>CM068981.1:21038370-21395870 GCA_035357415.1 Ophraella communa
ATTTTAGCAATTAATATTGGAAAGACTATACAAATGCTGTTGTCAGAAATATGTATTAATGGAGTTGTTGATGGATTCACAGTGTTTTCTGTAATCGCGGAGACATGTGGCTCTGATGTAGCACTTCAACAAAAGTTTCTCTCCTTTGGATCACTCTTAAAATCTTGTTTTTTCCTTCAATCGATTTTTCTATATACTTTTATGCAACTGAAGAACACTTCCATACACCGTGCTGTTTTAGAACTTTAAGGTCAGCTTCAGCATTGGCCAACAATATAGAGGATGTCCTCCTGAAGCAATGACCTGTATACTTTTCTGGTTGGTCTAGTTTTAAGAACTTCGCTATTTTCTTAGGTGATCAGCCAACAGTATGTATACCAGCTCTTTGAGACAGACATTTTCCTTGTCCCTCACCAAAAGAGCTTTCAGGGAGACGTGTTGCCGTAAATTCATGTATTTTCTAAACACATCCAAATAGTGAACCTCATCACTGTTATCCACAGTAAAAGCTCATCGAATACGCGTTATTGTCTGGTTAATCTTAACTACTAGCTGATTACCCGTATTCTTCACATCACTAACTTCTAAATTATAGATCAGTTCTCCTCGGCAACCTCCAGCAACTTTAAGTAATGCTATCAGTTTGAGTAATAGATATTCTTTATCTGGAGCGTCCCTCATGAAGCTTTCAATTTGTTCCTTTGTCAGCACCTTCGACTGGTTTGGCTGATGGTTTACATTTTGTTTTTTTAAAAAAGCTATCAACTTTAGGACATTCTCATTAACCGTAATCATTGATTTTACTATCGAGTATTTGGACCATAATGAAGAAGGGTTGAATGTTTTTGACTAAGAATTTAAAGTGTTGAAAAGAATATACTTTAAAAAAAACTGTTCTTACCACATCCAAAAATTAAGCCAACATTTTCATCAGCTCTACTTTGCAAATTGTGTTGTTCACGCCAGCTGCAAAACAGCACATATTTTTTTTCATATCTTTTCGCAGACTTAACTGTAATGATTTGACCTATTGCTTTGGCAGTTTTTTCAGTAATTTCATCCAATTTTAGATCCATTTTCTCCGCAGATATTTCGTTTGTGCAGAAAAATTTAATATATCTGCCTTTATTTACATTGTTACACAATTGTTACACAATTAAAATACCTAAAGGTTTTCGGTTCAACTGTATATGTGCATGTTAAAACCAGTAAAAACAAGTTTGATGAAAAGTCATCACAGGGAATACTGGTGGGTTACGAACCAAATGGGTATAGAGTAAATGAAGTGGAGAATGATAAATACGTGGTAATAAGAGATGTAATTGTAGATGAGACACATTTTGTTAAGTCAAGACCGAAAATAAAAGTACTTGAAGGTCAGGTCGATTCAGGTAGAAAAACTGAAGTCCCTAACGATGTGTTAAACTCATTAGACGACCCTTGTAACGAAATAGACAGTGTTGAAAAACTAAAGGATAATTCTTCATCTCAAGATAAAGATAGTGTAGGACTTAGGCGGAGTGATAGACTCAAAGATCGTAGCCAAGCTTCATATAATGAAGATGATGTAGCTGACGATTATTTGTTATGTGCACAGTCCATTGTAAGTCCTATACCTAATTCGTATCATGAAATTAAGTATAGGAATGATGTTAAACAATGGCAACAGGCAATTAAAGATGAATTAAATTCTTTAATGATAAATAAAACTTGGACTTTAGTACCAAAACCAAGTAATAAAAATATTGTAGATTGTAAATGGATATTTACTATAAAGAACTATGGGTTCGGAAATCCATAAAAGTATAAAGCTTGTTTAGTTGCCAGAGGTTTTAGTCAAGAATATCTTGTAGATTATAATGAAACATTTTCTCCAGTAGCAAGAATTTCAACATTTAGATTTTTAATAGCATTTTCAAATCAACATGGCTTGTTAGTCCACCAGATGGATGTAAAAACTGCATTTTTAAATGGTGAGTTAGTAGAGGAAATATACATGAGAGTACCTGAGGGTGTAAAATGTAAAGACGACCAGGTCTGTAAGTTAAACAAAGCATTATATGTTGACGCTAATTGGGGGGGGGGGAAATGAAAATGAAACCACTGACTTAAAATTTAAGAGAAGAAGTACAACGGGTTATTTATTTAAGTTATATGATAGATGTACAATATGTTGGAATACAAAAAGGCAGGCATCTGTGGCAGGTTCATCTACAGAGGCTGAATATATGGCACTGTATGAAGCTGTTTAATATATGAAGATAACAATGGATGTATCAGCATAGCTAATAATCCAACAAGCCACAAAAGATCCAAACATATTGTGGGGTTTAATTTTGTTAAATCTATAAAATTATATTTTCTTAAAGTATTTGTGTGAAACGTGTTGCCTATAGCGGTACGCCTACGACAACAATATGATCTCCCACAATATTTTCTTAAAAAAATATGACGCCAATGAAATTAAATCAAACCAAGCTGCTCAAAGCAATGAGACTCTTAAAAATTTTTATGATTAAAAACAAATAACGAAAAAGATACTTAAGTAGTTCCTCCGGTCACTGTATGACGTCACCCGCTCAGGTTACTGGTGTAGGTTCAAGTTCTGCGATTATTCCCTCTAGTCAAATTCTGTGTTTTGTGAGGTTAAAGTTCTGAGACGTTACAGCTGATTGAAGCAAATTAAGAAGTGGTCGTTCTCGTTAAATAAATTTTTCAGATTAATTTATGTTTGAAATAAACAGAAATTCAAAAGAGATATTTATTGTTCAATGTCGCTAAAAGAAAATGTATTAGAAAGATTCCAAAATGAATTGGTGTTACAGGTGAGTACAATTTATACTTTTATTCCTATGAAATGTACCTTAAATGAAAATATAGTGTGTTCTTAGTTATAAAACCGTATTCTTTAATTGAAATGTATGGATGTGAAAATTCCTGAATATCCTGTTTTCTCTTCCAAGAACAAACTACATCAAAGTTGTAGCACGTGCTAATTTAAATAAAACCTTTATAATACGAATAAATTTTGACAATAAATATAGATCTTGTACAAATGAATTAGTGATTAAACAAATTAGTATGAAATTCTAAAGTTCATCGAAAATGTTAAACATTAAAATAGATCAATAATAATTGTTGAAATTCTAGAGTTTATCGAAAATGTCAAGTATTAAAATAGAACAATAATAATTGATATCACCTTAAAATGTTCAGAATTTGGTCCATACGTGGATGTTGTGGAGTCCTGGTACTTAATTCTTGCTAAATATGTGTTGGAGCAAAATTGGCCCCAAATACCTCAAATGTAGAATCCTTATAACTGCTGTCACCTTCAAATGGACAGGAATATGTTCCTTAAGGCTTAAATAACTTGCTTGCTCTCCTGGAACTGCTGGTATTGGATGCCAATACACTTTGGCCCCAATTTCTTGTCAGGTATGTTAAATTTTTTTATGGAAATACACTTTTATATCACACTTTATCGTTTTAAGTATTTATCTTGCATTATTATGCGTTAATTGTTTAATTTTACTTATAAAATTTTAATTTTATCAGGACAAATTTCTTACCCTCCTTTCGCTTTCAGGAACAAAAAACAAGAGAGAGATTTTAGATTCAACAGCACCATGGTTACTGAAAATTCTTTTGTTTTCCCAGCTTTCCTTTTGAACAAAATAAATAAATTTATGTTGGCAATGAAAGCAAAGTTACTAAAAAAATATCAGTTTTTTATGTTGGTGACTGGTAAGCTCAAATGATGTTTATTGGAACCTTGTTGTACAGGGTGATTTTATTTTAGTGAGATTTGGAATTCTAAAATTATTCCTACAGATTTTGGGAGTGATCACAAATTTGTCCTTAACATCTAGAAATTAAAACTAATCAATTATTTTCAAGGTACAATTTAAGAAATTTATAAAATTTATGGAATAATTATCTGGAATAAATTAAACTCAACTTGTAGTTTTGCTATTATCTTTCTTTCTATTAATTTAGTTGCATAAAAAAAATCGAACAAAGACTTATAATGATTTTTAATTATTGTTTCCCGAATGTTGTACACCAATTCAGTATCTTTTTCATAATATTTATAAATAAACATGCTCATTTGTATACTACTTCTAATGCAACCGTAACAATTTCCCTGAATTTTCTTGTAATTATTATAATTGGCTTTGTCAATCTAGAATAATTCAGGAAAATTCAAACCTAAATTTACTTTAAATTAAATCAAGTTAACAAAATTAATTAATGTGTGTTTTTCTCACAAACCAAACAAATTAATAGACATTATTAACATTGCTTTACCTAAAACATTGTTTTTTTTTTAAATAAAACAAATTAGTTTTCCTTCTTTAACATGAGAATTTCCGTACTGTTCATGATTTTTGGTACACTTTGACTGGGTATTACTTTTTTTTTATTGAACATTTTACATTAAAACTCATTTATCTATCAGTATTCATAATAGAATCTTTACATACGATTCCTCTTCTCATTAATATTTCGTTATGTGTCCACACACAAACGTGACAATATTTTAAATTATCTTATTATTCTCATATCTTGAAAATTTTCCTGAGATCTTTTCTCTCAGAGAAACAATTTTTCCTTAGCTCACCATATGCCTTTAACAAATATAGTGAAATCACATTTACTTCATTTTATTTGAGGTACTTCCTCAACATTTATAAATCTCAAAATATGTCCTTAATGACAAATACTTTGAAAATCTCTTTATCTCTTTAAGTTCATTAGAATAGAACGTTCTCACTTTTCACCAGTCATGACACCTGTATCATTTTAAATTATGAAAGAAAACAGAAATTCCCTTAATAATAATTTTAAACAGAGTAATTAACATAATTGTAATTGTAACATAACTAAATAACCATTAATAAATTTTATGTTTTAGGTAAACACACCGAATTTTCATCAGAAGGACTCACATATCTGTACAGCTGTGTAACATGGAAAATTCCTCTAATACTTTTACCAAAGGATTTTTATGTGAATGCAAAATAATTGGAATACTGACCAGTATCTTACCATCTTGAATTTTATGTGTTGAACATTTTCTACTAGCAAATATAATTTTTTTTTATGAGGTTGTTTAACAGGGGTTTGAGAGAACTCAAAAATTGGTTCCCCAATTTTTTGTTATTTTTAACCAGTACCATTTTGCAATAAAATGTACTTGCCAATGTGGAAGTATATTATTGAGAAGTGCATTTAAATTTTGTCTAGAATTTGTACACCATACTACAAGTAGACCATCATCCGATAATAAGCTGTCGATTGTTAAACTCTTTAAATCTTCATTAAACATCATGTTATAGCCATCTGATGTTTTTTTTCTTTTCCTCCAATTATATTTATTCCACCAAGGAGGATCTCGTAGAGTTAGGTCAAATTTTCTTTCAGTTAAATATTTGTTTATTTCTGCACACATCTTTACTGTGGAATTCAGTGTTTTCTGGAAAGATACTTTTGTTCCATTTATTTCTTTGACCAAAGCTGGTCCAATATTACTTCCATGAACACCTACAACACTAAATTTTTCACACATAGAGATGATATGATCGGATCTTTCAAAGGCTTTTTTATTATCTGAACAACTTCTCCTTAAATAATGTTCAATCTGTGGAAAGAAATGGTTAAATTTTTGTTTAAGATCTTTTTGTTTTCTTATTAGATCTTCAAATTCATTGTTTGGTTCTACTATTTTTAAAGTCGATTTGAATTTGTTGTGTTTTTTATACAATTCTTTGATATTTAATAGATTTGAATTTAATGTGTAATCTCCATATGAATTACACAAGTTTTTGTATTGTTCATGAGAAATGTACAAACCAATCTCCTTTCTTACTCCTGTCTCCAACTCCTTGATTTCTCTTATGTTTGGTTGTGTGATCCTTGTTGGGGATTTAATATCCTTTTCTGTCTCGCAACCAATTTTTTCTTGAGCCTTCTTCACAAATACCTCTGCATTCTTTAAGAATTCTCCCTGTATGTTTTCTTGGATGAAATGTACCTTCTCCTTCTGGTTTTCCATCTCCACTTCCAAAATGTCCTGTCTTCCACTTAAATCCTCTATGTTTTTGTCAAGTTTCTCTTCTATCTTCTGTAATTTCCTTCCAATATCATTTGTAATTTCTGTCTTCATCTCGACAAGATCTTTTTTTAAATCTATCTTGTCCTTCTTCATTTCTTCTTTTTGTTCATCCATCTTCTTAATCATCTTCTTCATGTCTTCTCTTTGTTCATCCATCTTCTTAATCATCTTCTTCATGTCTTCTCTTTGTTCATCCATCTTCTTATTAATCTCTCTGAGTAAATTCATCATCATCCAATTTTGGTCTTGATTGGTTGCTCCCGGTGTGGCTTCTCCACCTGCGAGTCTGTCTACCTCTTCTGCTGCGTTGTCCGAGACATCATCCCCTAAGGTTCTCATTGTCTGATTTTCTGTCTCTTCCCCTGTTTCCGAGACATCATCTTTTTCATGGTCCAACTCTTGGTTTGAGGTTCTTTCCTCCAAAAGAAATTGGAAAGTTTCTGGATCCTTTTCCTCCTCGATAAGAGCTGTCTTAAGTCTATTGAAAAGAGTTAATTTAATCCCTTCACTGCTTAAATTTCTTTTTTCCAATTCTTCTTTCAATTCCTTTACTCTCAACTGGCCTATAGTCTTACAGGACTTGTTTTGTTCCATTTTGTTAGATTAAGTTGAAATAGAGTTTTGAAATCAGTTTTAAGTTTTAATTTAAGTAATTAGACCTAGATATTACACCCAATAACAATGATGTTTCCCTATTTCAGGAATTGTACTGAGTTTTTGTATATAGTTAAATATAAAATTTTTCAAAGAAAATCTTAGAATTATTTTTCTCAAGCAATGTTAATATGATTCAAGAAAAATACAACTGAGCATTTGTTTACTAAACTTCTAATTGTCTC
Source organism: Ophraella communa (assembly GCA_035357415.1). Classification (NCBI taxonomy): domain Eukaryota; kingdom Metazoa; phylum Arthropoda; class Insecta; order Coleoptera; family Chrysomelidae; genus Ophraella; species Ophraella communa. Next base: position 21,045,328 of record CM068981.1, read on the forward strand.
TGAGTAGTCTGGAACAATCTATAATTATTACTCTTGTTTTTATTTTATGTAAACTTGGTCAAAATGTTCAAATTGTTACTTTTAAATCACCTCACGGTTCAACAATAATATTTAATAAACTAAGTCTTTAGATATGAAATTTAGATTAATTTTATAACGCCCCACGTTGGGCGCCATTAATATTGTGGGGTTTAATTTTGTTAAATCTATAAAATTATATTTTCTTAAAGTATTTGTGTGAAACGTGTTGCCTATAGCGGTACGCCTACGACAACAATATGATCTCCCACAATATTTTCTTAAAAAAATATGACGCCAATGAAATTAAATCAAACCAAGCTGCTCAAAGCAATGAGACTCTTAAAAATTTTTATGATTAAAAACAAATAACGAAAAAGATACTTAAGTAGTTCCTCCGGTCACTGTATGACGTCACCCGCTCAGGTTACTGGTGTAGGTTCAAGTTCTTGCGATTATTCCCTCTAGTCAAATTCTGTGTTTTGTGAGGTTAAAGTTCTGAGACGTTACAGCTGATTGAAGCAAATTAAGAAGTGGTCGTTCTCGTTAAATAAATTTTTCAGATTAATTTATGTTTGAAATAAACAGAAATTCAAAAGAGATATTTATTGTTCAATGTCGCTAAAAGAAAATGTATTAGAAAGATTCCAAAATGAATTGGTGTTACAGGTGAGTACAATTTATACTTTTATTCCTATGAAATGTACCTTAAATGAAAATATAGTGTGTTCTTAGTTATAAAACCGTATTCTTTAATTGAAATGTATGGATGTGAAAATTCCTGAATATCCTGTTTTCTCTTCCAAGAACAAACTACATCAAAGTTGTAGCACGTGCTAATTTAAATAAAACCTTTATAATACGAATAAATTTTGACAATAAATATAGATCTTGTACAAATGAATTAGTGATTAAACAAATTAGTATGAAATTCTAAAGTTCATCGAAAATGTTAAACATTAAAATAGATCAATAATAATTGTTGAAATTCTAGAGTTTATCGAAAATGTCAAGTATTAAAATAGAACAATAATAATTGATATCACCTTAAAATGTTCAGAATTTGGTCCATACGTGGATGTTGTGGAGTCCTGGTACTTAATTCTTGCTAAATATGTGTTGGAGCAAAATTGGCCCCAAATACCTCAAATGTAGAATCCTTATAACTGCTGTCACCTTCAAATGGACAGGAATATGTTCCTTAAGGCTTAAATAACTTGCTTGCTCTCCTGGAACTGCTGGTATTGGATGCCAATACACTTTGGCCCCAATTTCTTGTCAGGTATGTTAAATTTTTTTATGGAAATACACTTTTATATCACACTTTATCGTTTTAAGTATTTATCTTGCATTATTATGCGTTAATTGTTTAATTTTACTTATAAAAATTTTAATTTTATCAGGACAAATTTCTTACCCTCCTTTCGCTTTCAGGAACAAAAAACAAGAGAGAGATTTTAGATTCAACAGCACCATGGTTACTGAAAATTCTTTTGTTTTCCCAGCTTTCCTTTTGAACAAAATAAATAAATTTATGTTGGCAATGAAAGCAAAGTTACTAAAAAAAATATCAGTTTTTTATGTTGGTGACTGGTAAGCTCAAATGATGTTTATTGGAACCTTGTTGTACAGGGTGATTTTATTTTAGTGAGATTTGGAATTCTAAAATTATTCCTACAGATTTTGGGAGTGATCACAAATTTGTCCTTAACATCTAGAAATTAAAACTAATCAATTATTTTCAAGGTACAATTTAAGAAATTTATAAAATTTATGGAATAATTATCTGGAATAAATTAAACTCAACTTGTAGTTTTGCTATTATCTTTCTTTCTATTAATTTAGTTGCATAAAAAAATCGAACAAAGACTTATAATGATTTTTAATTATTGTTTCCCCCCAATGTTGTACACCAATTCAGTATCTTTTTCATAATATTTATAAATAAACATGCTCATTTGTATACTACTTCTAATGCAACCGTAACAATATTGACATTAAATATCATTTTTCTCGACAAAAAGTTGCGAAAGAGACAATAATTCTTAAATCTATTTCAACAGGTGAGCAAATTGCAGACATGCTGACCAAGCCACTACCAAGGGTCAAGTTCTTGGAGTTGAGAGCGAAATTGGGATTAGAAGTTTGAATAAAAAAATTAATAAATAATATAGATGTATTAATAATATAATTATCTATAATTTTATTCTTTTGATTTATGATCTGATAAGGTTTTTCTGGGTTTCCCTTATCGTTAAGACAAATGTCGGATCATTATGTATATGGTTAGTAATAACCATCCCAGACAAAGAGTTAACGGAAGGTATGTCAGGAAATATTAAAAGTATTCTAGTTAAATATTATTATATCTGGTTTAATTTTATAATTATTGATATTGTAAATCCTAAAAGAGATTAATTTTTGAGGGGGCGTGTAGAAATATTGAGTTCAAAAATCCCTCTTTTTATATTATATTTTATTATTTTATTGAAGGTATTGTAAACGTGAACATTTGGTGTTTTATATTTCTATTTTCTAAAGATTAAGATAAAATTCTTTTAAACTACGAATCATAAAACCAGGTATAATTTAAGCTGAGTTGAGAACCCAAAATATCACCAGATGTTAAGGGACAACTACAGTAACCTAGTTGTAAAGCTGTTTTAGTTCTCTCAATTTTGATAGTGTAAAGATTTAGTTCCGAGACTCTCTTTTTAAAATAAAGACAATTTTTCAATAATCAAAGTTGATTATTTAACAACTTAAACATTGCCTATCCCATAATTCATACATTAATAAAGATCACTTAGTCATTTTTGGAGGATTTAAAAGATATTTTTATATTTTGCACTTATAAAAATCTTCATTACAAAACGCATTTGCGTATCGTAATGTAACTTTTACGCACGCAAATTTTTGTTTTAAATGGTTGGCGACATGAGTGAAGTATCTAATGACAAGACTGTTGACAATGACATTTGTGGGTAATAGCAATTTATTAATTTTATATTTTTGTTTAAGAAAGTTTTTGTGAATATGAATATCATCTTTTACTTATATAATATATTTTTATTGGTTTATTAGTCATTTTAAAATATTAGAAAATATTAACATTTCATAATTTAAATGTCAAAACTGTCAAATGTTATAAACTACACAGTGCTACCGACATACTTTTTAAAATAATAATTTTGGTAATTACATAAAAATAATAAATTAATTTAAAAAATGATAAAATGGCAAAATATAAAAAATATTATAAACAACTTATTTCATATGGCTGTTGTGACACTCGTTCTTTAAAAAACTCATCGCTTCGCGATTCGTTTTTTAAACTTGAACTCGTGTCATAACAGAGTTCCATATAAAATGCGTTGTTTAATATACTATTTACTTGTTTACTAAAAAATATTAAATTCATTTTGAAATTATTGTCGATTGGTTTTTTATATCATTGATTATTTTTTGACGTTTCTTAAAACCAATAAAATTCTTCTTTATTTGTAACAAGGGTCAGTTTCAACCAATTATGTGATTATTATAGTGAGAATGAGTATCTTGTGATTATTGTCGGGAATAATCACTGTAGCTTTTATTTGCCTAGGAACTGTCAGATACTTGTCAAAATAAGTACTTAATTGTGACAACACTAAATATATTATAATTAATAATTGATTTATTTAAATTTTTCAGTAGTTTTTTGTTAGTTTTATTAATGTTTTTTAATGTACAAATTTGTGAATCAAAAAATAATCTTGTCAAATATAACTGGAGAGTTCCATAAATTAGAAAATAATTTGACAGATTTTGTTCAAACTTGTTGACATTTGGCGAACAACAATATTTTAAGAACATGTTCAAAATGTTTGTGTTCTCAAAAAATTGCAGGAAATATTTAAGCTTTTCTAAGATTATAGGTGAAAATTTTTAAATATTGCCTCGATACTTTGTTCTAGTTTAGTAAACAGTCACAAAGAGAAAATAGACTGGTTTTTATGTGCTTTGACTGACACTCTTTTATTATGTCATAAGATGTCATTGGTCTGTTCATCAGTTGTACGGTCATAAATTATTATAATTTTCCCCCTAGATTAGTGTACAGTTTATTACTCCTACCAGGCAATATTTAAACATTCAAGAGATGTTATAACAGAATGAAAGTATGTAGTAATCCATTTAAAACGATTCTAAGTTGGAAGTTTATATACTCTTTCCTTGAATTAAAGTTAAATATAGTTAACGTCTTTTGTCAAATATATTGGTTTACTTATTAACATAGAAGAAATATCACAACAGAAAATTAGCCAAAAGCAGTCAATTAAATAAAAACGTATTTAATTGGGAGTTTTACGGTAACCAAACATTAATTTAAAACTTATATCAAAAATATGCTAACATGAGACCAAAGAATGCAACCATCAACAATTTCTTTCTATCCAATAAATGAAAATAAATAAATGAGAAATGTACGAAAAAGGTTGTAAACAGTTTTTCTTAAATTCCACCGCTAATTGGGCAATATTTAAGTTTAACGAGAATAAAAAAAGAATAAAAGAACACGTTAATTGTGCTTCACGAATTTTACAAAGATCTAATAGCAGTAGTTTTAACCAACGTTCAACATCAAATAAGAATCAAACAGAAACCGACTTTACTGGATCAATATTTAATATCAGTCCACCAAATAAATGTGTTTTTAATATTCACAATGCAAAATGAAACAAAATTACATAATTTAGTTGCTTTCCTTAATATTATTTAACTAATTCTATAATCATTCTACATTTATTATTGGTGGTAATTTCAACATATAGAATTTAATGAAAATATTTCAAATATTTGTTTTGATTTTATTATTTGTATACGGCTGTGGAAAAAATATTGTATGCAACACATACTTAAAGTGTCATTTTTCATTTAAAGAATTGCTTATTTTTGAAAAAAAGGACCATTCTAAATACTTGTTGCATAAATTACTATTATTAGAAAATATCTTATTATTTTTTAATTATAATTGTGTCTCTACCACTCTTCTAATTTCTCGGAACTTCTTGTAGTTCTATTTGTTTTGTAACATTCTTATTTAGTTAAATTTGTTTTGGTGTTTTACTTATTTCGGTTACACGTAACGAGACTTTGTGGTGAACATTACGAAATATGGGTCAGAACCAAATTATTTAACCCGTACACAACTGCTATAAATGCATAGGTTTAACAGTCGACGAAGTGCGCTTAGCATAAGATTAAAACTTTTTAACAGTTCCAGTGTAGCTGAAATCATCTCACGCTTCGAATATTACCATCTTTACAAGAGATTATTGTTACGTCGATGCGTGTACAGAAATTAAATGACCTTTTTAATACTCTAATTATTTGTATATACTAGTTGAAAATATTTATTTTGTTTTTATTTGAAATTTAAATAGAATTAAAGTAAAATACAAATTTATTTATGTAGTAATTAGAAAAGTAAAAAAGAGTAATGGAAAAATCTCGTATATCTCTACGTATACACATCTTCAACCAACATCCATGTGGATAAATAAGCACATCGACCAGGTGTGTTCAGGTCCCACGGTGGCTTTCATACATATTCCAAAATCTCATTTGACTGCATAATCTCGGCCCGTACACACCCTTGTTTACTATGACATGTAACTTATTTGCTCTTCCGCACAGCTTATGTTACATCTAGATAAACACGTGTCATAACGTCACTCTAAACTCTCCATCGCTAATGGAATACTAAACAAGATTCTTGATGACATCAATTATTTGTGATAGTGTAAAGTAGTTACATGAGGTAGGTAGTAGGGATCGATTAACGTGTTTGGGAGTAAGGTGACGTTTGATTCGATCAAAAACTATATTTGGATTGGAATTTACGGTATTGCGTAACCGACAGTTAAAGCACAGCTTTGCCAGATGTATCGTTTTTACCAAGAATTGGCGTTATTTCACTTTCTAATGAACCATTAGTACATGGTCTGTAGAATATAGTACGGTTGTCTCGTAACTTTTAGCACGCGGCATATCGTGGACATAAGTATGCTGATGTCTAATTACCAGAATCTAAAGTGTATTGGAAATAAGGTTTTTAAAAATTGTAACATGGAAAAGTTTAATTAAATTGGAAGGTATAATAACTAAAAAATATGTATTTTTTATTACAACATAAATAGGACGGTTTTAAATGAGCTACATTATAAGCTATAGGTATTTTTATATCTATTTATTTGGGGTCTGAAATAAAACAAAGTACGGTATGCGCCAAAACAAAGGACCTTGAAATCAGGAAGCCTTTGAAGAATATTGAGTCATATAAAACAAGTGATAATAGTTGTCATGATATTTTTAAACATTGATTATTCCAACAAACTGTCAAAAAGATTAAAAATTGTGCTTAAACGCAAGGAAAAATATTTATTATTGAATACTTGTTTGTTTATGGTTGCTAATCAAGTTTGAGAAGAATTTTAGAAGCCTGCACCGACTAACAAGGACTTGTTAAGAGTCGTTGCAAAATTTCGACGAACAGAAAGCGTAAAAGCTGTACTGCTCGCCCAGTTACAAGCGAATTAAGGAAGACTATTTCAACTGGTGTTAGAATCACCAAAAACAAGCCTCTGCAAAACTTCTCTACAAATGAATTTAAGTGAAACGTCTACCCGAAGAATATTTAAGAAGATTGGTGATATTTCCTATAAAATACAGATTGAGCAACACTTGACAAGACAAAAAATCAGAAGTTGTTTATTCAGTCTTGGCAGTGGTTTAAGAACAACCTCTATTTTTTTCTGTATTGTTTGTAGACGAATTTCACATACATCTGAATGTATTTATTAATCAACAGAAAGTCCGTTTTTTTGGTTTTAAACGGCCAGACATCATCGTAGAGATCATAGTATAACGATTTGGTGAGCAGTGTCAAGTAAAGGATTATTGGGCCATTACTTCGTGGAAGACGAGCGTAGAGGACCCGTTACACTAAATCAAGTGCGACAGCATCCTAAGATCTGAATGGAGAAAATTTTGAAGACCGCGTAATTTCCCATAACACGAATTTTCCTTACCCTTCTCATTCACCTGATTTAACAACCCTTGATGCTATGGGGTCATTTTTACAGAAAACCCACCGGCAACTATTGATGAACTCCGTGAAAAAATGTTCACCTTTTTCAGAAGAATACGACAGCCTATTTTTAATAACATGCTATGAAATCTTTAAGCGTTATGAGTACTGCTTGAAACGCAATGGTGAGCACTTTGAACACATTTTGTCTAGAAGCAAAACTTAAAATTCGTATTATTTGAAATTTTATTTAGTTTTTTTATGTTTAATAAAGCTTTAGTTTTTCAGTGTTGTTTGTTTTGGTGCATATTGTATTACGACAAAATATATTTAGATCAAAATAAAAACAACAGAGATAAAAAACGATTTTGCTAGTAATCATAGGCTAAATTCAGTAGTGGTTAGCGGTTGTTTCACTAACATAGCGGACCCGGCTAAACTTTATGCTAGTGAAGCACTGTCTTCCAGCTGCTGGCAAAATTACTCAGCTTCCTACGAAAAAATCATTTCTCACTCCTACGAATGTTACTTAAAGCAGAAAATTGAGTTAATATTGTCGATGTACCGGGTCGGGTGTCCGAATAAGAACGGCTCTCGGCCATATATCAGTAACCATTGAAAGTACAGCTTCGGGAAAAAAAATTTTATAATAAAAACAGCCTCGAGAAACACCTGGAAATTATTTACAGACTCGTAGGTCTACCGCTAGAGGACGTAATTTAATACTAAGAATTAAGAAATCAAAATTTTACAAAAATTGCCCTATTAAAGGGCATTTTTAATGCGATAATCAAATTCTACGAACAATTCTGCGTATTTTTGGTTTCAAAAGTTTAAGTCTATCTTTTTAAATATAAGGTGGGGGAGAGTGGGAACATTGTTTTAGAAAAAGGTCTGTAAATCCGGTCCTGTTTAACCGATCTTTGCAAACTTGGTCTTGTTGATAACAGCTTTCTTCCACCAATATTATAGTTATCATTTCCAAACAACCTAATAAGTGACGTGCCCGCTAGAGGGCGAAACTTTTTTTCTTTTTTTAATCTAGTTCTCTTTGAAAAATATTAAATAGAAGCATGCAATTTTAACCATGAATTATAAAATTAGACCAAATTAGCAACAAAATGGTGAAAACCGCATGTCAATATCTTTTTCATATCCCGAGATATCTTAAGAAACGTGTAAATTTTAAGTATTTTCCTTTGAATATTAGAGTACTGAGTTATACTGAACGGCATTTAATAATTTTACTTTACTTTGTTTAATAATTTGACACATGTCTGCGTGCTTTGGTTTCCATGGCCCACTACTATTTTTATATATTTTATATAACTAGGGCGTTACTGAGAAGTACTTTGGACTTTATAATTGGCATTTTTCTGTTTGAACATATCAGTTCTATTTGCAAAAACTCTTTTTTAATGCCATGGAGACATGGGCTGGAAAATTCAGCTGCGAATCTAAAGTTATACCCATATTCTTCCATTTGCTTTTTACTGGTATTAATTGATATTAATTTAAATTCTCTCCAAACACCTGCACGTTTCAGTCGCTTACCTTCACACTGGATTTTGTAGGATTAATGGATAGTCCAATTTTGGTAGATTATGAAATTAATGTGTAAATTCTGCTTTATAGCACTTAATGCACTTATGTTCATCAAAGACATGATAGATTTGTGTGTCATCAGCATAGAAATTGGATTTTTTTTTTAAACTGAACCTTAAGGTACGCCAATTTCACCTTTTATCCAATCAGATATTGTTTTATGTGTTTTACAGCTTCAGCAGAAAACGCGTAATATTTCAACAATAATAAAAAATTATGATTTATTCTATCAAAAGCTTTTAAGTAGCCAATTAGCATAAGTGGATCAACTATGTGTAAAATAACATCTACCACTATTAGAATTGCAATTACAGTGAACGATAACCATACCGGCTAATTTTTTTATTCTTCATCGTGTTTTCGGATCTGCTTATATATTATTTGTTAAAAAACTTTCGACTAAATGGGGAGTGAATTGAAATGTCTAAAAGATCTTTTGGCTCTTTAAATTTTGGTAATGTTATTACCATAGACCTAATATCAGAGGAGACTAAACTATTTATTTTTTTACTTGCTCAAACATTACCTATTTCTAGTAGACGATGTCATCTTGATATGTATGACCGACTGGAATTTGCTACGCTGTGGTGTTTTCTGCTCTCCATTTAAGAAAAGAGATTTGTGATTGTTATTAAATGATTAATAGTATTTGTTGATTACATTTGCAAAAATATTGTGACTACAATGCTGTCTTTAATTAATATTTCATTAATTAAAACCACATAAATTATACAATTCATGTTATAGAATGTTTAACCATTTAACTATTTTATTTGGTTAGATCCTCAGACTAAGAATTAAAGATAGACACAACATTCCCTTTATAAAACCGCATTTGTTTACAATCATACATGCCTCGCTCCCGCATAATAAGTGTAAGAGAGATAGCTTGACGATCATATCGGCAACGATGTTCCTTCGAATCCCTAGATAAAATTCATATACCTTATCTTACCTTCGCCATGGGCGTGGGTTACTGTGTAATGAAAGTAAAAAAAATATTTATTTTAAATTCAAATATATTTTTATTACAATTTTTTTAAATAGTAATAACACATATAATGAATGTTAATAAACAAGTTGGAGAAATAATAGTTGATAGAGGTAAAATCGAATATTTTTCATGTATTATCTATATACTTACCATTTATGTTATTTGAGTTCAAACTCACAAACCAAGCCAATTAATATAAAACAGAAAAGGTCTAGCCAAAAAATTAAATACAAAATTTAAAATAATACTATCTTTATCTCCTTTTGTTTTTCAACACATTTATTCAGACAATCAATTATTACAAACTAAATACCAGTTAATTCTAAAGATAAAATAATTAGCAATTAATTTAACCAGTTCCAGATTTCTCCTTCTTTTTTTAGGGGGTTGGAAAATCACTGCTTGCCAAATCTCCAATATACCTTTTCCTAAAATTTGAACAAAATTACTTTGTTATAAATAATATATATATTTTTTTTATAAAAACCTTTTTTAACTTGTAATCTTTTTCCTTGTTCTGTTAAGTTTTTAAATGCAGTAATATTTGATAGTTGTTGCTGCATTGGACTGCAAAGAAAACAGATAAGAAATTATGAACTACCTCTTTATTATTACTTCAGATTCTGAGGCAGTCTCTGTCTTTTCTGAAGATGAAGAGGTGGGTCTTAATCTCAGATATTTTGCTGCAATTTTTGTTTATTAAACATATTAATATGTTATAATATATAATCAAAATGCTTACAAATTTGAAGGACCAGCTTGATTTTATTCAAAATTTAACTGGGAAATATTTGGATTCCCTGGATTGTTAAAAAAGTCTTCACAATCTGTATCAAGAGACCTAAAATGTTATTTAAAAAATCTATAATATTTTAATAAAAGTTATTGCATCAACCCTTACTTTTAAAATTTTACCAAAGTTTATTTTAAACCAGATATTCATTACTGAGGTAGGCAATAAAAAATTATTTTCAATAGTATATAAGTTATATAATGATCCTTTAATGTTTTATTGCTTCCATAATAGTAATAAAATAATACCCCATTGTAATAGGTAAAAATGTATTAATGTATTATGTTTTACCTGGAAGATTTTGTAGGAAAATTTTTTACTTGCAAGACACTTCTTCCGTAATCATGGGCATATACAAATGTGGCTCAGCTTTGGGTTTGAGTTGTTTTCGACCTGATATCTTAGTAATTATAATATCACTTTCATTAAAATGGTCTTAGTAAATTGAGGTATATTTAAAAACATGTTGGTTATTTAAATTTAAAATATTTAGCCACCTCTGCGTTCGTTGTTTAGTGGAAAACTAAAATAATACAAAATAAATCTATACTCATAAAAATACATGTAATACGATTTGTAACTCAAACTGAAAAGTTTAAGTTTTTATAGACATACAAAATACCAAATATTTGTTTACTAAAAATTTTCACTGTACCACTGGATAATCAACAACTTTGTTTACATATCATAATGTCACTTACCACCGAAATATTAAGTTTGGGTTGAATGAATCCATTTTTTTACAAACTACCCACTGACGAACCATTTTTAATAAAGTTTAACAGTTTATTTAAAAAAAAAACACCGAATAACACTAAGAAACACTAATGAATACTAAACCACCGCACCGCAACACTGTAAATCCAAATATGGTAAGAAATAATAAACTTGTAGTAATTCCAACCCCACAGCGTAGCCAACGCTTTTCCTAAGAAATTTTAAAAGTTTGTAATAATGTACTAAAAAACAATGTTTGAAGCCAAAAGATAAAAGAATATGCTTGATTTAAAAAGAAAATATTTAATAAATGTAGTTTACACAACTTGAAACGTAAAAATACTCTTATTTTTATGTAAGTCATATTGTTTGTTTTCAAACATCGTCAGTAAATCTAGGGACCGTAACTCAAGTTCGGCAACGGGTGTTTTTGTCGATAAAGATGTGTGATCGCTTTAAAATGTAAACAGTTGGGTCTATTTAAATTATATGTCTATGGTTAGATCATAGAAATGAGTTGCTCAATAAGTTTTTATAAACGATACCACGCGCAGAAACGGTTATACTATGAAATTTGACACAGGCTCTTTAATTATTTTAAGAATTGTTGCCGAAGCAATTGTTAAGGGGTTTTGAAGTTATACTGGTGTTTTTTGGAGAAATTGTAGGTAATATTAAGTGAAAATTAGTGAAAGAAATGGTTCGTCATTGCCAAGTGTGTAAAAAACCGAAATATTTGAACCCCAACGTTTGTTTTCACAAGTAAGTTAAAATATTAGATTGTTTACGATACTTTCATCCAGCGGCGCAGCGACGACGATTTCATTATTAAAATAAACAGGTATGGTAATTATTCCGTATATACAAAGTAACCAGGAGCTATGCGGGAAAGACAATGGGCAATCACAGGAATTTATCACTAGGGAAGTATTACGATAAGGAGAAATATATAGCCTAGCACTTTTTATAACAATTATAGAAAATAAAATATAAAGTAAAGAAAATCAATGTGGGATATGAAACCAGTTACTTTAGCGGAATGTATATTTGCAGATGACGTATTCGCAAAGAATAGAGAGCATCTAAAAGAAAATCTGATGATGGTTGTAGAATGCTGCACTTAGGAAACGAAATATGGATAAAAATATTAAGAAAACAAAGATATTTATTATAGGTAACAAAAATGAAAATCTAGACTAAGTATCGATGAAACAAAAATAGAAAAAGTAAAAAAATTTAAATACCTTGGCGTACACATTCAACAAACTGGTAATATTATCCTTGTATTTCATTGTTTCTGAGTGATAAGAACAAAGTTTGTACAACCTTCAAGCCGAAATACGTCGATTATTTAGCTCGTCTTGTACTAAATTAAAATAATACCATTGGATTTGCTTATTTTTAACAAGATTGCCTTAATAAAGTTATGTAAAACTACTTTACCTACTTCTGTATATCCCTCAACTATTCTATACACCCCCTCAAATTTAATCCAATCGGAAAATCAAGAAGTTGCGAAGCTCTGAGTAAAATTTTTAAATCTTTTTTTTTTGGTTATTTATTACCTCTTTTGTAATCATTGCGACAAAACATTATAAATGGAACGTTGCGTCTCCTCTGATAAGGTCTATGGGTAATTACTAAATCTTGCTTTCAAAAAAAAATTAATTTTTATACTCATTATTATATTATGGTTTCCAATACTTAATAGAACTGACAACTATTGAGAATAATCATGTATTAAAACAAATATTGAAAATTTAGAAGATGCTTACAGAACCAAAAAAAAAAAATTTTAAAGTTGGTAATTGGGAATAAAATTTCAAATCACCCTATTGTAGGCATTTCAGTTTCTTTTCTTATCTGAAAAATGTAAATCTGGAAGGTGGATATCTGAAAAAAAAGTAATATGTTGTTATTACTTATGCAGAAGTGAATTTTTTGCGTTAATTAACCTTAAATGATATTCTCAACCGAAAAATTTGAGAAGAGACATCACATTTGAATCTACACGATTTCTGTTAAATAAGAAAAATTAGTCTTATGAAAAAGAGTCACTGCACATCCAAAATTAGTAAGAAAATTACAATAACTAAAAATAAAATAAAATAAAACAGTCACACACCTTTTAACTGACTACTATGTTAAACTTAAAACGATTGTCATTAACCATTAACTCACTGATTTACTGGATTCCTGTTAATTATTTTTTTTATACTGATGATCTGATCAGTTTAAGCCCCGAAATACAAAACGGGGAACTGTTGTTTAGGAAGAGTGTCTATAGCATGGTAAAAGCGAATGAATTAAATTAATGAATTGTACTCGTACATTACTTTTGCAGAAAAGTTTCTTATCAATGATATCACAACCTATTGTTTATTTTACGGTTTAAGTACATTAAGGTAGATACAAAATATCTGAGGTTAAGAGGTAGCATATGTCAGTTAGGGCTAAAAGGGCCAGGTATTTGGTGATGGAAAGAGTACGGGAGAGGTGGAATGCGAATATCAGAAAATAAAGTCAGTACCAGAGAAAACCTAACAACGAGAAGCGACAGTGTGTGTCGGTTTCTTTGAACTTGGGGGTACCAACATTTTAAAAAGATTCATTTAAGAAGCAATTAAATTTTTAAATGAAAAGTATGTATAAATTAAAATAGTTTATTAAGATGTTACGTACATTTTAAAATTAAATAATTACGCATTTATTTAAAAATAATTAATTAAAAAATAGTTATTTTCTTTTGATATTATTCAACCCCTACCTCGACCCCTACTGATAGACCTTTTTTGTTATTACCTAGTTAACACCATAAACAAATTATAACAATATGTACATATATTAAAAGAAAATATTACCTATTAATATTATAGTACACTAATTTAATATTATTCCTATTTTATATAACAATATTATTATTTTATTTACATTCTTAATTTTCTTTTTTATGATATACCCTACTAAATTATATATGTGACAAAATATTTAATTTTCTCAAAACTTTTTTTGTCGTTTTTCATTATTTAAATCCTCTATTTGCATATTTAAGTGTGTAAAATATCTGCATTCTTATAAACAATTTTTTATATATAATAGGGAATTTTTCGCAAGGAAGTTCGAAAGAACATTTTGGCAAATAAAATATTTGATACCGCTTTTCCCTTACTAACTTCTTCAAAACTTAAATTAAATAAACATTCTAATTTATAAACAAAATTAATAAAATTTCTGGTGGTGACTAAAGATTTCCACATAAACTGTCATCTGTGCTGAAGGCTTTAAAATGAGTTAATAAATTATTACAATCCAGGGTTTCACAAAGTTTTACAACTTAAGGGCCACTTCTTATATCGCAGATTAATATAAGTGCCAAATCTATAATTTAAAGCACTAATATTTTCGATGTTTTTTATTTTAAAAACGTCTTAAGGTAATATTTCTCTTGAAATGGACACATGGCACATAAAAGTATTATCATTTGTTTATGTTAACCAGGGATCGACCAGTGGGGGTTAAATAGTTTTATGTAACATATTTCGACGATATTTCGAGAATAAATGTAATGTTTAAGAATTGTACCTATTTAATTTATCTTTGATTTAAATATACTCGATTTCGTGATAGTAGTTATATTTATAAATTGAAAAAAGTGTGTTATGTTTGTTTTCGCATTTAAAAAAAATAATTTTTTTGACCAATGATAGTTAAACTTCAGCTCAGGGACTAAAACACAACTTATATGTAGATTTGTATCAACCCAACAGCTTTAATTTTTTAATACTCCTGTATATTTTAAACTTATCCTAGCCCTGTATATATAAAAAATAATAAATGTAAATTTTAATACTTTTTAGGGTCTGCGTCAGAGTGTCGCAGCGTGCATAAAAGTCAGACTACCCGTTTTTGGCACTATTTTCAAGGCTCTAAAAATTATAAATATGGGATATACAGTTCCGGGAGTCGGGACTTCTTTTAGCAAATTTAATGATATTATCAAATCTTATTTGAAATTCCGAAAATTTTAAATATTTTTGGAAATTTAAAAAAAGTCAACCCCCACTTTTTCTACTTTTTTGTTGACTATTTTTTAAAACTAAAAATATGAGCCATTCCTCATTTTATTCGGTAGGTAGCTATTCAAAAATTTTATGAAAAATCGTATATGTGAACCAGACTAATTTACTTTACTATTAATTTTCACTCCACACAATTAAATAAATTAAAAAACCGGTTTTAAAATAAATATTCGTTCGTAAACAGTTATCGATGTAGATATGAGGGGAGGTGTGGGGAAATGAATAGTTCGACCGCGCCGCCCAAATATAGTCACAATTTTAATGAATAGTGGGGGATACGCTGGACTCTCCATAAGGTTCAAAATTTTACATTGCGTTGCGTCTCTTATATTTATCACTCAACGGTATAACACATCCTTAAATTAAGGGATAATTGGCAGATATTAATGAAATTACAACGTTATTTGTAATCGAAAAATATATGTGAGATATTTTCTAAATCTTTTACTTTATAGCCTACTTCCAGTAAATCTTGGTCCATATTAGATTATAGTGTTTTTCAAGAAAAATGGTTGACTGCAATCCAGCTACCTGCTTTAATCCTATTGTGTAAGAAAGAATTTGTCAATAACATGGATAGTATTAAGAGCAGTATTTTCGATATTTATGCATTAAATTTATATAATTTAATATGATTTTAAGTAAAAAAGTGCTAACCTGTGCTGATAGATCGTATTAGCAACGTATTAGGTATTATATACAACTGAAAACTTCGCAAGAAATGAAAACTTACAAATTTGGCCAAAAAGCATAAAATTTTATGTGCTATGCCGTTTTCAAATTAATATAACCTGGTCCCCTAGGCTAAGCGGTCATATTTATGGCCGAATTTGGCATACAACTTTTCAATTGTGAAATATTTAAAGTAAAACATGGTTAAACATTGAAAAGTTTTTTATTATAACTTCATTTATAGTGTTTTTAAAACCTCTTTTACAAGGCTGTTCCTATGTCTTTAAAAAGTTGCAGATTATCTGTACTGAGAACCTAACTACTAAAGAAATATCATTAAAGAATAATATAAATAAAAGTTAAACTATAAATTAGTTTTATGTGGCGCCTCAAAAATTACATGAAATTTATCAGATACATCACCGTTTTGTTTAATAATGAAATTGCCCTCTTTTAACAAATTTTAGCAGACTAAAACTCTCAGATATATTAATATGTTTTAACTACATGTTAATATTTTTGAATAAACAAGTCCTAAGTTAAGAAAAATTGATTTAACAGTTTAAATAAAAATAATGTATATTTTTAAGTACTCTGAGTACAAAAATAAGAGTTTTCCAATCACAAACATCATACAATATGCACTATTTCTGTGTTATCTTTTCTCTTAAAATTGTTCAATTTAAAAATACCTATAATAGCATAATAGCAGCATTATTTTAATAGCTCTTCCAACGATAATATTTAACGAGACAGAAACATCCAAAGTGCCCTTCTGACTCGAACTGTAAAATAATTAATCTAATAAATAGCTGATATTAAAACTTCAAAGTTTGTCCCATAGAATACGACTAATATTTTCTCATCATTTTGCTCTTCTACTTAGCATTCGTGCAATAGTAAAGACTTTTTTAATAGACTTATTTATCATTAACGAACTTTGCTGTCCTTGCAATTAAATATTTTTTTCAATTTATTGCTGAATTTACTATAATTTATATATTATTAATTGAGAATTATATATTCACTTAAGAAGTTTTCCTATTATTTACAGTGATTGTAATTAAAACATGTCATAAATAATTTATATTATAACGGTTGTGCCACCTATTAGAGAAGGTAAATACTATGCGAAACTGTCAATCAATAACTAACAGGAAACTGCAAATAAAATAGAGGTGGCTGCAAAATATTGATTTAAAACTGTATCAGCTACGTAGTCTTGTTATGAGAGGGCAGTATACGACATGTGGAATGTAGAAAATATCACCAACAATATTAAACCATTGGGATTCTGTTATATGAAGGTTAACAGTTGGAGTAAATATAATAATCAAGTCAAATGATGTGGTTTGCAATTCTGTGAATTGTAGTATGTGTCATTTTTGGAATAAACAAATTAACGTTTCAATATAATATCGTCGCATCAGAGCAACAAACAGTAGGACATCTGAAAAGATTGGACTTTCGGGGATATTGAAGTTTTTGAATCATAAACTACCTCGGCACCTGGTGAAATACTAAGACAAGCCTTATGACATCATGAAATTTATGGTACTAACCCTTACTATGTGAAAGTTCATCATAATATTTTTTTATTTTTAACATAACTTTATGTTACAAAGTTCCCAATTCGATATGGAGTTAATGTAACAGTAGGTTATGATAACAAATTCTGCTGTAGCGCTGAGATTCTCGCGCGAGTGCATTAGTTATCCATGGTTATCCTAATGTTGCTTTATCGCCCAGCTTCTATACTTAAACATGTCCTATTCGTGTTTAGTATTCTGGAAGCGATTGAACTAATAGCAACGTCCTCAAAATATTTTAGTTTCTGTTGGGCTCTCAGTAAATATTCATACAAATATGAACCCAAAGATTGAAATTAAGAAGAAATTATTATCGAGGGGCCAGTGCATAGTGGAAATGGTCAAGGGAATCATGGGATAAAGGTGAGTTTGTGGACTGTTTTATAATTACATTTTTTTCTAGTCCCGTATTACAGTACACGAATTAAATATCTGCTTAAGATTTCTTGATATTGTTTATTTTAATAAGGATTTTCATTAAAATACAGATTTTGGCTAATAAAAACTTGTACATTTCGATATGATCAGGATTTTTGACCTATAGAAACAAGGTATAATCCAGTGGGTCTATGATTTACTTGCTCCAGATGTTTGACATTTAAGTTTCAATTTACATTCAATCAGAACGCGGCAATAGTTCAGGCAAATTCATTGATTATTCGTCCTAGAAAAAATAGTGTATGAAATGATTATGTAATCGTTAATACACTCTCACACAGTTTACGACACTTGCCTTCGGCTCGTATCGTAACTTAACTCGTTCTCATGTAATAATAGCTATCATTACTTGATCGTTGCATAAAATACTATTATAGGTATACATTTTGTTCATCGACCTACTATAAACGTTAGTAGGTAAGTATAACAGTATCATTTATTCCTTAGATTCTGGTCAATCAACGTCTAATGCAGCCTATATGGATCCAGAAAAAATGCAGTGTTGAGCAATGGCTCGATATTTAAAATAACACCATGCCTGATGATAAATTGACTTTTTTCGATGGTGCAATCCCTTCAATTGAGAAAGTTACTCTGCCGAATGGACACTGTCCTACATCAGAAAATTATATCGGTGATAATACCATTCAGCTTACAGAACTGAAACAGATGACAACAATTCAAGGAAGTAATAGTACATCTGTAGAACTTGGGTATCCACAGCATTCTGATAATCAGAGTGTGAGTGATTTTTCTCAGGTTGATAGCTTGAGAGATCCTGATTTCACCCCAAATGGCGATGAAGAACAAAGATGATGATTCAGAAAACGGCAATATCAGAGAAGAACAACAGATGGAAGAGAATACAGAAGAGAAGTTAATAAGAATCTAGAACCATTCGAAGATGTAGAAAAACAATATTCGGGGCAGGAAACGAATAAGAAAGACAGATAAATGGAAGAGAAACATAAAATTAACTCGGGGCAAGAATATATCTCCAGGTTACCAACTAACCGACAAGACCCTTCAGAGAGAATTTTTAGCTAGGAATATAGAAAAAATTGAAAAAAAAGTGATAAGCTTTATAAAAAAAGTCGTTCATTGTGTATACTTGTTTATACTGAAAAAACAAAATGAATATGGATTTCTGAATTTTAAGAAAAGGGGAAAACATACTTATAGGGCCAACAAAATAGATGATACCATAGTTTATTATTATTAATGTATGATTATTCAATCATCTAGAAGGATCTCTCAATGTCGCTATCATGTATAGGCTTTATAAAGATCAATGCTCTAAGAATGGAAATGCTCAGTATGCGAAATATATAGTAATCTGAGTGAAGAGGAGAAAATCGCAAAAAAGAAGGTATTGAGAAACATTCAAGAGAAGACGTTATCACGATTGGAAAAAAACCGTGATAAAGAGAAATCTTCAAAAAATGAAACGACATCATTGCTTTGCTCGTTTGATTTGCAAGCTTTTACTCCTCTGCCCAATGGAAATGTTTTCACATTTTATTATAAAAGTAAGTTGAATATTTTCAACTTTACAATTTTTGATATCCCTAAGAATAAAACATGGTTTTGCTACATGTGGCACGAGGCAGAAGCAAAGAAGGGAGCCAACCAAATCGCTACATGCATTTTCGAATACATAAAAAAATATGACATCGGTAAAAAGGTGATCTTTTATAGCGATAATTGCTCGGCCCAGAACAAGAACAAATATTTGATGTTCATTGAAAATTGATGTCCATTGAAAATTTCGATGTGGAACGAATCACCCATAAATATCTGATTGTTGGTCATACAGAAAATGAGGGAGATTCTATGCACTCCTGTATAGAAAAAGAAAGGAGTCAAATTCTGAAAAGTGGACCAATTTACGTTCCTAGTGAGATAGTCACCATCGGCCAAGAAGAAAGGAACTCCATATTCTGTTACAGAAATGTCAACAAAAGATTTCGTCTACTGGAAAAATTGAGTGAAGTCATGGGAAAAATTACAACATCTATGAAAATGGAGACAAAGTTTCCTGGAATTAAGTCAAAGTTGTAATAATGGATAAAGAAAATCCAAAAAAAATTATCTATAAGACATCCTATTGAAGAATATCAAACCATAGACATAAGAAGAAAAACCCGAACACAACGCCGGAAAGTTGCATTAATTCCAGCCTACATTAACCCACCGCCTATACCAAATAATAAGAGGAATTATCGGATCAGCTTGTGTGATCTGAATTTGATGCCAAAAAAGCACCACCATTTTTTTTTATCTCTACATGGAACAAAAACTTATAATAATAATAATTATGATCTTGAGTCTCATTAAGATATTCTGTATGTGTCTGTTTTTCATTCAATAATAGTAAATTATATCACTAGGAGTAAAAGCGACTCTTTTTGTGTTGAGTCCTTAGTTTGCAATCAGGACGAAACTGTAATATATACTATTTTTTCTTCAAGCGTGTAAAATAAATAAAAATAAAACAAATATATTTTACCTACCTTAAACAACAAATTTTAGTTCTCACTGAAATAGTTGTCGCCATCTTACTTTTTTTTTACAGTTGTCAAAGTAGTTGGTATTCGCGTATTGAAAAATAATATTCAATAACAATAACGTAACTGTTGTTTAATATATATATTTTTTTAATTTGAATAATATTGACAAATATTAATTAAATATTTTGTATAAATATTGAACAATAAATCGGTATTATAATTTAAGAAATTTTAAATAAACCTTACTTTATGACGTCATAGGCTCCGCCCATAATTTACTTTATCTCCCATGGCCTTTTAAATACTTTATCTTCCAGTAATCAATAAAGACGTACTTTTACTACGTATATACATGCACATAATGATGCATTTATTGACCGCTTGAAGGAAAACCATTTTTCCACTATTTACCAATTATTCTCCACTGTATTGAATTGAATCCATGAAAAATGTGGGACAAGATAAAATTAATCACTTTTGCAGCATGATGTCCTAGTCAAAATGCTGATTATTCCTGAGGAACACTAAGTCAAGATATAAATTTATTTCGATATCCTATAAAATCTCATGTATTTCCATAGCAACCGGAAGACAAGTGGACATAATTATTTCCCAGCTGTTCTTTATTATTCTGAATATACTTGGATGTTCAGAAAGCGTCCAAAATTTCACTGAGAAACGCATCTGACATTATCTGGCATTGAAGTTATCATGAAAACTTAAAACCGAATTTACTCGAAACTAAAATTTTTTTGATGTCTTACTGTTACTCTAAGGCGACGATATGTATTCTTGGAAACGTTAAAGATAAACTAATCATAAATGCATAAAAATATTCTAGTTAGGACAATATTTTTAAATTCTTATAAAGAGAACATTAGAAAAGTCATTATTATTTTGCATTGCAGTATATCTCACAGTATAGTTATTATCAGTAGAATTTATTATACATAGATACGTACCTTGATATAACAGGTATCAGATCGATATCTTTTGTTGTACTGCCAATATCCAAAGCTTGATAGACAAGATTGCACTTGAACCACTTATTGTTGATCTTAAATAATTTTTAAAAAATGTCAATTATGTTTGTAGCATAATTATAATATTAGACGCAGTGTCTGTTTTTTATTTTACAAAATGTGTAGTCTACATTACATTTAGTATTATCTAAATCTTATAATATATCTGATATTAGATAAACAGACATCACCTCATTTTTTAGTTGCTAAAAACCATTATAAATGTCTACTTATTTTTCAGACAAAATATAATATCTAGCATATGTGCCTTTATGGTGGTAATATAAAAAATTTCATACATATTCTTTGCATAAATTAGAACGTTACCTACCGGTTTATTGTCAATATCATCTCCAAAGAAATTACTTTTTTAGAGCATAATTCTCTTGGTTTGTAAATGTATATGTGTATGTATAGGGCCCATTTCTAATTTGACAAGGAGTCAGAGAAACTCCTTCTAGGAACTAAAGAACAATACTACAATCGCATAGCGCTTCTTTAGCACTTTAGCAGAACCGACAGTCCTCACATTCCGATTTCCTCATTATTATGAGGTGATACTTCAAAGAGCGGTGTGCAGCCGAGATGAACTTTCAACTTTATGTCTTTGTTGCTCATTTTCGAAAAGGTAATTTGCCCTTTTAACTGACATGTGTATAAACCTTTTAGATTGCCTAACTCCTGGCATATTCAACCAGTTTATTGATAACTCTTTAAATAGCAAGAATTATTTAGCACTCATCCAAAATTGAGTCATTCCGTCATTAAAAAACTTATATCTTGATGCATGCATAAAAATCCTAGCGAATGTGATATGATTTCAGCAAGATTAAACACTACCCCATTATCATATTAATGTCACAATCAAATATTTCCAAATAGATTGATAGGAAGGCGCGGACTGATAAGATGGTCAACACGATCCCCTGATCATTCACCACTAGACTTTTTCTGTGGGAATAATGTCATTAAAATGTTTATAAATTTAAGCTAAAAAGACGACTAACGCTTACGCCTAGATCAATCACGTCTGATATATCGAATAAGAAAACATTTTTATTTAAAATTGGAATGTTATCAAGACGTTCGCGACGAACATTTTACTTTTATGTGTAATAACAAATTTTGTAAATTAAACAGATTTTTTAATTAATATTTTATATTTTGCACTTATAAAAATCTTCATTATAAAACGAAATTGCGTATTGTAACTTCTACGCACGCAAATTTTTGTTTTAAATGGTTGGGAACATGGCTAATAGCAATTTATTAATTTTATATTGTTCTTCAAGAAAGTAAATGTGAATATTATCTTTTACTTATATTATTGGTGTATTTCTCATTTAAAAATATTTGAAAACATTAATATTTGATAATTTAAATTTCAACACTGTCAAATGTTATAAATTACACAGTGCTACCAACATACTTTTTAAAATCAAAATTTTCGGAATTTACATATAAATAATAAATTAATTTAAAAAATGTTGAACTCTTATCGTAACAGAAAGCCATATGAAATGCGTTGTTTAATTTACTATTAACTTTTTATAATCCATTTTGAAACCCTTAATATTTCCGAATCTATAAAAGTTGGGAATTCCACATTAGAAGAGGGAAGGAAAGAAAGTTTAAATGAAGTGAAAAAAATTCGAGAATTACAAATTATGAAACAAGGAAGGAACGAAATGATAGGAAGAATAATGGAAGTTGAACATAGACAAGACAAACAAATTGAAAGTCTGAAGAAGAAAGAAGATGAATTTAAGTTGGAAGTGACAGAAAACAAAAAAAAAATCAAAGTAAACAATGACAAGATCAACAAAATAGAAAATGAAATAACTAAGACAAATATAGAAGAAATTTAAAATTTAAAGGTACAAGAAGAAAAACATGAAGAAAACTTAGAAATATTAAAAGGAGAATTAGGAACAGAATTAGAAGAAGTTAGAAGACAAATCGGAGAAGATAATACAATTGTATATGGAAACAATGTACAAGAGTTTGGAATAAAATTTGACAATAAGTTTAAAAAAACACATTCTAATAATTTGGTAAGTATAATTAAAAGTAAATTAAACAATATTAAAATTATCATAGATCAAAAATTAGTTGCAAGAAGTATGTTGGTAGGACATCCTCTATTGGGATTATGTAACAAAGAACAATCTATTAATAAAATGAACGATTTAGAACAACAATCTATTAAAGATTTTTGGGAGGAAATTAAACAAATCAACTACCGAAAGAAATTACATTTAAAAAAATTTGATTACAATAGGGGGAGAAATTTCAAAAAGAGAAAAAAATTTACAATTTTAAAAAGTAGAGTTAGTTATAGATTAATTAATGATGACATTATGACACACATAAAATA
Source organism: Ophraella communa (assembly GCA_035357415.1). Taxonomy (NCBI): domain Eukaryota; kingdom Metazoa; phylum Arthropoda; class Insecta; order Coleoptera; family Chrysomelidae; genus Ophraella; species Ophraella communa. The sequence goes on from CM068981.1 coordinate 21,069,214, forward strand.
AAAACCTACATGTTTAATCACAATTTATTTTTAGTATAAGTATTACAAGTAAATAATAAATAAGAATAATTTTTCTTTCCTTAGCATAGATTTATAATTACAATAGGATAAATAAACAGTAATAAGTTCAGTATAGACAAATATTTAAATTGAAAGAATTATGAAAAGGAGAATATTATAAAATTTTAAAATGATATTAAAATCAAATAAAATTATTAAAGGAAATTTGGGGAAGTATTGCTTAATTAAAGTATTAAACCATCATAACTAAAATAAATGACTAGATCTCAATTAAATAAGTTATACACAAAACAATGTGCAATAAGGATTTTGTATGATAAACATTTGTAAATGATTCCTGAATGTTGAGAAAGAAAATGAGTATTCAGAATATAAATATAATAGATAAAGTAAAAGAAATTAAAGAAAACATCCATAATTTTGATATGTAGGGTAAAACTTCCAATTACTTAAATAAATCAAGGGAAGAGTAGAATGATAAAAAAGGAATATGTTATGTATATGATAAACAGCTATTAAGTAATTAATATAAAAGGAATTAAATTTTTTCAAAAAAAATTGCTTATTGCATAATAATTTTGTTAAAAATTAAATTGGGGGATTTGAGATGAATAGCTAAACTTCTGTAAAATTAAAATGTAAAACTTACCTCAATATTACACATAAAAAGGATATCAGAATAATTTTCATAAAAATATCAACTACTTTTCTTTATTTCATTTAAAGTATTCGATATAATAATCTTAAATGTAAAACATTCAAATAGATGGAGAATGTATTAGACAACTTTATCTTGGATCCTGTATTATTATTCAATAACAATTAAAATAGTCCCACTTTATTTATAAGGTGAAGGTACTTACATGGTGACAGGTAGACACTTGGTAGTCTTCGATAATAGATATATATTCAGACAAATTATCACAACCTGAGATATACCTAAAACCACAAAAACTTTATCAATAAAAGTTATCAGACAAGGGTGAAATCAGTGTAAAAACTATTAAAGTTACGGTGATAGACAGAGTAACCTGATTTAATGATAAAAAACTCATATAGTGAAAGCTTAAAAGACTATTTCAAACCACAATTAAAAAAAGGTTGATATAAGACAATTTATTTAGGAAAAATGTATGTAAGTTAGTAAATTAATTTTGTGTATTAGTTATAAGATGTTAATCTTTAATAATATCAAGAGATTTTAGTTAAATCAGTACCTATAATGGTTAATACCTAGTTCAGATAATAGCGATGGCTAAGAGGACAAATATTGTATGTCCATTTTTGTTATAAATGAGATACGTCGGGGTCTATGCTGGTCGAGATGAAATCTTTATTGTGCTCAAATATTGAGTAATGTATAAAAGAAGGGTGTAACATGAACTTAACTGTAATTTAATTACTTTTAAAATAAGTACGGTTTGTCACGGTTAACGCAAACTTTTAAATTGATTTTACTGAAAACATCAATTTTGGACATACAATATTTGTCCTCTTAGCCATCGATAGGTTAACTGAAAAGCTTAAATTCTATTTCTTAGAAGTTAAATTAGTATTTAAAAGTTATGATAGGACTAGTTTAATAGATTTATGTATAGATTTAGGTTCATTTTATGTTTTTAGCTCAAGTTTATAAAGTTTTTAACATATTTGACATAACTGAAAGTAGCAAATTTTAAACTCTGATTTTATAGGGAAAAACTGATAAAAAAATAATTTAAACAGCTTTTTAATGAATGTAAGAATACAGATTTTCTTTATATTATCAAAGAAATAGTCAAACATGTAAAATTATTTCATCATATTTCGTAAATTTAGGTTAAATTTTGCAAATTTAAATAATTGAAGTCCTAATTATAATAAATATAATATATAAAATATAATAAAGAACCAAAGGAAATGGAATTTTCCTTCTCTTGTTTCTCGCTGATCCATGCCGAATACGTCGATTGGTAATTAATTAGCACCATAAAATCATTATTAATTAAAACATTTTGGCAAATCAACGTATTCAACAAAAATATTATTTGTAAAGTGTTTTAACAGTACAAAAGTACTTACCAATAAATTCAATTCAACAAAAACAATCCAGATTATAGCAGAATTTATGAGATTCATTTCATCGTTTCTGGTGGTACAATCTGGCAAACATTTTGTATAGCTGTTGACGACCATTGTGCAGATCATCTACCTAGCAGGGACCCATCTGATATTGACATCATTATTTGAACATAGAAGATACTTATACGAGGTATGTGCGATAAAAAACTATTTATATGTGTATACATGATTTGGTAAATGTAAATCCAGATTGGATAATATAATTTGGTAAAGGTATCATTTCTTTTGTGCAATAAAATTTTTTGCATGTGATAAACACTTGAGCGAAATTAATAGTTTTATGCATAGTTTATAATAAATAATTTTTCAATTACAATTTAGTGTTTAATAGAAAAGTAAAATTGAGTTTTCTTGAATCCTACCCAAGGTAATGAATCGGGTTTTAATTAAAATAAATTAATAATTTCACTGAGCTAGTAAAATTCTTATAGGGCGTTCAACAATAAAAATAATTAATTATTATACCATTAATCAATTCAAACATCTCAAAATAATAAAAACAATATAAAACTAAATAAAATAATAAACCAAATAAAACAAATCATCACAAATTGATGTTCCCAGCGTGGAACTTGATAAATTAATTAAATAATAAATAAATTATAAAAAACCCTTTTAAATCAAAACATTACAATATATATGTATATAAAGACAAATAAAAAATCAATAATTCCGTTGATTGTATTAACCCTTACTTTTTGGAAGTCCATCTTATTAAGGATAATAAAAAACTCTTCGTTTTAACAAAACTTTCAATATTTATTTAAAAACTGCTTTTTTAAAAGACTCAATGACGATGCTAGTTGTCTAGCGACGGTAAGTAATTCACTTACCGTCGAGTTAAAAAATCTTTTAATTTTAATTTATTTTTTTAAAGAATAAAGAAAAACGGTGGATTTATTCATTTAATATTCTGCCCAGAGGCTTGTACTTAAAATTATTGACAACTTAATTGCTACCTAACAACCAAAGTATCTATCTCGCTAAAATGAATGAAACTAGTCAATATAACAAAAATGTTTAATTTTTATAATGTGTAATGGTATCAATCGTGAAAAAAACGTTATAAACAATTCGAACGTTAAGGGTAACCGATCTCAGACAATAATTTTCTTCGATCGGTATAAAACCCTTACCGTTCTCTATAATTAATATACTATTTCTTCAAACGTTTAGTTGTTTATTATTCTTAGTAAAGTGGACTACCACGAAGTAAGGGTTAGTATAATAAATTTACACTTTGTTGTTTCAATCTGACGATGATAGTTTATCGCAATAGCTATCATTGTATTAAAAAAGCTAATTTTTTAATTAAAAGTTTGTTTAAAAGTTTCATTGTTTAATGTTTCTACTAAAAAATAGTTAATCTCCTTCCCAAAGCCAATTGATAAGTTTTGAAATAAAACAAGATCTTCCTATGCTAGTTCAATCTTTATATTTTTTTTCTTCTCAAGAACTGACTCAAGCACAAATATACATTTAAATATTTCCTTTTAGTCCGAAAAAGTCTGAATGGGAGGTACCAAAAAATTTATAATAGATTCAATTGAAACAACTTATCCATTGCTCAAATGTGACTCTTCTTACATAAAGTTATAATGATGTAAATACATATCTATCAGTTTCGGCCTACAATAAGGCCATCATCATGCTACAAAAGAAATGATAGATTACAAACCAATCTAGAAGCAAACATACAAAAATCTTTACCTATAAAAGTTACAAATCGCTAAAAGTTACAAAATACCAAAATAATTGCAAAAATTGCAATTGAAGGTTGCACTGACATAAAAATGCCATATATTTATATATCTACAGTGTGTAAAAGCCAAATGGAATAAATTCATTATTTCGGTTACTGTACATATCTATAAAAAATCCCGAAACACGTCAAATTTAAATTATAACTTGACATTCTTTAACGTGAAAATGCAACCCCTACCTTCAACCCCCTTAGAATGACAGGTACAACCCCCAATTTTTTAAATTGAAATGGGAAGTATAGGCTTGTGATATATCATTTGAAAGGTCTCTTCATTCTCTATTCAAAAATGTTATTGTTTTTAAATTTTATGCAAAAATTAACATAAAAAAAATTAAAATCATATTGTTACCGAAATTCGCTAAAATATACTCGAAACTTACAATATACTTAAAACTTATTTCCCGTTTAGGTCTTGAGAAAGTGAACAAAAACCATAGCAATGTGGTTTTTAGATGGTAACCATTAAAAAACTTTAAAGAATTTCCGTGGCAACGCTATTTTAACAAGCAGTAGTAAATTGTTTTATTTAAGTTGTCATTGTTGTAATTTAAGTATAAAGTTTGTTCAATTCAATTCTGAAAGATGGTTAGATTAACGGAAATGCATAAAATAACAGTTTTACAAATGGTTGGTTACGGAGATAACATCCGAACATAACAGGAAGTAACTCGCCTATTTCATGAGAAATTTCCTAATTTACCGCCTATATCCCAAGGAACAATAAGTAAAATAGAAAAGCAGTTTCGCGAGTTTGGTCATGTAAAGCAGATAAAAAAAGCAGCTGCCAATGCACTGAGTGATGAACTCAAATTAGATGTGTTGCTTGAGTTTCAAGAAATCCCACATACATCGAGTAGACAGGCATCCACTACATTCAATGCTAGCCATACATCGATAGCAAACATATTAAAAGAAAATAAATTGCATCCGTATAAGATGATACCTACTCAGGAGCTCATGAAAGACGATTTTGATAGAACTTTTTTTGTGTTGGATAACAATATTATCCAATTAGAAGACGTTATGTTTTCTGATGAGTGTAATTTTTTACTTAACGGTCATGCTAATCGGCAAAATTGCCGCTACTGGTCCACGGAAAATCCTCACTGGATGAGAGAAGAACACACTCAATACCCTCAAAAGGTTAATGTTTGGGCAGGGATTGTAGGGAACATATCATTGGTCCCTTTTTTATTGAGGGCAACTTGAATGGCAACAATTATTTGGCACTACTTCAAAATGATGTCATTCCAACGTTGGCAAATTTATATCCTGATCCAGGTAACCCTCAAGTTCCAGCGAATACGATATGGTTTCATCAGGATGGAGCACCACCACATTACCAACTTAATGTCCGGCAGTACCTCCATACAATATTTCCCAATCGGTGGATAGGGAGGCGAGGATCGATTGAATGGCCAGCGCTATCACCTGATCTTACATTATTAGATTTCTTTTTATAGGTATATGTGAAGAGCCTTGTGTACAAAACTAAACCTTCTGATTTAAATGACAAAAGAACGAATAACGCTTGCGATTAGGTCGATCACGCCTGATATGTTAAATAATGTTAGAAGACAGTTTTATTTGAGATTAGGATGTTGCCAAGACGTTCGCGGAGAACATTTTGAACATCTACTTCATTAACATTCATAGTTCTTTTTAGTGTTCTACATTTTATTACGTTTTGCATTACATTTTAGTTTTTGATTGTACTGTAGCGAATTTCGGTAACAACATGATATTAATTTTTTTTATGTTAATTTTTGCATTAAATTTAAAAACAATAACATTTTTAAATAGAGAATGAATAGACCTTTCAAATGATATATCACAAGCCTATACTTCCCATTCCCATTTAAAAAAATTGGGGGGTTGTACTTGTCATTCTAAGGGGGTTGAAGGTAGGGTTGCATTTTCACGTTAAAGAATGTCAAGTTATAATTTAAATTTGACGTGTTTCGGGATTTTTTATAAATATGTACAGTAACCGAAATAATGAATTTATTCCATTTGGCTTTTACACACTGTATATATTGAAAAACCGAAGGTTAAAAACCAGGGGAAAGGACAATGATTTTCATAAAGAAAAAAGGTTTTTGTTAAGGTAATACTAAAGCACTAGATTGTGGACATTAAAAAAATGAAAAAAAAAAAAATATAGCGCACCAGGAAGGACCTAGAGCTCAATAAGATTTAATTATATCAATTGTTAAAAATAACAACTTTTAATTTTAAGAAACATAGTCAACGAAGAAATAGGTACCATTGTCCATAGCAGGAAGTAAAAGCAAACCAACACTTGAAATTAGTTGCATATAATAATTTACTGCGCTAGTACTCTTTTCGAAATATGTTTCCACATGTCAACTGTATTTACAATTAGTGCCTCCACAACATTTTTATTGTACATAAGTACAATTAAATTTATGGCAGCACTCTAAAATAAACATATTGGATTATCGGATAAACGCTACAAGATAAAAAGCAATAAAAAATTTAATCAAATTAATATGGAAAAAAATAAATAGGATTTTAATTATTTTTAAAGCTAAAAGACACCAGATATGCAGGGAGTTAAATGATAATTGAAAATAGTAAAGCTTTTAATTTATAACGATTGATAAGGTACATAACACGTCATAGAATAGGTAATATATTTTTTTGTTGCGACATTTTTCTATTTTTCTAATAATACAATATTCAGTAGGTGTTTAACTTAGGAAGAAACACAAACGATTGGTTATAAAAGTATGTCGGAAGGTGAAAATATAGAACTGAAAACAGAAAATTCCGAACTAGATTCAAGTTATCCGAAATATGAAGTAAGTTATTGGAAAAAATTATGTATAGAAATAGTATTGAAGAAAGGTCTTGAAAAACTAAGATTTAAATAAACAATAACATTAATATCTTCTATAAATACATTAAACATTTTTTCTATCAGTAAAGCTTTATCCAAATGTAGCATTTAAGTAACAATTTAAGTAACCATTTTTTTAATTCATTATTTAAAAGGTTTTTGGATGGAAGCAAAAATTAACAGTGCTGATTTTTTACTGTCTACACCATTTTTTATGCTTATTTGGATGTTATCTCATACAAATCGTAGTTAAATAGCAAATTACTCGATAGAGCGACTGAAGATGGTGTTCAATAATTTAAATTTCCATAAGCTGGAGCGATTTGAATAAGTGAATAAAATTGGGATATTTTAGTATTATTAGCAGTGTTATATATTATTCCTTTAATTTTCAAGAGCAATATCGATAAAATTTGTAAATAGTAGTCACCACCATTCTTCTCCATAATAACCTATGAAGATAAACAACTTGAATTTGTTTTATGTATAAAACACAAATAATATTAAGTTATTGTAAAGATCAGCATGATATAGTTTTTTCCTGATTTTTCTATATCATTGCACAGTTATACTGATTTTAGAGGGAATTACATCCAGGATAATCTCTTAGGGCTATTAACATCTAGGCTTTAATATTGTTATGTCTTATTACTTTCATACTTGGTCTAACTTTAATACTACCTAAACATCAGGTACCTAGCTACAAACAAAAAAAATGTAACTTCAATATGTCAATCCGACGATGCTAAGTCTAGCGAAACGGCCGTCATTGTGATTTAAAATTTTTCAAATAAGTTACGTTGACACGAAGAGTTTTTTATTATTCTTAATAAGATGGACTTCCAAAAAGTAAGAGTGAGTACAATAAATTTAATTTTGTGTTAGATGACAGTGAAATAGAGGATAAAAATTCTTGTAATTAACCAGTAGAGCAAGAAACAATAGTACCTGTATAAATGATAATCAGTCGAATTTTAAAATGGATGCCTCAAATCAGTCACAGATCTAGTAGAAATTAATTTAGCCCTCTACCATAAATTCAAATAGAAAATCTTCAATTAAAATTATTAGTAGATACAGGAAGTTCAAAATCAATCTTAAACCCAACAATTATAAACAAATATTTATTTGATTGCATATTTAATTGTAACTTAGATATAACAACTTCACTTGGAAGTAAAATAATTAAAAATCAAGTAAAATTTAAAAGTAAAAACTATATTAGTTTCATTCTATTTAACTTTCATGAATTGCATACATTTTTTTATGGTATTATGGGAGTAATAGACTTATTAGAAATGGGACTTAATATAGATTTACAAAACAAACAGTTAGTTAAATTTATTATACTAACCTTTACTGTTTGGAAGAAACTAAGATTAATAAAAAATTTTCGTTTCAACGCAACATCCACAATTAAAAAATTAGGTTTCGCTAGAATTAGTATCGTCAGATTAAAATTTTTCTTTTTTTTACCTTTTTAGGAGCCTGTGTGAGATTGGCTAAGTTTAAAACGAGCAATCCTAGAGTGTATTATCAGAATTGTCGCGGGCTTAACACTACATTTAATTCTTTTTTTAACAGCAATAATAATAAAAAACTTCGTTTTAACTTCCACTATTAATTTAAAGAATTGCTTTTTTAAACTCAATGACAGCCGTTTCGCTAGAATTAGCATTATCAGATTGACATATTGAAGTTACATTTTGTTTGTTTGTACCTGATGTTGATTAAGTAGTATTAAGGCTAGACCAAGTAAGGAAGTAATAAGACATAACAATATTAATGCCTAGATGTTATTAGCCCTACGATCATGCTGATCAGGAGAACACTTTATTATGCTGACTTAAATAACTTAATATATATGTGTGTTACAATTACGTCTTATCTATGTATAAAATTAAAACTCAACCAAAGCAAACAGTTTAATAGTGGAGAATTTTCAAGATTTATTTGTTCATTACCAACTTTAAAATGTGGATCTGCTAGATAACTTTTTACAAATAAATACCCGATAGGTACCTAATATAAATGAAATACTGGACAAATTGGGAAGAACCCAATATGTTACCACACTTGACTTGGCAAGTGGGTTGGGTTTCACCAAATTGAGATGGATAAAAAAAATAAAAAGAAAAAACTGCATTCATAGTACATCACGGACAATGCCATTTGAATTAAAAAATTCTCCCTCTACGTTTCAAAGAGTAATGGATGAAATATTGAAAGAAATAGAGAATAAAGTCGGCATGGTCTACATTTACGACATAATAATTTTCAGCAAAAGCTTACAAGAACATATTCAAAATTTAAAACTAGTATTTTTAAAACTTATAGAAGCTCAATTAAAAATTCAAATGAATAAATTCGAATTTTTAAGAAAAGAACTTGAAGTTTTAGGTCACAAAGTGACGCCACAAGGAGTAACACCTAATCCAAATAAAATCCTAGCTATTAAACCATTCCCAATCCCTCGTACCCAAAAAGAAATAAAATCGTTTTAAGGGCTTCTTAGATATTATAAGTACTTCATTAAAAATTTCGCAAAAAAATTAATAAACCAATGACAGTTTGCTTAAAAAAAGATAATAAAGTAACGCATACACAAGAATTTATTGAATGTTTCGAAATTTCTAAAAATCTTTTAATGTCAGAACCAATATTAGCTTATCCAAATTTTGATAAACTCTTTCAATTAACAGACGCATCAAACTTGACAATCGGATTATTACTGCAAGAAAACCATCCAATAAGTTACGCTTCACGGACATTAAATTCATCTGAAACAAATTATTCAACTATAGAGGAATAATTACTCGCCATAGTTTATGGTTGTAAATATTTTCGCCCATATTAATTGGATGAACTTTTAAAATATCAACAGATCACAAGCCACCTCAGTGTTAATTTCCATTAAAAGAACCAAAATTGCGTTTAGTTAGGTGGAGATTAAAACTCGAAAAATTCGATTATGTTAAATATTTATAGGAAAAAAAATAATATAATAAGTAGCAGAAGCTCTTTCTAGAATTAAAACATATTTAAACTTAAATGCATTAGAGGTAGCATCTATTGATGTAAATTTGGATGATATAGAAAAAGGAATAGATAAAAAATTATTAAATCTACCCGACCTTTCTAGCTACGATAGTAGTACTATTTTAGATGAACCAGAAAATTTAGAAAACTTTGAATTAAATAAAAAATCAATAGATACTGATTCGAAAACAGTACATACATCACTAGAAAATCCCATACCACTAAGTGAAAAATCCTTAAATACGTATAAAAATCAAATTATAATAAATTTAACTCCCGAAATAGATGATCTAAAGTGCAAAGATGAAAAAGTCAGATATTAAGTAACTTTACCGCAGAAGAATATTGAGCAAAGTAATTTTAAATTTATAAAAAAATGTATAGACCCAAAAAAATAATACCAAAAACGTTTATAGTAACACTACAAAATTATTTCAAAAATTCAGCTTTTATATTTGTTCACTACCTATTAAAATAATGTTTTGTTGTTAACTGAACAAAAACAGATACAGATACAAAGAAGGTAATCGCAGAATTAATGAAATAAAACAATAATTAGGAACACGATACTTTTGGTCTAAAATGAATGAAGATATCGAACAATTTGTAAATAATTGCGAAACATGTTTAACAAATAATTATGACCGTAACCCACCAGTAGTAAAATTAAATATTACGCCAACGGCAGCTAAACCATTTGATCATATTCACAATTACGATTTCAAAAGTTCTAATAAAACATATCTTACAATTATAGACTCCTTTTCCAGATATTGACAGGAATATCCATTTCACTACACCAAACAACAGTAACTAAAACTCACCAGTTGAATGTTTTCATTCTACACTGATAGAACACTACAGCTGTTTAAAAAAAGAAAATAAAGAATTAATTCCAGATCAATTAATGAAACACGTTATACTTAGTTACAATAATTTAATTCATTCGGTAACAAAATTCACCCCGTTTGAAATAATTAAAGGGCATATAAACAACCCAGATCCTTTTGATTTAAACGGTAATTTAATACTATCATACTTAGTCCAAAATCATAAATAAACCAGCAAACAATTGTATAATTTGATTAAAGAATGAAATGAAAATTTGAAAGAAAAAATTATATCAAAACGGAATGAAAATAGAAATGAACTCCCAGAAATAATCTTAAAAACAAACAAAGGAAACTATCACAAAAATATTATTAAAAAACCAAAAAAAAATTCAAAGAAAATTTTGCAGTATGATGAAAATCACGCTATTAATGGTATCGATGATACTCCTATCAACTAAAATGATATACCAAGAAGACATCAATGTCAACGAACGAGGAAACTGGGTCCATGTAAATTAATTTACACTAAGCATACGTTTATTCACTATAAGATATAAGAGTAATAGTTAAGCAAATTAGTAATTTAAAACAACATTTTAATGCTCTAAGAATTTATAGTAACGCCACCAATCCAATAACATATCATAATTTAGCTGAACAAATTTTAGAACGAACTAGAATCTTGATAAACAGTTTAGAAAAGAAATTAGAAAACATAAAACCACATATAAGGTCAAAATAAGGCATTTTTAACGGTATAGGTAAAGTTAACAAATGGCTTTTCGGTAATTTCCACTGTGATGATAGAGAAAGATAAGATGAAGCAATTAAAATTTTACAACAAAACCAAAAACAAATAATTTACGAAATAAATTCACAAATATCTTTACATAAAAAATTAATAGATCATTAAGATCAAATAACTAGCATCGTAAGATTGACATATTGAAGTTACATTTTGTTTGTTTGTAGCAAGGTACCTGATGTTGATTAAGTACGTAAGGCTAGATCAAGTATGGAACTAATAAGACATAACAAAATTAAAGCCTAGATGTTATTAGTCCTAAGGGATTATCCTGGATCTATTTCCCTTTAAGATCAGTACAATTACGTCTTATCTATGTATAAAATAAAAACTCAATCAAAGTAAAGAGTTTAATAGTCGAGAACTTCCAAGATTTATTTGTTCATTTACTACTTTAAATTGTTGATCTGCTAGATGTCTTTTTATTTCAAGTTTTTCGAGGAAATCTAAATTTTGTTTTTTATCACAAATATGTAGTATTTGAATGTCATTGATTCATTGATGTGTATGAGTGAGTGTGGATGTTCAAGAACGTGTTTTTCATATTTTGACTTATCTGGTTGTTGTAATCTATATGCTCTTTAGTGTTCATTGAATCTTATTTCAAAATTTATTTGCGTTTGACCTACATATACAGCATTGCATTTTGGACAATTAATTTTGTAAACACTAGATTTTTTTAATTTAGGTAATTTTGTTTTTAGATTTAACATTTTTGTACCAACATTATTGTGTGATTTGAATGAAATTAATGGAGATGTTGCCGAAGATATTATTTGTTACTTCCATACTTGGTCTAGCCTTACCTACTTAATCAACATCAGGTACCTAGCTACAAACAAACAAAATGTAACTTTATTATTATTCGTAATATCACAATATGCATCAGAATTTTTTTTAGAAATAAAAGATGATTATCTTTAATCCGAAACACATAAAATTGCGAAATAAAGATAGTAATAGAAACATTTTTAAAACAAACTACAAAAAGGAAAATCAATCATTTACCAAAATTAGGAGCTATATCCTTAGAAATTTAAAAACACTATTTGACTAAAATTGACTTTAATGAAATTTATAAAATCAATAGAATTGCTAGAAATATTAAACCAATTAAAGAATCAAACTTTTCCAGGCCTCACAGTGGTCGCAGAGTCAGCTAAAATAGTTTTTTTTTCTTAGTTTATCCTATATTATATTCGTTCTACATATTGGTTTGAACTGTAAATCACTTAAATCCCATTTTCCAAACTTATCATTTTGTTGGAGTTACAGGATGTTTATTTAACTATTTTTAATTTAAATTATTATAACTACTACTTTTATTTATTTGAAGCTATATAATGTTTTACTTTTTATACTGTAAGATACAATAATACTTCTTTTACCAGATTTATAAAAAGCAATATTACTGTAATAAAAAGATCTCCTACCAGGAGAAATCTTGATTACTTCAAAAAGAACTAAATGGATGTATACTATAAACGAAAACAACAAGCTTTATATTTATTTAACTTTTCTAATTAAAACTGACAATTAATATTTTTATCTGTCAAAACATAATCAATTTTGAAATCCAAAGCAAACTTCAACTAATTGGTTTACAGGAACTTCCTATTTCCAACATACTCCCACCATGGGTCACGTTAGACAAAGTGTGACTCAATTAACCTCTTTTTTCGAAATTCTTCCTGAGCGAGTGACAACATTAGTAGGAGTTTCACAATCTTCTATTTCGTGTTCTTTATTTCTTCCTGTAATACCTCTCTTTTTTGCTTGATCTTCTTTTTGCAGCTTTGTTTTGTAATCTTGCATTTGTTCTTGAAAAGTTATTTCTAGAGGATATAATCTCTGGATTGGTCTGGTTACCAATCCTGATGAAGTTTTCAATCGAACAACTCGAGTTTTTCCATCCTTTCCTGGATATGTATCAACTACTAATGCTAAAGGCCAGTCTATTCGTTTTGTAAAATCACTTCCTATTATAACAACATCTCCGACGTTTATATCACCAGAAGAATATTTCTTTGGTTTCAGTATCAATTGTCCTAAGCATTCTTTACGGAATCTTCTTAATAATTCTTGTTTTATTTTTAATCTATATCTCACGCATTTGTTAAAACTTGCTGCATCAATGTTGTCAATATCTGGGACACCAGTATTTCTCAAATCATGTAAGAACATTGATGGTGTTAGTGAAATATCATCAAAGACGTAAGTAAGTGGTCTGGAGTTCATCAACGCCTCACATTCACACATTCGTCATAAGTAAGCGATGTTCTGCCTAGTGTTTTTCTCAGGAGGTCTTTCAAAAGTCTTATTAACCTCTACCACCAGCCACCCCACCATGCATAGGTGGGGGGAGAAAATTTCCAAGTGAAACGTTTGGCTTTACTATATTCGGCAATTTTATCCCAATCGATTTTTTCAAATGCGTTATCCGCTCCCACAAAATTTGTCCCATTGTCGCTATAAACAACAATAGGCCTACCTCTTCTACTGATGAATTTCCTGAATGCTTGGAGGAAGCTATCTGTGGATAAAGTCGAAACTAACTCTAAGTGCACCGCTCTATAAACTGCACACGTAAAAATACAAATCCACACTTTGGAGTTTTTCTGTACAAATAATGGTCCAGTTAAATCCACCCCAATAATCTCAAATGCAGCAACATCTGATACTCGATATTTTGGAAGTGATATAGGCATTGCATCAAGATTCTTCACATTGTATCTTCTACAAATTACGCACTTGGAGACAACAGATTTTATAGTTTTCCTACTTCGGATTATCCAGAATTTTTCACGTAAAATACTCATCAATCCTTGAGTACCAATATGACAATGGACTAGTTTAGTGATTTTTTTTATATTTTTATCTTATAAAATAGGTTTTTAGTGGTTCAACTGTACAAATAAAATTTTTATAAAATTAATCCTCTAGTCATAATCGGCTTTTGAAATTTAAATTTAATGGTTACATACGTCATAAGTGGTAAGTGACGTGTTTAAATAAGATTGGTAGAAAATTTGCGATGTTGTCGATATGCTTTAATATTAACCGAGAAACTTATCTCTCTCTCTTATTTGCTGTCATTAAAAAGAGATAAACATATCGATATTTTTGTTCTCTGATTGACACTTTATCAAATAAGGAGTAAAACACTAAACAAAATATTCTGTCATTTTCGTTAGATTAATTTTTTGTTTGGTTGTGTTTGGTTTATGAAAGAAATTACTTCTATACTATTTTTGGTTCGAAAATAAAAATCCCTAACACCTTATCTTGGAGTTATAGCGTTTCCTTCAAAAATAACCAATAGAAGTAATTGTTCTCTCGGGGAGCAACCCTTCTATCGGTACAGTGAGAGAACGAATTTCAAGAATACCGTTTTGGCATTTTCAATAGAACTACGCCCACTTTCTATTCTATCACCGTCAAGAATATGGGTCTTGTTGTTTGTTTATTACAGATAAACACGATTTTCTCTCCTGTCATATATCTTAACAACTGGTACAATCAGTTAGTCACAGAAAACGGTGTTTTGTGCCGCCAGTTCTTTGAGAATACTTGAAACGAACGTAGCTAAAATGTGACAACGTTGACTTTTAGACAAACTTTATTATTGGTTATTAGTTGGCGCTACGTTTAAAACTTACTAATTATTTATTGCTAAATTTTACGAAATGAGAAAAATTAATTGCAAAATGAATACCAATATAACTAAGTAGGTATCTTATCCTAAATATATATTGTTATCATTTTAATTAATATAATTCTACTTAACTAGTCTATTGTTGACATGAAAATCATAAATCATTCTGGAGACAACTATGTGTTTCGAAGGTAATATTATAGGATATCTAAATTCAAGAATATCGTTTCTGAAATATCTAAAATTTTTGTTTTCAAACGAATTATTCCATCTTCGTCTTCGTATGGACATAAAGAAGAAAGGCTCTTATCTTCAATTCCACTAAAATATTCTTGCTGGATGAACTTAATCACTAAATTTTCGGCATTTTTAATTTCTTCGAATGAAAGGTTTGGACTTAAAAATTTCTCTTGTTTGCGGCAATTATTAACAAATCTTCGAACCCATCTTACTAATTTCACAATTTTTTGGTATTTGGAAAAGTATGGATAATACCAAGAGTATTCCTTTTCAGTATTAAGATAACAAGATATCGTATTTTTTGTCTCTTTCATAACAATTAAAAAGTCAGAAGTAAATTGTTCTCTAGGCCATTGGCTATTCTTCTGTAATAACCAAGAAGGTCCCTTCCACCATTTAGACTCCAATAACTGCTTCGAGGAACAACCTCTTGATGGTAAATCTGCAGGATTTAAATGACCAGGAATGAAATTCCAATCTTCTTTTCTCGTCAGGCGTTGTATTTTTCAATTCTGTTCCACGCAAATGTCTTCAATTGTTTGTCACCTTGAATCCAGGCTTATACTGTAGTCGAGTCTGTCCAACAATATACAGGAATATTACTCTCAATAATTTGTAATACAGACGATAGTAGTCGTACACCAATAACTGCAGCTAATAATTCCAATCGGGGAATAGATAACCTTTTGATTGGAGAAACTCTCGTTTTAGCTTGAATTTGCTGAACAGTAGGCGTTCCCTCAGTTCTTGGGTTCTCCAGAATATAACTGCTGAATACGCATCCTGACTCGCATCAGAAAACATATGCTTGTTGATCCCGACTTAATATGTTCTGGTACCTCCGTATCCCATCCAATTTTGAGAATCCACATCTTCTGCAATAAAATTTTGGCAAATAAGGAAACTGGGCACGAAAATCCAATGGGGTCAAAAATTTTGTTAACTGCAGATAAAATAATTCTCTTCGTGATTTTATCAAAATTTAAATCATGAAACCAATCGAAACATAGTGTTAATGCATCTCTCAAACGATCCCATTTTAACCCCAAAACAGGTGACACGATAGGGTCCGTAGTAGCATCGTTTAGAATAGTGTGTTCCCAACAGCGCAACTCGAATTTGGCTTCATTCATTATTTGAATCCTTCCTCTGTATCGAGACTCGTGACACAATTGTCGACATAAAAACTTTTCTGCAATATTTCGACTATTGTTTTATCATATGAAGTCTGACAATTTTCTAAAACAGCTTTCAGATGATGTTGTATTACAGCACCAAGAAGAAATGGGCTGCAGTTAACTCCAAACACTACCCTTGTATGTCGAAAGTGGGTAAGAAGGCCATTTTCATCGATTCAAAGAAAACGAAGTACATCTCTATCAAAAGGAGCTAGACTAATCTGCAGGAAAGCTTTCCTAATATCAGCAATTACCCTAATTTTGGAATGTCTAAATCGTAGTAGAATAGAAGAAATGAATTCTATCAAGTTAATGCCTTTTTCTAAACATTGATTCAGAGAAGGGTGACCTTTTTCATTCGCTGAAGCGTCAAAAACTGGTCTGATTTTCGTCGTGGAACTGGTCAATTTTACTACATGGCGATGCGCAACGTAGTGGCCATCATTGTTCATCTCATTTTGAGGAACATATTCTATGATACCTTCTTTCAGCCATTCAATGAAAACTTGATGATAATCATTATAATAAAATTCCTTTCTTAGCTTTAATATTAAATTATTCAGTCTTCGTTTGGTTAAATTAAAATTTCTGGGTAGAGGTGGATAACCTTAGATCCAAGGTATAACAATTTCGTATCTACCTTCCTCATTGATACGAACTGTTTTTTGGAAATGTTCCAATACTGCAAATTCCACTTCCTTTCTTAACCGTTCTTCTGCAGGATAAGATATTCCAAGAATATCAAGGCTCCAAAGATCGAATAACTTATTAGATCTATAGAACATTGAGGTAGTCATCATCGCCGTTGAGGTGTTAATCAAACAAGATGTCCTAACTTTTCCCATAAGAGTCCATCCAAGAAATCTCTCTATAGCAACTAAGCCACATTTCAAAGTATACTTTTTTCCCTAACCTAACCTAACCACATTTCAAAGTATATTTTTTTCCTGTTAAAAGTCTACTAGCAATATCTGCACCAATTAGAACTTCAATAGGATCCGCTTGAGTATCTGACAGTTCTATACCGAGTTCTTTTAGTTCTGTCGTCCAAGGACCTTCTTCGATAGACGTAACATTGCTACAAATTATAGGCTGATCAAGGCTTCGAAATTGCATGCATATTGTTTGTTCAAATTTCCCAGTCTGATATTATAAACAATATGATCAATCATCTCAGACTGATCTCCTCCAAAAAGTTCGTGAATCATAGACTTCCTCCCCAATTGTTCATAACCCATTTCGGATGCGGTGAATTTATTGATATAAGATTGATGAGACCTTGTATCAATTATAGCTCTCACTCTTTTACAACTACTACCGCTGCTTAGTTCGACAAGGAGCGTTTGCAAAAAAACCAGATTCCTTGTTAAATTAAAAAGATTTTCAACTTTTGAATATTCTTCTGGGTTTTTATCAACAACTGGCGTCTTGGGCTCTGGGCACATCAGTGTAACATATCGACTTTTACATTCTTGACATTCAATTTTCACTCTGCATCTTTTTGCTATATGCCCAAATTTCATGCATATATGACAACACCCTTTAGATGACAAAATCTTCTTTTTTTCTTGGATGTTCATAGTACCAGCTTCTGTGCAGTTTTCACTCGAATAGGTGTCTTTACAGAATACGCACCTAGCGGTTCTATAGTTATTTATCAGATTAGAAGCGGTTGGTAACACTGATTTTTTTCGTGGCTCATTCTTTCTCATTGTCGGTTCAAATGATGTGGTAGGCTAATTTTCTCTTCATTCTCCACTTCTTTCTTGAGAAACTCCATTAAATTCTTCAACCGGCATTTTTTAATTCCACCAGGGCTTTCAATCGAATCAGTACTAGTCTGATTCTCAAAAGATCTTCAGGTAAACATGATTCAACTAGTGGAAACAGCATTGCAACGTACTTGTCTGAAGTTACACCCAAAGTTTCTAAAGACTACAACCGACTTTAAAGTTTGTCGTGAAGTGCACCTATACTACATTTGGCTTTTAGATTGTTCAATACAAGTTTCAAAAGTTCCCGAACATAGAATTCTATTAGTAATTCTTCCTTTCCAAACCTCGACTTTAAACTTTCAATCACCTTAGAATAGTTTTTCGCACTAGGAGGAAAGCTTTCAACTAACTGTCTAGCACGGGATTTTGGAATTGTAGCCTAAATTAAGTATTGAAACTTATCTTCATTTGCAATATCTTCGTCACCGTCAATTCTGTTGAATTGGCTCCAGTCCTTGATATCACCACCAAATTTCTTAAATTCTATGCGGGGTAGATGCAGTTTGGTCTTTGAGGTAAAAGAATGACTTGATTCACTTTCTGGGTTACAGAAATTATGATTTGACTTGAAAAGTCTCTGTTCTACCTTATATTTCAGCTTATTATATTTACTGACTATTTCATCCGCTTTTAAAACTTCAGAATCGATATCTTCATCACGTCCATCTGTATCTAATAATAAATCGAGAATCTGCTTATCTAAAATTCGAATTTCCTCCATTTTTTCATCTAGAAGACGAAGATTACCTTGTATACCAGCGACATCAGCTTGAGGGGATTCTAATTTCTCTTAAAATTGCATGATACACTCGCTCGAATGCTACTCGATGGATTGTCAAAACCCGTTGTGTTTTCTCCATTTGAAGTCCTATCGCGGTCGCCAAAAATAATGTAATAAAAAGATCTCCTACCAGGAGAAATCTTGATTACCTACTTCAAAAATAACTAAATGGATGTATACTATAAACGAAAACAACGAGCTTTATATTTATTTAACTTTTCTAATTAAAACTGACAATTAATATTTTTATCTGTCAGAACATACCTAATCAATTTTGAAATCCAAAGCAAACTTCAACTAATTGGTTTACAGGAATTTTTGATTAAAAAATGATGCGCCTACGCATCACTAAAAGATCATTATTATTATTCACATAAAATGTTATTGTAACAATAATTTATTACTGCCAATGTATTACAATAATATTATTACTCAATATAAAATTGTAATTGTAAGAATGTACGGAATTTTCAAAATTTCTTTTGAAATTTACTAGATTTTAGAGTAGACCAAGTAATTAATAAGACTTACAATATTAAACCCCAAATATTATAAGCTTCAAGGGATTATTATTGATATATCTGCCTCTAAGATTTATGTAACTGTGCAATGATATTTAAAAATCACGGAAAACCTACATGTTGCGGAACTTTACAGTAAACTCATGTATTTTTGGTATATTTATGCCTTACCTCGATCAAAAACAGTTTAATATTGGGGAATTCACAAGACAAATTTTAATTGCTGAGTTACTAATATACTCAATTTCAAGTTCCTTAAAACAATATTTTTGTTTTTTCATAACAAATGTGCAGGATTACTATTTCTTCGAGTAGGTGTTTTGCATAATTTGACTTATCCGGTTGTTGCAATATCTATATATTCTTAAAAGCAAACAGTACCTACCGCGTCATCACTTCTCGTTTGAAAATTAGTAAATAATAATAATAATAATAAATGACTTTATTGCTTCAGTACAGTATACATACTAATATTTTATAATACTAACATGAGCAAAAGGCGACGTTCGTTCTTTGATGTAGTTCCTACACGGTCCTACAAAAAAGCGCGCTCTTCCACGCAACCTATACTATATGAATTATGAATTCTTATAATTTAAAACAATCACCATATTACATGCAAATTAAAATTATTAAAATTATACAAACATGTAAATATAGAAATATAACAAAATATATAAAAATATATGATCACATCCTATAATAAATGTAAAACAATACAAAAAAAACAAAAAACAAAGACAAATAAACATACAAAGCCCAACCAGATCTGCATTAACATTAAAATTTATAACTTATGAGACCCTTAACCAAAAAATCTTTTATTTGTTTCTTAAAAGTATAAGGAGAGTTAATTAAAAAGGATTTTGGAACCAAGTTATACAATTTGGTTGTTACATATGAAAAGCTTGATTTATATAAGGAGGTATTATGCTTAGGAATACTTAAATTATTTTTGAACCTGACGTTTATGTTGTGCGATTCTGACCTTTTTTTATTTTGTTGTAAAGGTAACATGGTTTTTGGGTTAGTAGGATTTTATGAATAAATACGTAGGCGTGTAATAGTCTTCTTTTTTCAAGTTTTAACCAGCCTAAAGAAATTAGATGGCTTGAAGTTGGGTTACGGCGTCTAATGCTACATATTAATCGGACACAGGCGTTTTGAATTCTTTGAAGACGATTTTTATTAAATTGTGATAACGCTGGACCATAAATAACATCTCCGTAAGTAAGCTGAGATAAAACTAAACCTTCACATAAAACAGTTTTTGAATGTTTGCTAAGTATTTTCCGAAATGAGTATATTAGTTTCAAATTTCCGAATGATTTTCTCACAATCGAGTTTACATGTTGAGAAAAGGTAAGATCTTCATCGATATAAAACCCCAGATTTTTTTCACATGTGGAAAAATCGAGATTTTTGGATTCTAATTTAACTACTAATCCACTCCTTACTCGGGATTTGGCTGACTGTCGACCAAACAGCATGGCCTTGGTTTTTACTGGATTTATAGAAAGACAAAATTTTTTAGATACTTCCAAAATATTACTCAGATCCTCGTTAATCATTCTAACTGCTTCATCTGACCCCGTATCGTTAAAGTCCAGGTAAAGTTGTGTATCGTCGGCGTAGAGGTGGTAATTCATATATTTAAGATGGGTATATAACTGAGAGGTGTATATTGAGAAAAGAAGTGGCCCTAAATTTGAACCTTGAGGTACACCTCGATTAGATGGAATTAAGTTGGAAGTTGTTTTTAAGAGATGGACTCTTTGCATTCTGTCAGCTAAATAAGATTGTAAGAAATCTGTAGCACCTCTATCAAAGCCCAAATAATGGCAGAGGGATAAAAGCATAGAATGACTAATTGTGTCAAATGCCTTGGAATAATCCATAAGTACTAGAATACAAAGCCTGTTATTATCAATATATGAATAAATATCATCTAGTACCTTTAACATAGCAGTTGTACAGCTATAATGTGACCGGAAGCCTGATTGATTTAAGGGTAGAATTTTAAAATCAGATGTGTAAATTCGTATTTGTTCTTCCATTATCTTTTCCAAGACCTTCGATAGTGTACATAAAATGCTAATGGGTCTTAGGTCAGCATAGTTAACGACATTTGAAGTTTTAGGTAGAGGTATAACCTTTGACTGTTTCCATAGAGCAGGAAATACTGAGTTTTTAATGCAAAAGTTAAAAATGTGGGTTAAATAAGGCAAAATATAGGGACAGCAATGTAGAATCATAATAATATTGATATTATCAGGGCCAGTAGCATTTGATTTTATAGAAAAAAGTTTTTCATATATTTTAAACTCATCAACTGTATTAAAATTGAATATGCCGCAATTAGGAGAAATATTAGACAAGTAAGCATCCATGGTGCTTTGATCTGGAATATCCAAACCTCCTATACCATTGATAAAATAATTATTTATTTCATTCGGATTTTGTAAATTTTCTGGAATACCTGGCTTATTAGAATTAATTACCTCCAGCTTTTTTAATTCTTTCCATAAATTTCCTTTTTGGTTAAGCCGGAATTCCAAATAAGCCTTTTTCTCCCGTTTAGTTGCACGATTTACTTCATTTCTTCATCATTTAGTAGAGGCCGTGGATTCTGAGTAGACCTGTGACGTCAACCGGCGCAGTACACAAATTTGTGTTTGAAAATTGTCCTATTAACTATACTAATAATTGCAACCCTTACTGATTCATTTTGGTCAGTCCGCCGTTTACGTCGTATTGTCTCTTTGAATAGCGCAGTAAATTTCGCTTATTTTTAAATTATATTATTTAGTTTAGTGTATTTTAATTATAGCAGTTATTTAGTTTAAGTAAAGACTTTAATAAACAATTTTGTGACAATATTTTGTTTAGTGAATTATTTTAATAGACAATAGGGTACCTACGTATTTTAGAACATTTTAAATTAAGGTTTGTTATTATTATTATTATTATTATTATTATTATTTTTAATCAGGTTTTGAACCGTGTTGTAATCAGTGGTCAACCTGTAGGCAAGACCACAGAGCTTGTCAACGTTCCAGAAACGATCGGACGATATGTGTGGCGTCCAGGATCACGGACTTTTGTATCAGCTGATAAGTATTCCATGGAATACCAATTTGTTGCATGTTCTTTTTTAAATTTTTAGGAACCAAGCCCATTGATGAAATGATGACTGGTATGATTTTTACCTCTTCGAGGTTCCACATCTCTAGTATTTCCCATTTAAGTACATTATTATTATTATTATCAAAAGACTTATGCACTTACTCAGCTATTGCTGGTAATATTTACCTATCCCGAGCGTAAACGCAAATGGGATTAGGCTCAAAATTTACATATTTAGAGCTTTTTGGGCCCATTTTACGTGTTTCTCAGCATCTGTTGTTACTTCTAAATCCACATTAGGACCTGCTTAGTTTAGAGGGGAATAATTTCTATCTGCTTCTATAATAAATTTGTGTAAATTAGATGACATTGATTTAGTGATGAAGAAGTCTTGTAATTTATTTATCTGCTTATTGTGTAGATTAATTATGTCACATAGAGCTCTTCCTCCCTCCTTTCTCGGCAGTGTTGTTCTAAATACAGACTATATTGGATGGTGATATCTGTACTTGGTCATCATAGTCCTTGTTGTCCTCTAGATATCTTACAATTCAGTTTTTGTCCATCTTAGAATCGCAAACGAATAAGTTAACACAGGTACGGCATATGTATTAATTGCTCGGTTCAGGTTTCCTGCGTTCAGTTCCGATTTTAGTAATGAACTAACCCTCTGTGTATACTAATCCTTGATTTTGAATTTGGAATGTTTTTGGTCTAATAATCTGGCTTGTTGAAATCCCAAGTATTTATAGGTTTCCCCATTCTGCATGGCAAAGATTATATCTCCATTAGGCAGCGCCACATCTTCATTGACAATTTTTCCCTTCTCGATGTTTAAGGTTCTGCACTTATCTAAACCAAATTCCATGTGTATATCACTGAAGAACCTTTCGGTTATATCCAGAAGATGTTGAATTTGTTGATTAGAAGCAAAAATTTTTATATCATCCATATAAAGAAGATGGGAAATGGTGTTTCTATTAGTCTTAAGATTGAAGCCATATTTTGTGTCGTTGAGCATGGTATACAGTGGATTCATTGCCAAACAGAACCACAGTGGACTAAGTGAGTCGCCTTGGAATATTCCCCTGCGAATAACAATTTCTTTAGTCTTAATGTACTGACCATTAATGTTTACCTGAAGGTTTGTTCGCCATTGCTTCATTGAAGCTTTAAGAAAAGTAAGTAGTCAACAAAAGCAGTCGAGATGTTGCGAGATTGCTTTTTTGCTTGCTTTAGGATTTATTATATTATTATTATTATTATTATTATTATCAAAAGACTTATGCACTTACTCAGCTTTCGCTGGTAATATTTACCTATCCCGAGCGTAAACGCAAATGGGATTAGGCTCAAAGATTACATATTTAAAAATTTCCGAACAGTGTGACATGTATTTAAAATTGCCGCTTTTTGCAAATCAATGAAAGTATTTTTATGAAGACTGAGTTTTTTAAGACTATCTTCAAGACTTTTGGGAATGAGTCCAGTTGATGATACGATGATCGGTACCACCTCCACCTTTTCTGCATGCCACATCTGCCCTACTTCTATAGCTAGATCGGTGTACTTTGCTACCTTTTCATTATATTTGTCCAAAATATTGTTGTTATTTGGAACTGCAACATCGACTAGCAGCACTGAATTGGCTTTTTTATCCACCACTACAATGTCGGGTCGATTATTCGTCACCTGTCTATCGGTGATAATGGACCTATCGTAGTAGAGTCTAAAATCTGCATTCTCCAGCACTGCCTGTGGATTGTATTTGTAATACGGTGTATAGGTATTCAGCAGTCCAAATTTGTTGGCCAGTTTCTGGTGCATAATATTACACAGCTGGTTGTGCCTGCGTAAATAATCCGTGTTGGCTATGGTTGAACATCCTGATATGATGTGTTGTATTGTTTCCGACGTTTGTTGACACCGTCTACACTTGTCCGATGTAATAGTTGGGTCCCTGATAACAAATTTTTTGTAATTGTTAGTATTAATTACTTGATCCTGAATGGCTATCATAAATCCTTCAGTCTCTGGGAAGAGGGTACCATCAGCAAGCCACCTATTTGATGCTAATTTGTCAATGTGCGGATGGTTAAGGTCGTGATGATGTCGACCATGTAGAGCTTTTTGGGCCCATTTAACGTGTTTCTCAGCATCTGTTGTTACTTCTAAATCCACATTAGGACCTGCTTAGTTTAGAGGGGAATAATTTCTATCTGCTTCTATAATAAATTTGTGTAAATTAAATGACATTGATTTAGTGATGAAGAAGTCTTGTAATTTATTTATCTGCTTATTGTGTAGATTAATTATGTCACATAGAGCTCTTCCTCCCTCCTTTCTCGGCAGTGTTGTTCTAAATACAGACTATATTGGATGGTGATATCTGTGCTTGGTCATCATAGTCCTTGTTGTTCTCTGAATATCTTCCAATTCAGTTTTTGTCCATCGTAGAATCCCAAACGAATAAGTGAACACAGGTACGGCATATGTATTAATTGCTCGGTTCAGGTTTCCTGCGTTCAGTTCCGATTTTAGTAATGAACTAACCCTCTGTGTATACTAATCCTTGATTTTGAATTTGGAATGTTTTTGGTCTAATAATCTGGCTTGTTGAAATCCCAAGTATTTATAGGTTTCCCCATTCTGCATGGCAAAGATTATATCTCCATTAGGCAGCGCCACATCTCCATTGACAATTTTTCCCTTCTCGATGTTTAAGGTTCTGCACTTATCTAAACCAAATTCCATGTGTATATCACTGAAGAACCTTTCGGTTATATCCAGAAGATGTTGAATTTGTTGATTAGAAGCAAAAATTTTTATATCATCCATATAAAGAAGATGGGAAATGGTGTTTCTATTAGTCTTAAGATTGAAGCCATATTTTGTGTTGTTGAGCATGGTGGGCACAGTGGGCTAAGTGAGTCACCTTGGAATATTTCTCTGCGAATAGCGATTTCATCGGTTTTAAGATACTGACCATTAATATTAAATATTAAATATTATTATTATTATTATTATTATTATTATTATTATTATTATTATTATTATTATTATTATTATTATTATTATTATTATTATTATTATTATTATTATTATTATTATTATTATTATTATTATTATTATTATTATTATTATTATTATTATTTCTTTATAGTCTCACACTTAAGATGTTGTGGTAAAGGTAATGAGGGCTTTCGCAAAACTCACACCTTGTTGACTTATTTCACGATTTTCCTGACTATCCGACATGTTTCTAGGATTACTGATTTTTGCATGTCTGTTATTAGTTGGAATGGTAGATTATGTTTCGTGAATCCTGCGGGAAGTTCCGGTGGTATGAGTCCTGTGACTGAGATGACTACGGGGAGAATGAGGACTTCATCCATTTTCCACATTGATTTTATTTCCTCTGCTAAGTCCGAGTATTTTCGTATTTTCTCTGATATCGTCTTCTGTATATTGTGGTCCAGGGAGTGTGCAATATCTATTAACGTTGTGTTTTTGTTAATTTTGTCTATTACTGTTATGTCTGGGCTGTTGTTTATAGTTGTTTTATCGGTTATGATTCCTCGATCCCAGTATATTTTGTAATTTTGGTTCTCGTTGACTTGGTCTGGTGTGTATTTGTAGTATGGCTCTTCTATTGTTTTAATGTTATGTTTGTGGAGTAAATATTTGTGGAGGATTTTGGCTGTCAGATTGTGCCTGTTTAGGTATTCAGTTTGTGCTAGGCTCGAGCATCCCGATGTTATATGCTGTATCGTTTCGGGCATTGATTTACACACTCTACAGTTATCATTTTCCGTGTTGGTTTTGATATGTATTTTTGGTAATTTTTTGTCGGTATAACGTGGTCCTGTATAGAATACATGAATCCTTCTGTTTCACTGTACAGGTGTCCGAGTTCGATCCATTTGGTTGACAGCTGGTGTTGTTTGTCTAGATCGTCCTTGAATCTACCATGTAGTTTTTTGCTGTTCCATGTTTGTGTGATGTTTGTAAAGAATGTTTTCTTGTCTATCTGTTGGATTTGTGTGTGTGTACTGAGTGGTGTGTACTTTTTGTCTGCTTGTTTGATGGACGCGTGAAGTAGTGACTGTGTTGCCTTCATGTTGAAGTATCTTAGTAAACTGTGTATTTGAATGTTGTGTGTTAGTTCTATGTTTATAAGGCCTCGACCTCCTTGTTTCCGAGTTAGGTATAATCTTTCAACAGCCGAGTTAGTATGTAGAGCCCTATTATCCATTAGGATTTTTCTTGTTAGTCTGTCTAGTGCTTGTACGTCTGTTATGGTCCATTGTATGACTCCGAATGAGTATGTTAGTATGGGTATTGCCCAGGTGTTTATAGCCTTAATTTTATTTTTTGCGTTGAGCTGAGTATGCATGACTTTCCTTAGCCTGTTCTTGTATTTATTTTCTATGTTTTCTTTCATTTCTTTCGTTTTCTGTGTGAGTGTTTCATTTACTATTTATTTACTATTTGTAAGTTTCGTTGTTAGGTAGTGCAGGGAATGTTATGTTAGTTATTAGCAACTCTATGTTGTTAGTTTCTGTTGTTTTACCTTTTTTCGCTATAAGTGATGCGCATTTATCTAATCCGAAGTTCATTCGTATGTCCTTAGAGAACTTGGCTGTGGTTTCCAGTAGCGCGGATAGTTGGTTTTGGTCCTTAGCATATAACTTTAAATCGTCCACGTAGAGCAGGTGGGAGATTTTGTAGTCTTTTGTTGGGCTGTATCCAATATTTGTCGACTTTAAAAGGCTACTCAGTGGGTTAAGTGCTAGGATAAACCATTTTGGGCTCCATGTGTCTCCCTGGAATATTCCTCTATTTATCTTTATGTTATCAGTTTCTAGATCTGTGTGGGGTAGAGTGAGTATCAATTTTGTTTCCCAATTATCCATAGCTTGTTTAAGGAAGCGTATGATGTTCAGATCGATTTTATAGATTTCTAGGATGTGAAGGAGCCATGAATGACGGATGGAGTCATAGGCTTTTTGGTAATCTATCCAGGCAATCGCTATGTTTCTTTTGTTTGTTTCTGCTTGTCTCGTTATCACCCTGTCTATTATGAGTTGTTCTTTACAGCCTTTCGCACCTTTTGTATATCCTTTCTGTTCTTCGTGTTCAATTTTTTGCTCTGTTATATGTTTTGTCACTTTTTCTGTTATTGTTTTTGTGATAATTTTGTATAGGGTGTTCAGGCATCATGTAATGGGTCTGTAGTTTTTAGGATCGTATGTATTTTCGTTCTAAGGTTTGAGATATGTTATGCCATGTGTTAAGGATGGTGGAACTTCTGTTGGGTGGGTAATTACATGTTGGATTATTTCTGCCATTTTTTCATGTAATGAAGTAAGATGTTTCCAGAAATAATTATAGATTTTATCTGGTCCT
The DNA here is from genome assembly GCA_035357415.1 of Ophraella communa. NCBI lineage: Eukaryota > Metazoa > Arthropoda > Insecta > Coleoptera > Chrysomelidae > Ophraella > Ophraella communa. The sequence goes on from CM068981.1 coordinate 21,097,346, forward strand.
GGCGCCTTCCAGTTTGGCAGCTTCTTCAGTATGAGTCTTAATTCATCTGTAGTTATTTTATATCGCATCATTGGCTCCACTGTCTCTGTTTTTTTTTTTCCTATATTTTGATCCACTCACTATTTTCGTGTTCCACTGGTTCTGACCATAATGACTTCCAGTATTTTTCGACTTCTGCTTGTTTTGGTGCTTTTATATCTTTTTCTTCTTCGATTGTTTGTTCCAAATTTTTGTAGAAATGCTTTTCGTTTGACGTGAAGTTTATGTTGTCATGTTTTCTTTTATAGGAAATGATATACCTCTTCAGTTTCTTACTGGATGCCATTAGTTTTTGTTTCAGTTATTTGTTCTTCTGTTATCTGTGGTGTTCTTGTACCTGGGTTGTTATTTATTTTGAATTTTTTATACAGTTTGTTATGTTTCTGTTTTGGAGATACCAACGAGTTATTCATCTGGGTAAGGTCACTACGAATTTTACTGATTTTTTGTTCTAATCGTTTTTGCCATGGGGGTTTTTTGTTTCGATTTGTTTTGGCTCTTTTGCCATTTGGTTCATTCTTGTTTGTGATTCCTAAGGTTTCTGTGATTGATATGGCTGTGATATAAGTTATGTCCGCGAGGTCTTCTACGCTCTTTACGTCATCTATGTATTTATTGAGGTAGCTGTTATATGTCTGAACTGTTTTCTTTGTGTTCCTGTTATATTTCAGCTTAGGTAGATGTTTCCTGTAGCTGGGATTACTTCCTTTGTACAGTAGCATATTTTTGTTGAATATTTGTTCGACTTCCGTTATTAACTCTTGGTTGTCCGTTCCGTTTGTGTTTGTTTGTAGGTTTTCTCCAGCTGTATGTGCGTTTGTTTGGTTTATGTGTGTATGTAATTCGGTTTCATGAGTCGTTTCGAGTTCACCTTCATTTTGTGTTCCTTGTTCTGCTTCTGGTGCATTTTCTCCCTGTATTTCTAGACTTATTTGTTCCTTAATCATGTTAATTTCAGTTTCTGTTAAGTATCCCTTTTCTCTATAACTCTTTTTCTGTCACATATGTTTTGTTCGCTGGATTCAGATTCTGGATAAATTTTCTTCCATTCTTTGTGAAAGTTTTTCCGATGTCCTGTTGTCTGGTTCTCGTAATGAGTAGCTCTGAAGAAGGCCTTGAAAATATCTATGTTGTTTTGTCTTGTCCATTTCAGCCTCTGTGCCTGTCTCTTGGGAGGAGCAGATTGAGACTGTCCTAAACCATGAGTAGGTAGAGCTACTGTTATTACTTTACCATCGTCGTTGGCCTTTGGTACATTGCCAGTGTCGTCAACTTGGTTGGCCGGCTGGTTGATCCCGCGTCGCTCCCGACCGTGGCGACGCTCGTCCGAGACTTTGGTTCTTTCTTTAGGAACCCTATGTACTCACCAAAGGGGGGTTAGCCCCTTGGCGGTTGTTCTTTCAGTCGCCTTCTACGACAGGCAGAACGTACCGGGGGCCTATTCTAACCCGGGCACCCCACGGGTTATTATTATTATTATTATTATTATTATTATTATTATTATTATTATTATTATCATTATTATTATTTTTCTCTCATGTTCTCTCCTCTAGGGACATGGGGTTGTTTAAACACACAGATAATACTCTATCATAGCGTGTTTAATTCCCTCTGCTTCTCTCTCAACGTCCCATTATTTTTCTAACTAAAGTGCAGGTGTGCAGGATTACAGTTTTTTGCATCTTGGCTATTATCGTCTCCCCGAGTTCCAGTTTCGTCAGGGATTCCTTCAAATTATGGGGTATGATACCAGTGGTTGACAAGATCATTGGTAGTATTGTCACTTGTTGAAGGTTCCATTGTTCTTTTATGTATTGAGCTAGATCCCGATATTTATTGAGTTTGGTGTCAATCGTGGTCTCCAGGTTGTTATCATTTACCACGGCAAAGTCTGCTATCCACACGTTCTTTTGCTTGATGTCCCATAGTAGCAGGTCTGGTCGGTTAGCAGATGTTGTTCGGTCGGTCAGAATCGATCTATCCCAGTATAGTTTAAAATCCTGATTAAGTAATAAACTGGGTGGCTCGTACTTATGGTCGTATACTCCTTGTGGGACAAGTTTGTGTTTGACAGCCACGGCATGATGAACTAGTTTTCCCACTGCGTCGTGTCTTCGCTTGTACTCGATAGCTGCTAGTACACCGCATCCTCCCGTGATGTGCTGGATCGTCTCCTGCTCTCTTCCACATACTCTGCATTTGTCATCCTGTATGTTCTCATCCCCGATGATATACTTGAGGTAATTCTTTGTAGGTACCACCTGATCCTGAATTGCGATAATGTACCCCTCCGTCTCGGAAAACAGTTGACCAGTACATAGATAGTAGTTTGACCATTTTTGGTCTGCAATATTTGAGTCCAGGATTGTTGGGTATCTCCCATGCAGTGCTTTCCTCCTCCAGGCTGCTCTTCTTTCTTGTGAGGTTGTGGTTGGTATGTAGATTTCATGCTTCAGGTTCAGCGGGGTGTATTCATCATCTGAAGTGCATACAGCGTAGTGTAAGTCGGAGCTTTCTGCCTTTTTCTTGAAATATGAGCGCATTGATGTGATTTGCTTTTCATTCATTTCTGACAAGTTAATAAAGCCCAATCCTCCTTCTTTGCGTGGTATGTACATTCTTTCCACCGAGCTCTTCGGATGGTGGTTTCTGTACGTTGTCATCTGCACTCTAACTTTCCTGTCCAGTTCATCTAGGTCAGTCTGACTCCACTTGACCACGCCCATAGTATATGTGATGATGGGGATCACGTATGTGTTGACAGCTGTGGTTAAGTTTCTTGAGTTGAGTGAAGATTTCAGTACCTGTTTAAGCCTCTGTGTGAACTCGGTCTTTAGGCGCTCCTTTATTTTTGTGTGTTGTATAGTCTTGCATTGCTGTATTCCTAGGTACTTGTACATTTCATCAGAACATAGTGCAGTAATCGGTTCTTTGAGAAAAGTGTCGTATATTAAATCTTCATTGAGCTTTCCTTTGGTTATACTCTGTATTTTATCAGTCCCAAACTCCATACCAATATCTTCAGAAAAAGTTTCCGTCAGCGTAAGTTGTTGTAGCAGTCCTTTTTTTGTTGCGGCATAAAGCTTTAAATCATCCATATAGAACAGATGACAGATCTTGTGTTTCTCTTGTGCTTCTTTTCTGAGTTCGAAACCTTTGTTCATATTATTCAGAAGTGTTGTTAAGGGGTTCAGTGCTAGGCAGAACCAAACCGGTGATAGGGTATCTCCCTGAAATATGCCTCTTCTAATAGGGATCTTATTGGTGGATATAATGTTTATTTCTTCTGTGTTTGGTGGGGTATCTTGTCTCTCTGTTCCTCTTTGTCCAGAATTTTGTTCGTTATTGTGCGGTATTCTAAGGTGTAGAGTGGTGCTCCATTTAGTCATTGTACTATCTAGTATGGATATGATTTGTGGGTGTATTTTATATAGTTCTAACACCCTTATGAGCCACGCATGCGGCACAGAATCGTACGCTTTACGGTAGTCAACAAAGGCAGTATAGAGATTTCGCTGCTTTTTGGTGGCTTCCTTCATAATTACACTATCAATAATCAGTTGTTCTTTGCACGCTAGTGAACCCTTCTTACTTCCTTTTTGTTCCTCTCCTATTATATTATTTGTCTCGCAATGTCGGGTTATTAATTCTGCTATACATGCCGTGGTTAGTTTAAAGTATGTGTTCAGACACGTTATAGGCCTATAATCTGCAGGATTAATGGACCCATGCTTTTTTGGTATCAGTGTGGTCGTTCCTTCACATAGTTCTTCTGGTATGCTGGCTTCGTTGTTAAGAAATTTATTAATGATCTCCATTATTTTGTTATGCAAGGCGTGCAGCTTCTTTATCCAGAAGTTTTGAAGGTGATCAACACCCGGACATTTCCAGTTGTTCAATTTCTTGATTATGGTTTGTAATGTTTCTTTGTCAATCGTGGTATTTGTCATAGGCTCAATATGTTCTGCTAGACTTGCATCTTTTATCCATGTTGCATCTCTGTTGTAATCATGTTCACGCGTCCAAACTCCTGCCCAGAAATCCTCCACAGCTGCAGCAGATGGTACTATTCCCGCATTATGAGATGTAGTGGTCTGATCTTTCTGTATCTGTTTGTAGAACATTTTTTAGTTTCTTCCAAATTGGGTGTTTTCTTCTCTTCGTGCTTTACTTTTTTGTACCTTCGCAATCTTTGTGCGTAGATGCTAAGTTTTTGCTTCATTGTATCTATTATTGTTTCCATGGTGTAGTTAGGAGGGTCATGTTTTGTGTGTTGTTCATAGTTTTTCCTGATCTTAGAGGCTTTATTCTTCATTTTTTTGCTTTTACTTCCATTGTGGTATGCTGTAAGTATTGCGATGTTCTTCCTCAGTGTCTCGATTTGTCCTTCCAGTCGTCGTTGCCATGGTGGTCTTGGTCGTTTCGTAACGTATCCACAGGTTCCAGCTTCTCTTATTTTTGCACCATTACATACGGCTACGGATATTGCTGCACTATAGGTATAGTGGTACAGCTCATCGTAGTTTCGGATGCTGTCTGCTCTATATTTAAGAATTTTTTCATTGACAATTAATAGAAGTAGTGAAAGTTTCTTACTGTTATACTGTCTTGGAATTTGAGGTCTCAACTTTGGCGTTATTCCTTTATATTTTGCAAAATTTGCATTAAATTCTGTTTCTAATTGTTTCTCTAAGTCACTTTCCGCCTCATAAGTGTTTTCACCATCTTCCTTTGGTTTTTCTGCTGGTGCTAGGTCTTCTATTTCTTCTGAACTATGCTGGGTAATTGTCAGGTTATTTTGTCCATCTTCGTCTTTTACTACTTGTTCAATTCTTATTCGCTCTTTCAGTTGATTTCTTCTGGCTTCCGGTACCAAGTTTTTACGAAAAATAGCTGATCGTCGGTCTGCAATATTCTGCTCGGTTACATGTGATACCATCGGGTATTTAAGAACAAATGCTTCTCTCAAATTTTGTCTGTAACCAGTTAGGTTAGTTTCACACTGAGTTAGGCGATAGTAGGTACTGACAACATATTCGTTCATATCCTGTGTCCATTGTATCCTTCGCCTTGGTCTTCCTGTCTGAGTGGTCCCGAGCGAGGCTTGGGAAGCACTTTTGACAGCACTAGTAGTTGATGGGAGTGTGGAGTATAAAGTCTCTACTGGTGTTTGATCTTCGACTGATGTATGTTGCTGTTGGGCTGTAGCGTTTTTATCGGCAGGGGTCCGCCTCCTCAACCCCCTGCCGCCGGCGTCCCATATGCTGCCATGCCCAGCGCCAGCTCCAGGCATGCCCTGGCGATTCCCCCCAGGCAGCGTCCTTTCTCCGAGGCTTCTCAAATGCTCCATTGTCATAGGAGGTTCCCCTGTATGGTAGGGGCACACCCCTCTTTAGGTAAGGTAACCAGCTGGGGACGCGGGATAGCCACACCCGAGTCTACAGCTGCAACTGTAGGCCCCTTGCGTTGACCATTTAGTCGCCTTTTACGACAGGCAGATCTTACCGTGGGGTTATTCTTACCCGGCCCCCACACGGGTTTATTATTATTATTATTATTATTATTATTATTATTATTATTATTATTATTATTATTATTATTATTATTATTATTATTATTATTATTATTATTATTATTATTATTATTATTATTATTATTATTATTATTATTATTATTATTATTATTATGACAGATGACAGATTGATAATATTACGGAGTGTTGCATAGTTGTTATAATAGTTTTGCTAATGTCGAGTTCTTCAAGATGTTTGGACATTGATTTTGGAACGACTCCTGTGGTTGACATTATTATTGGGTGTATTTTAATTACATTTACTTTCCATAACACTTTTATTTCTGATATTAAACCTTCGTATCTCTTTATTTTCTCATTATAGGTAGATGTTATGTTGTTACTATTAACGACTGCATAATCAATAAGGTGGACGGTTTTTTCTCTCTTTTTCCATAAGATTGTGTCTGGTCTGTTATGATGTATGGTGCGGTCTGTGTAGATGGTTCGGTTCCAGTATAGGGCATATTCTTCATTTTCTATTATGGGTTGTGGGGTGTAATCCCAGTATTGCTTGTCTTGTTTAGAGCTGAAAAATTTTGTTTCTATTTGTTGATGTAATATTTTACCCATGTTGTCATGTCTTAGGAGATATTCTGTTTGACTCAGAGCTGAACATCCTGCCATAATATGTTGGGTAGTTTCAGATTGATTACCGCACCATCTGCATTTGTCATCTTGTACTGTTGGATCTTTAAGTGTGTATCGTCGATAATTTTTTGTTGCCACTACCTGGTCTTGGATTGCAATAAAAAATCCCTCTGTTTCTGGAAAAAGTCTCCCTTCAGTTAACCACTTGTACGATTGTACTTCATCGACATATTCCTGGTTCACTTCATTGGGATATCTTCCGTGCAGAGGTGTGCTTTTCCATGCATTGATCTTTGTTTCAAGAGAGTTTGTGGTATTATATGTTGTGTTTTCTTTAAGGTTTAGTGGGGTGTAATGATCGTCTGCTTCTGTTATTGCTGTAATGAGGTTTGAGTTTCTTCGTTTCTTGTGAAAATATTCTTTCATATTGTTGATCTGTTTGTTGTGTAGTGATTCAATGTCTATGAAACCTCTTCCCCCTTTCTTTCTTGGTATAGTGATTCTTTCTATTGCACTCCTCGGATGATGTTTGTTGAAGGTTGTGAGGGTTTTTCTGATATTTCTGTCAAGGCTTTCTAGGTCAGTTTTGGACCATTTTATTAACCCAAATGAATAAGTAAGGATCGGTATTGCAAATGTGTTTATTGATTTAGTAAGATTTTTAGAGTTTAGGCTAGTTTTTGAAAGCATTCTGAGACGTTGATTAAATATTGTTTTAAATTTGTTTTTGGTATATGTGTGATCTATTGTTCTATTTTGCTCTATTCCTAAATATTTGTAATATTCTGTTGGTTCCATTGCATCAATATTTTCAAGAGATGTGGTTATGTATTCTGTGTTGGTAGTTATTTTGCCTTTATTTAATGCTTGTATTTTACATTTGTCTGTCCCTAGTTCCATTTTGATGTCGGTGCTAAATTGTTCGACCATTTTTAATGAATTAAGAAGGTTTAGTTTTAAATCTGAGTACAGTTTGAGGTCGTCAATGTAGAACAGGTGGGTTATGATATGATTTGATGCTGGATTTTTGATCTTATAACCTTTACTGTTTTCTTGTAACAGTATTGATAATGGGTTCATACATAGACAAAACAATAGACTGCTTAGGCTATCTCCTTGGAATATACCTCGTTGTATGTGCAATTTAGAGGTTTTTTGAAGAGGTAAAAAATGAAGAGGGTGTAAACTTCACTGGCAAAATTGACACATTGAGAAAGTGGGTCAAGAAAATGGGATTCAGGTGGAAAAAAACTCAAGACAACAGAAAACTGTTAATGGAGAAGTACGATATAAAGGCAAAAAGAATGGAATATTTAAGAAAATTAAAACAGTATCGAGAAGAGGGACGACCAATTATATATTGTGATGAAACCTATATCCATAGTTCACATACCGTACCAAAAGCATGGGATGATGGTAAAAATATGTGTTTAAAATCGCCAGTAGCTAAAGGACAACGCCTTATTATTGTACACGCTGGAGGTGAAGCAGGATTCGTACCTGAGGCATTAAATATTTTTAAGTCTGGAACTAAAACCGGGGACTATCATGATTATATGAATAATAAAATAAAATAAAATAATAATAAAAATTTTGTTAAATGGTTAAGAGAAAAATTTATTCCCAATGCTCCGAAAAAAAGCGTATTGGTATTAGACAATGCTTCTTATCACAATGCACTTTTAGAACCGACTCCAAATTTTTCTTGGAAAAAAGAAGCAATGATGAAGTGGCTCGCTGAAAGAAACATTTTTTATTTGGAAAAATCTACTAAAACCGAATTATTCACGTTAATAAAAACGCACAAGCCACTATGTAAAACTTACATAATAGATAAAGTTCTGGTTGAACATGATATTGTAACGTTGCGTCTACCACCCTATCACCCGGAATTAAACCCCATTGAAAAAATATAGGCATTGGTAAAGAACAAAGTATCTGCTTGCAACGTTACTTTTAAATTAGATCACGTCAAAATATTAACAGAAAAAACATTTAGCGAGGTTACTGTTGACAACTGGAAGAATATTTGCGCTAATGTGTTAAAAGTGGAAAATGAATACCTAGAAAAGGAACACATTATGGATAAAGTAGCGGATTTGGTAATAAACTTAAGAGAATATATGGACAGTGAAAGTGAATTTTCAATTGATGAAGACGATGACGACTTAGGTTGCGAGCCACTACAATAAATTTGTATATATTTTTAATTTTAATAAATTAATGTTTTTATTTATTAAAATGTGGTTTTCATACTTTTCTTAAAAGCAGTATTATTTATTTAAGCTTCGGGGCTTCCAAAGGGTTTTTAACTCTTTTTTTGTATTATTTATAAGCTGTCTAGGGCTAATGTTATGGTATAATAGTAGGTCATTAAAATATCGTTTAAACATGTATATCATGTTGGTAAAGACGATTTGATGGGCGCCCTTAAACTGCAAAAATACATTCTATCTAAACTACCTGGAGCAGGTAACCACAATTCCAAATTACCCAAAATCATTATTTACTCAAGTATAGGTAAATTTATAAAAATATTTCCCAATTATTTAACATAGAACATAGAATAATTATTTAATATATTTATTAAGTCATTTCGGTAAGTGTATAACATTTTAATTTTATTCTGCCATAAAATAATCATGTTGTTATTTAGAACGTACTTTGCCTGTACTATATCAATAGCTTTAACGGAACCAGCAAACGAGCCAGACTTTTTTGGTTTTCATTTTAAGGATCTAATCCACGGGCTATAATCCACGAGCAACATCGCCTAAATTCAAAACCATTAGGTAGTGGAAGGAGGGATTTAGTTCCGTGCCAGGTAATGAGCTATGACTGACCACCGTAATGTTTTCGTGTTTTATTACATTATATTTTGTGAACATATCAAATCAAATGAACATATCAAATCATGCATTATAGAAGCAGCACAAGAATCCTTAGGAAAATACCAAATTAAAAACAAGCCAGAATGGTGGGACGAAGACATAGAACATGACATAAAGAGGAAAAAACAACTATACCTAGATTTTCTTCAAAAACAAGACAACGAATCGAAACAGGCGTATAAAAGAGCTAACAGAGAAATAAAAAATAAAGTAGTAAAGAAAAAGAACCAAGCATGGGAGAAGAGGTGCGAATATTTAGAACAATATATAGGAGGAACTAGAAGTTCGGAAGCATGGAAGACCATTAAGAACATACGAACGTCAAGAAAGCAAGGAGGACCATATATAGGAAGTATCACCAAGCATGGGAGAAGAGGTGCGAATATTTAGAACAATATATAGGAGGAACTAGAAGTTCGGAAGCATGGAAGACCATTAAGAACATACGAACGTCAAGAAAGCAAGGAGGACCATATATACCTAGGAAGTATCATAAGTAAAGAATGGGTCAATCACTTTAAGGAATTATTGGAAGAAAAACGGGAAATTTATCTAAAGGAACAATCACTTTTATTAGAAGAAACATCTGACATAAATTTAGAAAAAGAACAAGTTAAAGAAGCAATAGAAAATACCAAATTAAGAAGATCTCCTGGACCAGGAAATATATATCCGGAGTTCATTAAATACGGACCAGAGAAACTCACGGAAATGCTTACCATACTGTACCAACGATGTCTAAATGGAGAAGAAACACCAATGGAATGGAGAATCGCTTTTATATCAACTATACACAAAAAAGGTCCAAAAAACGACCCTAAGAACTACCGGGGCATTGCGGTAATACCAACTATAGGAAGAATTTACTCGAGAATACTGAGAAATCTTACTGAAGAAGACATCTACAATAAACAACCCGAAGAGCAAGCAGGTTTTAGAACTGGAAGATCCACAACAGACAATATCTTTACTTTAAAACTTATAATGGAAGAAAGATCTCAACGAGACAGAGAAACTCATATTGCGCTTATAGATTTAGAAAAGGCTTATGATAGTGTTCCAATATCACAACTATGGAGGAAATTACAAAAGTTAGAAATAAGACCCACACTAATAAGAGCAATCCAAATGTATTATAAACAAAACTCCGCATCAATAAAAATCGGAACGCAAGTAACAGAACTATTTCAAACATCAAAAGAATTAAGACAAGGATGTTGCCTCTCACCGACATTGTTTAAGATTTACTTAGATCAATCATTACAAAAATGGACTAGAAAATGTAAAAACATGGGTCTACAGGTGGGAGAAAACAAACTACATTCGTTATACTTCGCCGATGATCAAGTAGTAATAGCGGAAGATGAACAAGACTTAAACTACATGGTGAGGAAATTAAAGGAGGAATATGAACAAGCGGGATTAAAAATAAATTTTGACAAATTTGAATACCTCATAGTAGAAAATAACACATGCAATACATTAGAGGTAGAAAAGGAACAAATAAAGGGGGTAGAGAAATGTAAATATTTAGGGGTAACGTTTAATAAACGGGGGACAAGTAATGACGAAATCCAAGAAAGGATACGTAAAGGTAAACAGGCAATTGGAGCACTAAACTCAATATTGTGGGAAAGAAACATTAGAAAACATACAAAAAATAGAATATACAATACGATAATAAAAAGTGTAATTACATATGGGTCGGAAAGTTGGGAGGTAACTAAGGACAACAGAAGAAAATTACGGGCGACTGAAATGGATTTTATGCGGAGAAGTTGTAGACGATCAAGACTCGAAAGAGTCAAAAATGAAGTTATCAGAAGGGACATGGACCTGAATAGAGATATAATAGACGAAATTGAGAAAAAGCAACTGAAATGGTTCGGACATATAAAAAGAATGGGGAAGGAAAGATGGCCAAAAAGAGTACTAGAATGGATACCACCGGAACGGAAAAAAAGAGGAAGACCTAGAAGAAGCTGGAGAGATGATATCAACGAGGCAATGGAAGTTAGAGATTTACAAGAAAATATGTGTTATGACAGAAAAGTTTGGAGGCTGGGTACGGAGAAGCGGCGACAGCCGTAGAAATCCGTATATATATATATTTTGTTTCTTCTAGTTCCTCCTTCTCTAGCAGCGGATCTTGCACATGTTCGCTTGATGTTAATTTTTTGTAAAAATCATGAAAGGGCACAATTCTATCAAATTTTTAATTTTTTCTGCCGTGATAGGATTTGGAGATTTAAGACATGGAAGTTTCGGTATTACTGTATATTTACGAACACCTCTTTTTCTAAAATTTATGGTCTTAAACTGGGTATTTTGATCTAGGTCTTCTTTGTATTGAATTACTCCTAACTCTTTGGTGTACCTAAGCCATCTTACGTTTTGCCAAACACATTTTTCCTCCTTCTCATTAGTCTTCTTTTTTGAAAGGTGCTTTTTAGCAGACTTGTAAAATACAGAAAATCATTTCTGTCACATTAAAGGAATCTGATTTACCGCATAATCCAATCAACTGGTACCAATCGCGTTCTATAGGCGCATCGTATTTTGCTTTATTTTTTTCTATTACTGAGTGATTCCAATCAGATTCCATGCGTATGGCCCGGTACGAGAAACTTGTGATCTACACATTCAACGTTCTTCAGCTTTTGCAACAGCAAGCTAAACATTATGGCAACATGCCAGTTTTTGTTCTGCCCAGAACCCGTGTCAGAATACAAAATTAATATGTCGATTGTTTTACATTTGTTTCAAAAAATTCTTGTTTGGTAAATTAAAAAAGTTAAAAAGGAAATTTTTTGTATTTTTTGGTAAGTCAAGCCTAAATCTAAAATCTAACCTAACAGTTATCCAAAATCTTAAACTATCGAAACTATCGATAGTTATCGATGGTTAATGAGAAAATATCGATAACTAAGTAAGAGTAAGAAAGTAGTCTATATTTTTATTTATTTATTTATAAAATACGCTTTTCAATAATCGGTTTAAAAAAGAACGTAATTTTAAAACTGTATCAAAATCAGTTATCAGTTATAATTTTTCAGTGATGTTATACATTAAATCCAAGTTAATAGTCGATTTTCTCAAAACTATGGTTTTTGATTCATACTACTTTTCCCACGCACCAGCCATTGGTCTTTTATTCTCGATCTTCTTTCATTTATAAAAAGACCTGCAGAGCTGAAGTTTCTTTCTGACTCAACAGAAGACCCTGGCGTGCATAAATATTTTATAGCTAATTCTTGCATGGGATTAAGTTCACCATTATTAACCATTATTAATTCAGCAAATTTGAAATAAATACAAAAATTACCTTCCAATATAATAGTGGATCACCATCTTAAGGTAGATTTTGTTATTTTGTAATACAGATAGTGGGAAATTTTAAATTGAAATTCTGGGTACTTACTCTTATGAATCAATGTCGGACAAAGAATATATATTTTTTTACAAATATTAGTAAGTTAACAGGTTTTTTGACATATTAAAATGTCTGTAAGATGATTGGACACATCCAATACTATTTTCTCAGTGGCCACATAAAAGAATTGCAGTTTGCATTTCATTTTGCACATATATAACAAATAATTATAATGTCCCTTTTGAACTCTTAGTCAGATTCACATCTAAAAATGTTTTATAAATATTTTGAATATTCTTTGAAAATTACGACCAATGTGTCATTTGATCCGGAATATCGGATTGCCGCTATTGGTCCACGGAAAATCCTCACTGGATGAGAGAAGAACACACTCAATACCCTCAAAAGGTTAATGTTTGGGCAGGGATTGTGGGGAACAATATCATTGGTCCCTTTTTTATTGAGGGCAACTTGAATGGCAACAATTATTTGGCACTACTTCAAAATGATGTCATTCCAACGTTGGCAAATTTATATCCTGATCCAGGTAACCCTCAAGTTCCAGCGAATACGATATGGTTTCATCAGGATGGAGCACCACCACATTACCAACTTAATGTCTGGCAGTACCTCCATACAATATTTCCCAATCGGTGGATAGGGAGGCGAGGATCGATTGAATGGCCAGCGCGATCACCTGATCTTACATTATTAGATTTCTTTTTATAGGGATATGTGAAGAGCCATGTGTACAAAACTAAACCTTCTGATTTAAATGACAAAAGAACGAATAAGGCTGGCGATTAGGTCGATCACGCCTGATATGTTAAATAATGTTAGAAGACAGTTTTATTTGAGATTAGGATGTTGCTAAGACGTTCGCGGAGAACATTTTGAACATCTACTTCAATAACATTCATAGTCCTTTTTAGTGTTCTACATTTTATTACGTTTTGCATTACATTTTAGTTTTTGATTGTATTGTAGCGAATTTCGGTAACAACATGATATTAATTTTTTTTATTTTAATTTTTGCATATAATTTAAAAACAATAACATTTTTTAATAGAGAATGAAGAGACCTTTTAAATGATATATCACAAGCCTATACTTCCCATTTAAAAAATTGGGGGTTGTACCTGTCATTCTAAGGGGATTGAAGGTAGGGGTTGCATTTTCACGTTAAAGAATGTCAAGTTATAATTTAAATTTGTCCTGTTTCGGGATTTTTTATAAATATGTACAGTAACCGAAATAATGAATTTATTCCATTTGGCTTTTACACACTGTATGAGTAACTACTAACTTATAGTTATATTAATTTATTCATTAGAAGCAGGTATATCCAGGATAATTCAATAGGGATACTCATATCTTTATAGGCTTATAGGCTTTATAGGCTTTATAGGCTTTAATACTGTTATGTTACTTTAAAAGCTGGTATAATCTAAACCCTACTTAATAGACATCAAATAGTTATCTTATAAAGCAAAATGTATTTTCTACATATTATTCTAATGAAAAATGATAATAATAAAAACTATATTTTATTTACATCATTTTTTAGGCATTACCAACTGAAACTTCAACACAGCTTCCGTATATGAAGAATAACATCTCTCCAAGTAGTTCCGAAGTTTTCTTAAGGCAAAAATCACGAGAAGAAAGACCCGAATCTTATTCATCCTCCACATTTTCACCATCTTATTACCTTACACCGAAAAGACCGATTTCCACACCAGAATTTCAAAAGAATCTAAACATGAAGGATTGCAACAAAGTAAGTATTATATATTTTTTATATTTCATTCTTATTTCATTTAAAAATATTTAAAAAGAAGTATTAATACTTTTTCTTAAATAATGTTTTAGAAATCTGATATGGTACTTCAATTAGTAATACCAAGAAGTAATAATGGTCAACAACTACCCTTTAATAGCAATTTGTTCACGAATTCGACACAAAATTCACCAGGTACAATTAAATTTTGTAGTTTAATAAGTTGGAGTTAAAAATAAAATAATATAAAATAATAAAATAAATAAAAGGTTGTAATAATATTCTTACAGCAAAAATAAGAAGAGCTAAAGCTGCGTAATAAAGTTCAAAAATTAGCTGTAAGGCTAATGTGCACAAGTGTGCAAAATAAGCACCATATTAAAGAGCAACGTCACTGTATAAGTGCTTTAGTAATGTTGTATTATTGTAGCTTAGTGAATAACAAAGCAAACTGATGCTCAGCTATATAACCTCTATAGCACATTAATAAATTATTACCTAATTGTTACCCTAACGACAACACCCTCAATCTTTTTGGGAACAATGAAAAGAAAGTATTGGTATCAGAGTGACTGTAAATGTCAAATTTTCAAATTTGCGAAAAACTTATAACAATTAGATAATTTCCTTTAAAAAGGTTCTACAAGAGAACTACATAGTAGTACAAGAGTACTAATAAGTATTCTATATAGCAAATCTTACTTTGATGGAATTTTGTTGTATAATTAAGGTTTTAAGAACATTACCCGGGTAAAATCAAAAAACCCTCTTAAAACTTCTTTATAAATTGCCTGTAAGAATATTTTTACAGTAAATTAATTGTTGTGTGAGATAAATCCACTTATGAAAAAACAAGCTAATAGCTGTCATTACAGCAATTTTTTAACTTCTATAAATCATCTTTCTCTTATCATCTAATATTATAACTGAAAACTAATAATGCACCATCAAAATATAACGAAAAAAGCATAATATACGAGGTGCATTCGAAAATTTGATTTTGAGTCAAGAGTAAGTGCCCTTATTTCAGTGAATATCAAAAAAATGTATGTGAAATTTTTTCATTTTTTTTAAATGGTATAGGCAAAATATTTGCTTTAAATAATAATTTAACTTGTATTCAACAGTTTAAAAGACCTTGTAATTTTTATTGCACAATTATTGTGCAAATTATTGGCAATTTTTTTATCCATGACAATATGCAATGACTTTGGGTTTTAGTTTTGGTTTTACCATCAGTCACAGATAAATTATTCCTTTTTAAAGAAATTGAATTTGATTAATTACAATTTAAAATAAAACTTACAATCCTCTATTCAATAATATTTGGTGGTCATATATTCCTAAACTAAATGGTTAACATTTTTTCAGTATTAAGTAATCGTAGGTTTCTGGAAAGACAACAATCAACTTTAAAAACTCCAAGAACTGAAGAGGACGGAAGAGGATCTGAGCTCGCCTTGTCACCAAGTGTCCTTTCATCTAGCTCATTTAATTTCTCTACTCATCCTGATACACCAACACCATATGACCAAAAGAAAAAGGCGTTTTCGTAAGTTTTCCAATACAAAAATAAATACAATTTAAAAATATACATCCCACAACAATTAAGCCATCACTCATTATTTTATAATTATTATAAAATGTTGCGTGGTAAGGCGTGGACCTACATCTGGCTAATTTAAGCCTATTTATAGCAAATTTGTAGCAAAACAATGTAATGTAAAAGCTAAATCAAGAAAGTATCTGACAGCCGTGATTAATGTCGTGTTCTATTAAAATCGAGCAAACAAACCTATTATGAGTTTATAATGTATTAGTGGACAAATGATTAAACGATTTATAAATTGAACATCTCTGTACATAGTACTCTGGATACACCAAATAGTATAGTGCGATAAGCGAGTAAAAATAATATAATATACTGAGATAGATTGGGCAGATACAAAAATATAAATAAAAATAGAAAAGATCCAATAAAACTCAAACTCAAGGTCAAAACCACAGACTTTTATTCAATTAATGTAAAATTATTGTAACTAGTTTCGGTCTAGATCAGACCATCATCAGGCAGAGTCACAAGAGTAGAAGTTGAGGGTATTAACACAACGTAGGTAGGTGAAGATTTTTAATGTTATATTTCATTAAGGAGTGGTTTTGAATATGGTGTGTGGTTTTAAAAATTATATTTATAAATTTGTCAAGAATTAATAAGATATGGGGGATTTTTAGGGGGAAGTCTACTAAATGGAGTAAGAAACCAAAAGTAGAGAGGAATTTGATAAGTTCCTTACTTGATGGAGTAAAAAGCCATAAGTAGGGTAGGAGTTAAAGGGTCGAAGGGGAGGAGGGAATTAGGGAATTATGTCTCACTAGATGGAATAAAAAACCAACAGTAGTGGGAACCCTCCACCTTCTCCTTCGTCCTACTGTTGGTTTTTTATTTCATCTAGTGGGACATAAATCCCTAATTCCCTCCTCCCCTCGACCCCTTAACTCCTACCCTACTTATGGTTTTTTACTTCATCAAGTAGGGACATATCTAATTCCTCTCTACTTTTGGTTTCTTACTCCATTTAGTAGACTTCCCCCTTAAAATACCCCATATCTTATTAATTCTTGACAAATTTATAAATATAATTTTTTAAAACCACACACAATATTCAAAACCACCCCTTAATGAAATGTAACATTAAAAATCTTCACCTATCTACGTTGTGTTAATACCCTCAACTTCTACTCTTGTGACTCTGCCTGATGATGGTCTGATCTAGACCGAAACTAGTTGCAATAAATGTACATTAATTGAATAAAAGTCTGTGGTTTTGACTTTGAGTTTTATTGAATCTTTTCTATTGGATTCAGCCACATTTGAGATGGATGACCAATCTAATTTATAAATAAAAAAGTTATAATTCAAAATTATGCTTTTGGACTTTAAACATATCTAAAAATAAACCATTTCATATAATATAACATCAATAGAAGTGGAATACCTGGGTACATTTCTCATTTTTGATTTAAATCAACATTCAGCTCCAAGAATAAGATATAATTAGATATTATTTTAAATAATAGTTAAGTGATAGTTAAGTTAGAAAATAGAAATTCAAATATTACCATATATTTATATTAATTAATTACTCATTCTAACAGAAAAGATAGATTGTAGGTAAAGTTCATTACCAATTAGTCATCCTAAAATAGGAACAGATATTATTGATTATTTTCCTTTGTTTATATTAACCAAATTTAAATTTAGACTAATCGGAGTCAATTATCTCCCAAGAGAAATAGTAACGTCAATATGCCACATAAAAATACCAAATACTATGTCAGTTTTTAACTTCAATTGGTATTTGATTTAATTTCTTATTATTTTTGTTGTGTTTTGGATGTTTGCGTTCTGTTAATAAAATAGTCTTCCTTAATATAACACAACGTGATAATACTCTGCTATTGTTGTTGCTAAATTTTTCGAATATTTTAGAGTTTGATTCGACATAATTTTGGAATTAATAATTAATTAAAGCCCTCGACATAAAGCTCTCAGGCCTTAGTCAGATCATTAATACAGAAATTATAGCTCATCAAATTGATCTTAAAATATCCTTGAAATTTAGGCACAACAAAAGTGTGACCTCCCTGTATAATTATCTTTTTTTAAGCACATAATTTATAATTTATGCTCTTAGTTGAAAAACAATGTAATACTTTTTTCCTACGACCACATATGAAAGTGCTAGATTGCACACTTATTTGTACTCAAGAAAGTAGCTAATATCAATACACGTATTGAAAAGTAAATATCAATACACGTATTGAAAAGTAAAAAAATATAGTTCTATGATCTGTGACATTTACGTCAAATTTATCAATAGTAAAAACACATAAATGTCAAAACAAGGACCATTTAATTTTTTTTAAATCTTCCTTGTGTCAAATATTGTATTGTAATTGCCAATACAAATTTTTCTGTATAAAGTAAGAATAAAGAAAAAAGTTTCTTATAGGTTTTTAAATTTTTAAAAAAATAAACATATTTTTATTCAGTATTATTATTTTTATAAAAACACTTTTAGAAAGAAGAACAGTTTATTCTCCTTTTTTATATTGTGTTTATGTTCCGTGCATGTGTCGAATGTGGATTTTTGAAGTTATGTTTGTGTTTCTGTTCACAATTATCTTTGTGTCTATTATTATTACATTACTTTTCAATTAATTTCACCGACTGACCATTTTACTTTTAATTTTGATAGAGCCCACAAAAAAAATTAAAATGTCATTTAGCTAATAAAGAATTTTGATGTGAATTCCTGAGAAAGGTGGATATTTGATTTTAATTAATTATATTTCCATGCAATATATAAACTCGTTTAAATCCTAATTTTTAACATGACTAACAATTAAAATAGATTTTATAAATAAATTTAAAATATTTATTATTATAAGAAATATTGGGGTCGTAGGAAAAATCGTGTACACAACGCGTTGGAAAGTGTATTTCTTGCACTCGTTACGTTCGCCACTACGCGGCTCGTGCTAAACTTCTCTCGTGCGTAATACTTCACTTTCCACACTCGTTATGTAATATACTATTAAATATTATCAATAAATTAATTAAAATATTTAACATTTTAATAAGCGTCTTTTTGGCTTTAAATAAACAAAAAATTTATTTAAAACTGTAAATTTAGGTACCTTGTAACTTACATAAAATGACCCTTAAATTTAATTGTCTCAACAAAAAAATGTAGTCAATTTCCGGTATAACTGGAAGTGCTATAAATTTAAAAATATTTTAGCTAAATTTAGAATTATTAAAAACCCCTGCATACTAAATTTCGTTCATCTGGTATTATCCGTTACCCATAAACTTCTAGGTGAAGGTTAATAAGAAGTAAGCCACGATAATAAAATTTCCTTTAACCCCTTATTCTCCAATTTCCTTTTGACAATCTTTGAATTTACCGAATCAAACGCATTTAAAGAATAAAAAAATGCAGCGACCTTCCTTCTTCTGTCAAGAGATTTATGTAAAAAATTAAAAAGCGTAAGTGATGCAGTATCCATTGAAGCTTGTTTGTGTTACAAATGAGTTATTTAATAAAATTTAAATAAATTTTAAAAGTGGAAAACGTTAACAATATATAAATATACCAAAAATACCAACAATTAGTTGGAATCTCGACATCAATCTCACATCAACAATATACAATTGTGATTTCAAATTTAATGCCATTTCCTGAGTGAACTGTAATTACTGAAATTCATAGCCATTATTTTCATGCCTACATTTATTCTCTCATCCTTAATGTCCCTTTGTATTCGGTCGCAGAATTATTGTCATATGGAATCATTTCGAAAATGTATCTCGAACAATTTGGATAGACAAAATCACACTAAGCTTCCATGTGCTGTACACAATTTCTATCAAAATATATAGACCGTAATATAAATTTAGTATACTGAATAAAAAACTTTTTTATTAATTTCTTTATTTGCTATTGACAGCTAAAAATAAACTGCATTCTAAAAATAATACACAGCATAGTCGTACAGGGTAAATCATGACTACAGTATTTATTTGCGAATATTATCGGTTATAATTCTAGAAAAAATTGCAGCAATTTTCATTCCACGCATGCGCTTTAGCTTAATAGCTTCAATTTTTATCGAGTTGCGGGAAATGAGTTCGGACCTATTTTCGTTGCCGCAATTCTTATTGCAAGTGCAATTCTAGTTATAAATATGATTATTTTAGGTGTTGCCAATCTACTTAAATGTTACTAGCTGCTAATTTGTGTTGTATGCTGCTAGTCCTTTTTCATTTTCATAACATAACCTATTATATTAGTGTTCTTTTAATCTTAGAGGTGGTTAATACAGATTTTATGTCAGCATAATATTGAAAGAAATAAATTCATTGTCATATGTAAAGTAGGATGCAATTTTTATTGTCGGCAATAAAAATTGCGGCAATAAATTATGTGCAATATAAATTGCGAAGTATAAAGTCGCTCTTACAAACTAACGCCCGATGTCACCGACCAATTCTTAAAGTTAGGAAAAACTTTAACCTGATTTAGGATTGCCTAAATGTAATTTACAAGTGTTAAATAATACTTTAGGATATTAGGAGTTTCCTAATAGTAGGATGTCTTGCTGCGTCGGCTTCAATTATTTAAGAAATTCTTAACTCAAAAAATAATTTGTTTTCTTCCTTGTTTATTGGCATTGTATTGAAGA
Source organism: Ophraella communa (assembly GCA_035357415.1). NCBI lineage: Eukaryota > Metazoa > Arthropoda > Insecta > Coleoptera > Chrysomelidae > Ophraella > Ophraella communa. The sequence goes on from CM068981.1 coordinate 21,117,841, forward strand.
AAAATTAGCATATCTAGCCCGTTTTTCTTTCGCTTAAAACATACAATTTTGTAACAATCATAACTTTTAATTAAACATAGAACATAAACCTCGTTCAGTATAAATGTGGTTGCCCATCATCAAACTGAGAAAATTGCTCTGTTCGTTTGACTAACTTGATTCGTTTGCTACTGTCAATCAGTATGTTTTTTTACTGTAAACTAAGTAAATATTAAAATCTCTAGCCCGCAAGTAATTATAAAAAATAAATAAAAGCTCTAAGAAAGGTTTCGTAACTTTTTTTTATCAAATACAATCCGTGGGCACAGATTAAATAGCTTGACAGAGAACAGTAAATAGCGAGAGAGATGGGTGGATATACCCATTTAAATGTCAATCGACGTATGTCAACTTCAATCGGACTGCTTCGCGAAATATAGGGTTGTCAAACTTGCGTTATATTTTCCAGAATTTATAATCAAAGATCCAATAGTTTATATATAAATAAATAAAAGACTGTAGACTTTGTACACACTTGATGAAATAATAAAGGAAATTTTTTTTGTATATTAAAAACTGTAGATTAAGTGTGTACAGTTTTATTAAATTCGGTAACTGAGCGCTTTCGGCTTATACGGCCATCATCAGAGTTACTTCCTAAAAGGTGTTAAACTTAAAACTTAGAAATAAGACAAAAGTTAAAGGATAAAACCACTTTAAAAGAGAGATTAGAACACATTAAAATATAAATTAGGTAAATTTCTTTTCAAATAAAACAGTTTTGGCAATAAAAATCTTTAAGACAATATATGAATGTGAATTAAAAACTAATTACTATTATAAAAACAATAAATAAAATGAAAGTGACTACGTTAACATAAAATGTTAATCAACAGATAAAATTATTTTAGTAAAACAAAAAAAAAACATTGAGTTGTAAAAATACTAAAATGTAGAATCCTCAAATAAATAATACAAAAAAAGGAGGTTCATTTTACAATTCCATAAGAATTTAAATATGGGTGTAAACTTGGTATTCAAATTGATTTGCGTATTGACGCAATAGGTAGGATTAACCTTAAGTTCTATCAAAATTTCCAAATCTTCAAGTAGGTTCATTTTTAAATAGCCATTCCCCGAAATATCATGGAGAATAGCGCTGTTTTTATTGGGAGAAAAACTGTGATTGTTGAAGTATAAGTCATGACCAAAGCTGTACTTATCTGGTCTTGTCAGGTTTTCCTTGATTCGGATCACCAAAGGTCTTGCAGTACTACCTACGTAAGTGGTTGGGCAGTCGTTATAACAGAGTTTATATATTCCACTTCTGGACAGATTTTTAATTTGGTCTTTGGTTTTAGATAAAAGGGATTTAATGGTTCTTTGGCATTTAAAAAAAATCTTAAGATTCGGAATATTCCTCTCGAGAATAGAAGCTACATTGGAAGATAATTTTCCGAAATAAGAAAGGGATCTAAAAATCGGAGTATCAACATGTTTCCGCGGACGGGGATTAAAGGCTAAATTTCGGAGCTGGCAATATTTAATCTTATTAATGGATTTATCAATAACATTATTCGGAAAACCATCAGCCGCCACTAATTGTTTAAGTATCAAAATTTCTCTGTTATAAGAAGCCTCAGTCATCGGTATACTCAAAAGTCTATGTATAAAACAATTCAAGAATGCCATCGAGCTTCAATTCACAGGTAAATTTGATAGATGGATGAATATTATTGATTTCAGACAATATCAAATATGTATATCTTCGATCGAGCCATCAATGAATGCCAATACGTCGTCAACATATCTAGACCAGTGAAGGATTTTGTTGAAAGGATGGGTGCTGGAAAAAGAGCTATTGAAAATATGGGTAATTTCAAAATTATTTATAAACTATTTCTAATCGTGATAGTTATACAGATACAATAATTCGACAATCGGTAGTGACGGCTTGGCTCGAAGGACGTGTCAAAATGAGATTTTTACTAGCCAAGCGCAATAACAGTGACGGCTAGACTGAAAGCATTTGTCAAAATGATATTCGACTAATTAATTGTGATTATGTATAAAATTATAATGGTATGGACCATTATTCTTATAAAATTAACAAATATCACTGTGGAATGTATTGTTCATACAGAGACTATCCAAATAAATCTTATTTAGGAGGAAAAATAAAGAAGGATATTAGAACTTAAAGTTTACTAGATTCTAATACTATTTTAAATGATTGACAACATAGTCCCGTTCTGACAGCTGTGACGTGCAACCATATTTATACTGAACGAGGTTAAATATAGATCTTTTCTAGGTTGGTGAAATTTTAGTTATTTAATTATCCGATTTAAATACTTTGTAACTTAGGAATTTGTTGCTTAAGAAATACTTAAAATCAGTTAAGTGAAACCAGTCATATAACCAAACCACTAATTTAACTTTGCAATAATTTCAGTTATTTTTTTAACAAGGTTTATATAGGATTTAAATTGGGGAGAACTATCTAGACAGTATTTTCATTTGTGATTTGTGGTATTATTAAGTTTAGTTAACTTTATTTTCTTTTCTGGAATTTTTAACAACTAGAGAGACACGACATTGGAGTTTTCGAACCAGCTTTCAAAGTTAACACGTGATATTTTAGATACATAATATATATTATATTACACAAGTAAGGTAACGGTTACTTAGAAAGTTATTTTATATAGTTTTATAGTTATTTTTTCGTTTTTAGAGGGGTAGTAGTACAGTTATTATTTACGTATTCATGAAGGAATGTGGCGACACAGATTGGAATGCGGCTGTACTCTCGATTATAAAGATAAACAGTATTTTTTAATACAATATTTTTATGTTTTATCATTAATTATAAATTATTTTGATTAATAAATAATAAAGTTGGTTATTTTCAGTAGGACATAATTCAAATAGGTCAAATCATAAGAAGTGAGTTAAATCCGATAGATTAATAAATAAAATAAAATTTAAACATTTACTTTATTTCTGGATCTTTAACATCTAGTTTGTGGAAAGAAGCCAATTCAACACCTTGTAATAACTTGATAAGATTTTGAATAATTCTGCCCTGTTAGTTAATAAGCGCGTAACTGATTATTTTTAACAAATCGACATTTTTGCGCCATCTAGCTTCTAGTATCTTGTTCTAATCGTCTGTTAGTTAATGAAGGCGTAAATGCAAACTGTTTTTGTGTAAACAGCTTATTCAGGTGGTTGTATCTAGCACACGACTCACATTTTTTAGAGAAAAAATGGTAACTGTAATTATTAGAATGAAAAGGCGTATGTGCTGGTATACCGAGCAGCTACGCCTTATTCTACTAAAAAGCTGCCTTGCGATTTAAGAGGTTAATTAGTAAATCTGAATGGGATGAAGACACTAGATAATTTAAACTAAAATGATATAATGAGGCGGATGGTTTCAAGCTAAAAGAGAGAACTGAAGCAGTAGTTTTTGGATCTAAATCCAAATACTCAGAAAGCTTGTGCGCATACCTAAGAATCTTTCAAGCAGAAATCCGCGCCATCGAAGGATATGCAGAATTCAATATTGAAATAAACTATCGCAGACAAGAGATTGTGACTATGCTGGATAGTCAAGCAGCTATCAAAGCGCTGAGCTAACATGCAATCAGTTCAAAGATAGTTTGAGAATGCCTAGGCAAGCTAAATGAATTGGGCCAAAAGAACACTGTCACCCTACTATGGGTCCCAGGAGACATAGGTATACAAGGGAACGAAACAGCTGATAAGTTGGCAAATATGGGACCAGGACAATCTTAGCGCAATGCAATAAAGAAAAGAAATGGAGAGGGAAAATCCAAGTACTAGAATCAGCTGGAAGGAAAAAAATAAGACTAGAAGGGAGTTATCTCTTTGTCTTAACCTTAGTAACAAATGGCTTCGTCTTTTTAAGGGAAATATTAACCAGTAAATTTCGAAATTGTGGTAACCTTTATTTTGTGGAAGTCCATCTTACTAAGAACAATAAATAACTGAATGGTTGAACTAAGCTTCCACTATTTATTCAAAGAATACGTTTTAAAATGCAATTACAGCTGTTTCACTAAAAACTAGCATCGGCAGATTTACATATTGAAGTTTTTTTTAGCGAAACAGCTGTAACTGCATTTTAAAACGTATTTTTCGAATAAATAGTGGAAGTTTAGTTCAACCGTTCAGTTATTTATTTTTCTCAGTAATTTTCGGATAAGAAGTCACATGAAGAAAAACTAGGGTTAGTAGATAAAGCAGATTCTGTGCGAAAGAGAACTAAACCTCAATAAACATACTAATGGAATATCCTACCTTGCAGAATTCTAGGGTCAGATACCTAAGAGCATACGAAATAGAAGAGGAAGATCTACCTGATTTAAGGCCCGACGCTGTCCTAAACTTTCTTAGGAAAATACGACTAGAAAAACTGCTATAATTCTGAGAAAACATCAGACCAATGATAAGAAATGGGGGACCCAATAGATCTAGTAGATCACAGGTACTTACTTTACATTAAAAGAAATATACAATTAAAAAGATCATAGTGTATAAAAATCATACCTAATATACTTTTTTCACAAACCATCTTTGGCAACCAAGCGCAATAACGGTGACCCCTAACCTCAGATACAAACACTTCTAGAAAAAATGAAATTCTTTTAAAAATTGGACCCCTAATTTTGGAAAAAACACTAAAAGCCACAACTCAAAAATAACATTTTTGCAGATAAACGGCAAAATTGCCATCAAACCTTTACCATTATGAGAAATGTTTAAAATAAGGAACCTAAAATATATTTCTCCTACAAACGTTAGTAAAAGTATAATTTTTTATGCATGCTGCCGGTGTTTAAATGCCATTTTATGATACTGGTATTAAAAGTAAATAATTTTTAGCTCTGGTGCTAAAACGATCGTATAAAAACTCGTACTGTCGCTTTCTTGCAATAATTCAAGAGCAGCTTGATTGACAGCTTCTTTAATTTCCGGTGGTAGAAATTAATTTTCTGGATCACTTTCCATCAAGGAACGAAGAAACGAGAAAAAATAATTCGTAATGTATTGACATAGTTGTCAACAAAAATAAATCAACAAATTCTGTTTTTTATTACCTTGGGAACTTGTTTCATAAATAGATTAGATAAAATTGGATTTAAAACTGATAATCTCGAGGCTATTATTTTATCAATGATTTAATGTAAAATATGTAGTATGCGTTAATTTGGACATAGAGTGGTATTTTTAGAAAAAATGGTGTATGATATACCTAATTTTATTTTATTTAAAGGGATGGAACTCTCCGTCTTCTGCGTTTTTTCCCAAACTTCCCTTCTCATAAAATAAAATTCCACTTATATCATAAATAGCCATTTTAGTTTAAATTAATACAGATAGGCACCGTTTGGTTTACTTTTATGTAAAAAAAATTATAACTTTTAGTGAATTGTTATAAAGCAACCCTTTATCTAATCAAATTAATATTTTCTAATTTTTTTATTATTTAGCTTCTTTCAAAATCTTCTTGACACATGAGACGTACGTTGTAACCCATTTCGTATACAATGATAATCTGATCTGAATGTTCTCTGCGGTGTCCTACGAAATTCCATATTTCTCGAAAACCATGTTATCCATTTGGACAAAGAGGGTATTTTAAAGATTGTTCTCACTTTAAAAGTTCTGTCCTTATATCCGGTGGTCCGGTGACCTTTTATATAATCCTATCTTTCTGCAACCTTGGTATACTTATTGGTATGGGAAAAATAATTTACCTAATATACTTAACAATCCACCAAATTTTCATCAAATTCAAAATGATAGTTTTGGAGTTATGAATAAAAATGTGTTTTTAATTTCCAACTTTAAAGCCCTATTATAAGTCAACAAAGGAAGTCCGTGGAAAAAACAGTTATATAAAGTACTGACATTATGTTAATACCACCTACTCATTTCAAAGTTTGGTCATCTTATTTCTGAGTACAGATTAGACCTAAATGTAGACTAATTTTAGTGGAAAATATATCCAGGATAATTCTGTAGAGCTGATATATCAAGACATTTCTTCAATCTTTGGTGTAGCTGAAATAGTAGTACTAAATCAACATCAAATAAAACAAAATGTTACTTTAACCTGCCAATCTGACGATAACTGTTAATCTTTCACCATAAAATAGAGTTTTCAATATGATGAAGTTTTACAAAATGGGGTTTGATACTTTAAATCAATCCCTAGCGAAGTCCTTAATTATTGTTAGACTTTGTGGCGTTTAATGAATTGAAACTTTTCTTTAATTTAACGTTTTAATCGTAAAAAAACATTAAAGGCACAAAAACCTGTATTGGCGTCTATACTATTTTTTACATCATTCTAATTAACTTGACTTAGCCTGTATGAAAGACTTGAGTTGTTACACTCTATATACATAACATTTTTTGACATTTTATATAGTCCTCGCAGACAAGTTCATTATTATTATTATTAAGGTATAATCTAAATTACATTCCTAGTAGCTTTTGGGTAAACATAGATTAATTTTAATTTTAATGTGTTCCACAAACTTAACAGTGCAATCTACTGGTTGCACTAAAGCGTTTCAATTCGAATCATTTCTAGCTTTTTCGTTGAACTTTTATTATACGCGAATCAAAATAAGCGTTACGCCGCCTGGTGACAATCAGAATAACTAAAACTCTTGACATATTCTCAGGTTTTTCTTTGTTTTGTGTTTGTTTTTATGTGATTTTTTACAAATATTTATTATTTGAAATCATTCAGAGCTATGAGTCGTTCGAATTGTTATTGTTCAGACACACAACAGGTACAACGTAAATATTTCAATGTCAATATTTATAGTTCTACGACTGCCCACATTGGCGCTGCAATCTTATTTTCAGATGCATATAGCAACAGTTTATAAATTTCTACCGGTAGTTCTAGTTCTACCGGTAATTATGTTTTATTTTATAAACTAAATTATTAGAATATTGACCAGAGGTACTTTTATGTATATGACTTGATCAAAAAATAAAGTATAAGTTAGGTATAAGTTAAAAGTTAATGTCTGACTCATAACTATATTTAGAAAGATTTATTTAGTTGAGTTGTAACATTGCGAAACAAAAACTTGATTTAGATGATTATTTCTGTATTGCAAAATGTGTTTCCAAATTATCTATTTACTTGCTGCAATATGCAATATTTATAGCAATATGGTTCGTAAACCAACAGTGTAGCCACTACGCTATAGCTATTCTGTGAGTATAGCCATTACACCACAATTATAAAATTTTGTTTTATTTCTTAAAAATGGCGAGAGAACGTGTGGTGCATGTTTCGGAAAGATAAAGAATGAACATTTTTGAAGTATGTTGCTTAAAATTAGAAGATAAATCCATATTTATAGCAATTTAAATTACTTTTAATATAATTACAATGTAAAACGTAGTGTTATACTCTACCAGAATAGCTGCAAAATATTACTGTATTTTCTATAACCAATAATATCTATTTATATAGGAGTAATACAATAATTTAAAAAACACATTTATTTATTGATCTGAATAAATGTAAATTCTTTAATGTAAAAGTAAAAATAGCATTAGTCAAAATAGTGCAGGCATTACTAAACTTTATAAATTGATTATTTTTATTTTTCTATTTTCTATTTAACACAGGTTTTGAACTTCGATTTTATCCTATAATGCTTAAAGTAGATTGTTCAGATATTTTTTTATTTTTTTGAAGATTTACCATTTGATTCAAATGTTTCTTTTTTTGTTACCTTTCCATGAGCCTGTATAATATTGGCTAAGTTTAAAACGAGCACTCTTAGAGTGTATTATCAGAATTGTCGCGGGCTTAAAAAACTCTTCGTTTTAACAAAACTTTCACTATTTATTTAAAAAATGACTTTTTTTAACTCAATGACAGCCGTTTCGCTAGAATTAGCATCCACAGATTGACATATTGAAGTTACAGTTTGTTTGTAGCTAGGTACCTGATGTTGATAAGGTAGTATGGAAGTAATAAGACATAACAATATTAAAGCCTATATGTTATTAGCCATAAGAAAATATCCTGGATGTACTTCCCTCTAAGATCAGTATAACTGTGCAATGATATAGAAAAACCAGGAAAAAACTATATCATGCTGATCTTTACAATAGCTTAATATATTTCTGTTACAATTACGTCTTATCTATTTATAAAATGATGACTCAATCAAATTAAACAGTTTAATAGTGGTGAACTTCCAAGATTTATTTGTTCATTTAACAACTTTGAATTGTGGATCTGCTAGACGTCTTTTTATTTCAAGTTCTTCAAGGAAATCTAAATTTTGTTTTTTATCACAAGTGTGTAGTATTTGGATGTCATTGGTGTGTAACAGTGGGGTTGGATATTCAAGTAGGTGTTTTGCATAATTTAAATTATCTGGTTGTTTTAATCTATAGGTATGCTCTTAGATATTCATTAAATCTTATTTCAAAATGTCTTTGTGTTTGACCTATATATTGTAATGAATCACTAATTTAAACAAAAATAATCTTACCTTAACAATAAAACAGTCTATGTTTTTGTAAAAAAAGGATATGTTATAGTAATAAATTCTGATAAATAATGAACTAACATACAACAAACTATGAACACTTAACTAACTTGATAAAAATAAGAGTTTGAACAACATGACACTGCATCTCAGAAGTATGGTTAAAACGTTTTCTTAATAGCTGTCAGATCTTGCATTAAGTTAAAGTAATACCTAAAACAGAAAGAAAAATAAAGTACTATTATTTGAAACAATTAATTCTTTATAAGTTAAAGTTAGAAGGATGTTCCATTAAGGAATACTTATAGTCTAAGGGTATTATTATATTAAGTTTTAATATCATTAAAAACAAAATATTATCAATTCAGATAATTATTCATTATAAGTTATAATAAAAAGTAAATGTTAGTAATAAATACATATACAATAAGTTGAGTTAGTAACTAAGTTTATATTAAAATGAAATTTACTTACAGAGATAATAAAATAGAGTAATTTTGATCTCCATAGTAACGGGTAGGTTTGTATGATCATCAAATATGTTTGAAAATGCCTAAAAATATTAAATTTACTTAACAATAGCACAACAAAGGCGATAGAAGTGACAAGTGAAAAATAACGCTATTAGTGATGTGATTGCAAACATTGAGTGCAAATTTGAACTTACAAAAGTGAAAAGATACTAGATACTGAACAATTTAAAACTCTATAATATATTAAATGTGAATGGTTTGAAGTGAAAAGACACAAAACTCTATATAAAAGAATGTGCTATTATTATTCTTATAGGTTATGAATCAATTTTATATTCTTGTTTACTAGAAATAAGTTGTAATTTCTTTAAAATTGACAAAAATTCAAATTAAAAATGGCTGAATTTAATAAAATTAAAATGATAATTTAAAGTAAAGTATAAAATTTCACCAATAGAAAATGTTTTCCAATGATATTGATTGTGGTAACCTTTACTTTGTGGAAGTCCATCTTACTAAGGACAATAAATAACTGAACGATCCGATCAATCATGGCCGATCAATCATGTTTGTTTCCAGTCCGACGTTTCTAGTCCGACGCGCGCGTAGTTGGTGAAGGAATAAAAAGTTAAGTTAAACATTTTAAAAATTGTTTAAGAATGACGGAAAAATAGACAGGGAGTTGTTAACACAACTTGTTAGAGATAAATCTCGTATATGGGACCAGAGGGTGAAAGCTTACCACAACCCTGATATAAAATGTGAGTCATGAAAATCAATTAAAATGAAATTTCCAATTTTAGGCAAATAATGTGTTTGAGACTTCGTTTGATAATAGGTATAGTAGTGAGCGAGTATGTTTATTTTTAGTTTTATCTAATTTATTATAAATGCAGTAATAGTAATAAATAATAATATAATCCAATATTATTCAACGTGTAAAAACTCGAAGTTATGGCTGTGATGTACCTAAATTATGAAATTTAAATAAATTTAAAAGCAAAAAATAAAAAAAGCTATTATTAATTTTTTTTAACATAATTAAATATTATAATGAGTTCCTACAGACGTAACAAATCATTCTAGACAAATATTTATAGGTAGTTAATCACATTTTTATATTTAAGCATTTTATTTTTGTACTAATAAAAACAATTGAACAATTCGGTAATCATCAAAATCACTCATGTTTACTGCAACAGTTTCTACTGCAGTTACTCACTACTGCAGCTTTTACTGCAGTTAAACGTATCACGTTGTGACCATTGTAGGCATTCGTGTCTGACGTTATCGGATACCTATCGTCGGACAACGTCGGATCGGATCGGATCGGATCGGGAGAAAAACGGATCTAATGTAGGTGCAGCCTTAGACGTGGCATCGTGTATCACCCACGCAAAAAGGTCCATAACACAAGTGATAACACTAATTATCCGTTAAGGCAAATAAAATATCAAAAATATAAGATGGCACAAACTAAAAAAATATTCAAAATACAATAAGAAAAAATAAATTTTGTGACATTGATTTTGATATTTTTCTTCGTTAAATAATACTAGTCACATGTGTGTCATGGATGATTTATTTCTATTGAAACATGCTAGTCTGGCTTCAATCATCCACCACTATAAAGTTACCATGTGGGAAAGAAAGAAAACTTTACAGAAGATCTGGTTCCTCCTACGGTGTAAACGGATGGATGTCTACCCCCCTTTTATCTCTTTGCATACTAGGATTAACTCTTCCACTTCGGGATATGTCATGAAGAAGGCCAAGAGGATTTGGTTGATTCAAGAAGTTAAGAAGTTTTACTATTTTCTAAATTTCACTAACGTTAAGCTCAAATTTATTTATTTTTTTACTTACCAATTTGTTAACTAATATATAATTTCAAATACTTGACAGTGATGTGAGGGATTATGTGGAGGAGAAAGGTAACGATAACTTTTTTAGATTGTCTGATAAACTGAATCGCTTGAGGAGAAAAAATCATTTAACTTCTGACTCTGGTTTTATTTCTTTTGATTCTGACTCATCTAATTTTAATTCTATTTCTTCTTAATTAAAATTCCACCCTAGGGATTTAAACTTGAATGGTTCTTCCTTTGATGATGGTAGTCTGAGGCTGTTGAGTTATGGTTTGAAGTTTAATCTACACTCCCATGACATTAAGTCAAGTTTGAAAAATTTAGCTATTGATACTGAAATATTCTATATAATCAGTACTTAATAAATAAAGAAGCCATTAGAGCTGACATTTCATCTTTAATTCAAAGAACTTACAATAAAAATGTTAATATCACCTCAATTTCTAAATACACACAACATTTTACTGTTTCTGTCAGGGGCATTCGTTAACTTATGCGAAGGATTTTAGATGAGGTTTTGGTGATTTCTAGGTTGATTCTTTCTTGTCATCTGATCAGTCATTTATTATTTTATCTTCTGATCCTACCCTTAAGTTTCACAGTGATTTGAAAAATTAACTTAAATTGTTTTCTGATACCTTAAATGTTTTCGAGAGGTAGAAGGTACATCAACTCATCCCAATGGCCCCCATTACTCCACTTCTATATGGACTTCCCAAAATAAACAAGGATAGTGTACCTATCAGACCGGTTGTTCCTTTTCGGAACTCTCCAGCATCTAAATTAGCTTTCTTTCTTAATGATTTACTGAGAGATATTACCGATTTTTCTAATTATTTCTCTATTTTAAACTCTGTTGACCTTTGCAACAAAGTATCTCATGTTATTGTTCCAAGTAATTATTTTCTTTTTTCATTAGATGTTTGCAATTTGTTTCCTAGCATCCCTCCTCCTAATTGTATCTCTTTGGTTGAAGGTTTATTGCTTAACAATAATGTTAAGCAACCAGTTACTTGTGGCATTGTTGCAATGCTTAAATTGACTCTTGATTAAAATTTTTTCAGTTCAATAACAAATTTTATAGACAATCTTCTGGTCTTGCTATGGGTTCAAACTCAAGTCCACTTCTTGCAGAGATTTTTATGAATAATCTTGAATCACAGTACTTAACTCATCCTAATTTCCAAAAACAATAATTTCTTACTACCGTTAGTCTCCACCCTCGTATTAAGTTTCCTATTGAGATGAAGGTTGACTGTTGTATTTCTTACCTTGATTTGCTTATTACCAGGTTGGTTGGTTACCCAACATCTTCATTTTGGAATATATAGAAAACCCACTACTACAGATTCAGTTAGAGATTTTCATTCTAACCATCTTTTTTCACATAAACTAGCTGCATTTAACAGTTTATTCTATAGAGCATTCAATATTCCTCTTAATCCATCAGTTTTTTCCAAGGAAATTAACATTATTAAACATATTGCTATTAATAATAATCCAATCAATCAATCAATATACATCGTAGCCAGGTGGACAGCTACAAACATTTTGATCCTCCTATTACTCCTTCTGCTTTTGCGAACCATATTATTTTTGAAAGCCATAATTTTTCTCAATCCAATGTTACTAGATTGCATAGATGTTTCAAGGGACTGAGGATGAACCTGTTGTAGATGTTTGAGATTAATGAGATTTCGAGGAATAGTACTATTGTTTGTTTAAATAAACAGTTGAAACCCAGAGACCCTTACATTTTTCTTAGTTTACCGTTTTGATTCTTGATTTGCATTTTCCTCCACATAATCGCTCATTTGCTTTTACAAATTTTATTTTATTTGTTATTATTTACATTTTAATGGTTATGTTGTCATACACTGTCTTGCTGTATTCCTTAATCTATTTCTTCTTATTTAACTTGAATATTGTAATAATCTACTGTATTAACTATTTTTCATTTAATTGTTATTTTCACTTTAGATATTAACTAGTTTCACTATACATTTGTTAATATTACTTACTGTTTTCTACTATGCTTGCATTTTCGTTCGGACATTTCGACATCTGCAATATTTTTTCCATCTTTGACTGTGCTTCTTAGACTTGATTATGGTTAGTTTCATGTTCTATGTATTTTCCTTTTATGTCACTTGCCATCATTGTGTTCTGAATATTCGTTTAGTTTGCGCCATCTTATATCTTTGATATTTTATTTGCCTTAACAGTTAATTAGTGTTATCACTTGTGTTATGGACCTTTTTGCGTGGGTGATACACGATGCCACGTCATCTACTTGCTTATACTCCTACACTGGTTTTTTATTATTAACACCACGTGTTATGAACCAACGTCTAATATTTTACTGTGGGTATATTCTTATCCCCATCCTCTGAATAATACAAATATTTACCACCCATACAACTTTTTGCCTTATCCCAATGAATTTTACTCTCTTATTCCTTTCATCACTCACAATGACAATCATTATGCATTTGCCAACAGGTCTTTGACCTTTTTTCTTTTTATTTACTGCTTATATAAATATTGCTCCTACTTACTTTCCTCTATATTTCAGGGTTTTGGCTATCATTATCCTAAGCTGCATTACAATTTTTTTCCTGTTATTAACCAATAACTTAACCAGTTTAATGAGTTACTACTTACCTAGTTTATAATCATTATTTTCTTGCATTTAGTACTTTTCATTTAGTTTTCAATGACACAAACTTTAATACACTTTTACTACATGCAAGCATGGTGGAAGTTGTTAATTGTTTCAATCCTTACTTTAGTTATTAAGGTAGGTTTATGCTGTTGCTTTAATCTGTATTGCTTTCACTTTCTCTGTTTTATTTTTAGCCTGATAATGGCCTATAGATAGGCCGAAACTAGTTGCTGTTATTTGATAATAAAAAATAAATTTTGTGTCATTGATTTTGATATTTTTCTTCGTTTACCAGTCATATTTGTGCAATGGATGATTTATTTCTATTTAATTTATAATTTGTTTTATTACAATATACAGCGTTACATATTGGACAATTAATTTTGTAAAAATCAGATTTTTTTAATGCGGATAATTTTGTTTTTACATTTAACAATTTTGTACCAATATTGTTTTATGTTTTATATGATATTAATGCTGTTTTTGCCGTAATTTTTAAAATTTTATTAGAAATACTATAATAATAATAATAATAATAATAATAATAATAATAATAATAATAATAATAATAATAATAATAATAATAATAATAATAATAATAATAATAATAATAATAATAATAATAATAATAATAATAATAATAATAATAATAATAATAATAATAATAATAATAATAATAATGTTTATTTAAAAAATCATTAATTACATACAAAAAGATATAATTTGTCTTACGTACTATGTTGATTTGTATAATTAAGGTAATAAAAAAGAGAGTATACATATATAAATAAACATGAATAATCACAGAAGCAAATGAATGCTCGTGCGTGATACAAATACAAATTTATACTTTAAAACACTTACAAATTTTCAAATGCATTAATAATAAAAAGACAATTTTAACACTCCAATGAGATATTGCTATTTTTATGTAAAATCAAAAACAACGTTTCATATTTTTTCAACGTGAATACTTTAAATTTATTATATTATTGAAAACATCTCTTCCACATGAAAAAATCCATTGTTTTATTTTTGTTTTATATTTTTTATGTGAAGTAATCTGTTTTATTTCTACAGGTAGTAGATTCAGTAATCGAGGGGCAAAGTAATAGGCACATCGCTGACCAATAGTTTTTTGAGATCTACTGGTGTACATTATTTGATCTACTTGCGTCCTTGTTTCATATCCATGATTTAGAGGGGCAACTTTTATTTTATTAATATTAACATACAACAGTAATCTTTGACTAAAAAGCTGTCGTATATCTAATATATTAAGTTCATTAAATAAGTTCTCACTTGAATATATTCTAGGTTTCTTATATATAATTCTTATTATCCATTTTTGTAACGTATTTAAATTTTTTAAATGGCATTCTGCTACACCCCCCCATCCTAATACTCCGTACGATAGTTGTGATTGCACCAAGGATTCGTATAGTATTTTTAATTCTCTTAATTCTAAGAAATTTCCAAGATAGCGAAATTTAGGTAAGAGTCCTCTTATTTTATTTATTTGATGTTTAACATGTTGATCCCATTTTAGGTGGCTATCTATTATTACTCCAAGATATTTTATGTGCGATTTTTCTTTGATTTCAATATTCTGTTCGAAGGTTAGTGGGCCAAGGTCGGGCAAACTGTTTTCATATGAAGTAAATGGGATATAGCACGTTTTTTCTGTATTTACCGTTAATTTGTTTGCTTGCAACCATTTATAAATATTTGAAAAATCTCTTTCGACTTCATGTTTTAAGTCTGTCCAATTTGACATTGTGTAGAATAATGCCAAGTCGTCTGCAAAGCTAATTATTTTGGCATTTGATTGGATTTCCATTAAGTTGTTAAGGTATAAGGTAAAAAGAAGAGGACCCAGTACAGTACCCTGTGGAACACCATATTTAATTACCATTTTATCACTTGCGTACCCTTCTATTTCAACAGACTGAACTCTGTCGCTTAAATAACTTTTTATAAGTTCGTATACTTTTCCCCGTAATCCGTATCGAAGGCCTTTGACAAATCTACGAAAACACATAGCGCAGGTAATTTTTGATCTAAAGCTGTATATATCTCTGTTGTGAGTGCCAAAATTGCATCTTCTGTAGAGCAACCTTCTTTAAATCCGTACTGGTTCTTAGATATAACATTTAATTTTGTCAGAAAGTTATTAATTCTTGATTTTAGTGATTTTTCAAAAATTTTTGATATATTAGATAAAAGAGAAATTGGTCGGTAGTTTTCTATTTTGTTTGTGTTTTCACTTTTGTATATTGGTTTTATTGTGCCTATTTTTAATCAACTAGGAAATACTCCTGTTTCAAACGATTTATTTATAATAGATTTCAAAGGCTTAGCAATTTCATATCTAATCTCATTTAATGTTTCCGAGCGGATACCATCCCATCCTGGAGATTTTTTTTAAGTTTTGTATTATAGTAATTATTTCATTTTCACTACATGGATTCAAGTACATTGATGGACTGATATTTTTAATTGATTCTTTAAATTTTGTGGGATAAGTTATTTTGCTTGCGTATTTCTCGCCTAATTCTGAATAATATTTATTAAAGTGATTTGCTATTTCCAGTTTATCAGTTATAATGTAATTATCTATTTCAATTGATTCAATATATTTTTTATTTATAGGGTTTGGACATATTTTATTGACAGTAATCCACAAGGCATTCGACGTCCTGGGGCTTTCTTTTATTAAATTTTGTTTATAATTTTTTTTGGAGTTGGCTATTTGTTTTGTTATACTATTTTTATAAAATTTATATTTTTTTGTTAAACATTCATTGCCGGGATTTGTTTGTAATTGTGTGTATAGATTATTTTTTTCGTTGATTGTCTTGACAATATCAGGCGTTATCCATTTTTTCCGTATTTTGTTTTTATTATTTCTTTTCTTTTTAATTTTTACTGTATTATTGTTAATATAAAGATTTAATTTGTTTATGAAATTTTCAGTCAATATATCTACATTGTTGCTTGGAGTTTAATATATTTCATCCCAATTTTCTTTTGTTAAATCAGATTTTAAAGTATTATAATTTATGTAGTTTTTAATATTATAGGAATTTTGTTTCTTTATACATAAATCATTATTAAATTGTAATATCACCGGTGCGTGGTCCGTAATGAAATAATTCAAAATATAAGAATTGAGGCAAATTGTTTCTTTTTGTTTATTCACAAATATATGATCTAAACAAGTTTTACTGACTGGCCTCGTTATTCTGTTTATATAGGATTCAAAGTTATAGGAGTTTAGTATGTTTTTGTATTCTTCTACGTCTTCGGTATCGGCTAATAGATCAAGATTTATTTCTCCGATTAAAATATGTAAACTGATATTTTTTTTTTTTCTTTGATCAAGATAATTTAATAATTTGGTATTAAATAATTTTGGATTAGTAGATGGTGATCTGTACATTGCTGTTAGTATATATTTTTTTGTTTGTGTTTTTTCGCTTATCGCCAATTCTAATGCTTTACATTCGCCAATTTGCACAGTAGTGTAATTATAAACTATGTTTGATTTTATGTAAACTATTACTCCATCATTTTTATTTAGGTTTCCTTTATTGTACAATGTATCGTAACCTTCAATGGAAAAGATGTTTTCATTAAATATTTTATGTTTCAGTTAATACAATGATATCAAAAGAATTTTTAAATTGGCTAAGAAAAATATATAGTTGATAAAAATTTTTATTTACACTTCTTATATTAAAATGTATAACACTTACAGTTTTATTATCGTTTTTCAGAACTTTTTCTTTAAGGGCCGCAACGTCTATTTAATCTCCTAATATGGTTTTGTGGTTGTACTCCTTTATAAATCTATCCATTTATTTCTGGTTGGCGGAACCAAGTCTTGTCTGCCTCGGTGTGATAAATGGTTTGTTTTTTGATTTTTCAAATTTATTTTGATCACTTTTTGCTTTTTGGTGTTTACTTGATTAGATACAGATTTTTCTTCTTTTTTGTTTTCTGCTTCCAAAATTGCAGTCTCTTCAAGATTATTTAATTGAAATATTTTACCTGATTGTATAGGAGTATTTGGAGCACTTGCTGTACGGCTTTGGTTCAAAGATCGATTTAGTTCTTGTATATCTTTTACTGTGATAATTTGATTATTCCTGTATATTTTTTCACCTTTAATATAGCACCTATCGTTAGTCGAATTCCTTATCTCCTTTAAATGATCTCTTTAAATTTTATTTCTTTCTTGTTGTAATTTTGTTAAATCGGGAGAAATCCTAATAATGGTGCCTTTAAGCTTTTTACAGTTTTTTAAAATATTATTTTTTGTAAATTTGGAACTGAGTTTAATTTTTAAAGGTTCTTTACCCGTTTTTCCTCCTATTAGATGTAAATCAGTAATTTCATTAATTTTTATATTTAATTCCAAAATATCGTTAAGTTTATCGCATATGTTTTCTGGATAAACTTCTTCTGGTACTGAAATCAAGCCAAAAGCAACTAAATTATTTTCTTTAGATACCCTCTCCAACTTTTCCACCTGTCTTTTCAGTCCAATACTTTCAGATTCCAATTTTCGAATTTTTTTCATTAAATTTTTCGACAATTAAAATTATTCTTGCTTCGCTTGCCAAAATTGCATTTTTAAGTTCGTTTACAATAGCATCCCTTATTTGTTCTTCCATATTTTAAAACTCGAGTCGGCAACGGTGCTGTTTTTTTTTTACTTTCAAATGTAGGTCATTAACAGCACGTATTAATAAGGTAACAACATATGAGAATCAGAAATCCAAATCAAAACAAAAACAATAACATAGGTTGAGCAATAGTCTTACTGCAAACAAAACACAACCGAACGGATAATACAAATCAAAACACAACCGCTCGGTAGGACAGCTAAACTACTACTTTCACAATATATAATATTTTTATAACTTTTAATTTCTTTATTTTGTTTAGGAACACTTTCTGTTCTTTCTTATTAATTAATGTACCATTTTTCGAATGAATTGGATAGCAATTAGAAATAGCTATTTGTTTTATGATATCAATTTCTTTATCACACAGTGAGAACTAGTTGCCTCAGAAATGAGTTGAAAATATTGTCATTGGAGGATAGATGAAAACTTACTGTGTTGATGTTCTTATTAAAAGTCATAAATAAAAAAATTAACTCGTCAGAATTACTTTCCCTCATTAGATTTGTGCTTCCTAGGAGAACCCGTACTTCTCTTTTCTTTGATATTCCTACGGTAACTACTAATAAAGCGCCTCTTGCAACCATGTGTCGATTGGCAAAGTATTACAATTTACTGACTGATTTGTATTGGTCATTTTCCCAAACTCACTTTCGAAGAGATATGTTAAGTCTGCTGGTAAATTTTAGTAATTGATAAAAATTTAAGAAATTGTTATAATTTAAATATTCGATAATAGTATAATAAGTATAATATTAACAGAAATTGTTTAATATTACCGTAATCAAATAACTTTTATTATGTTATGTATCAATATTATATTTGGTACATAAACATGTTATTTAAACCTACCAGAAATTTCGAGAAATTAATTATATAATGTGAAAAAAGTAGACGACAGTAGACGAAGTGAGTATGTCTAGTGGTATATGGGAAAGAGAGAGATGCACATAATGTTCTAGCATATGGTTAATTCAACATACCTTCAAGGAATTTCTGGAAGGTAAGAAGTGTATAAACGGACTAAAGCAGAGGTCGTTAGGGGAGTCTACCAACCACGATATTTTTAAAAATCGGAGATTCCACGTATACCTTCTTTGGTTTCCGTTTTTCATAGAACGACTACGGTTTTTTACCAATTAGACAAAAGGGCTCTACGTAATAAGGTCAGATAACTTTGTAAAATATATTAATATTTTATAGTACTTAGCTAAATTATATAATATAAACAAAAAATTTATTTAATACTTAATAAATAATGAGTTTCGATAATAACTTATTTACCATTGCATAAATAACAATAATTAATTCAACACAATTTCAACATTAAGTAAGTTTTTTTCTAGTTAATAAAAGGCCTTTCTTTTTTCTTATTTTTCCTACTAAATATTTTTATTATTAAAAATTCAATATATTTCTGTTTTATTTTAACTCTTTTATAATAAATTTGTAATTATAATTATTAATTTATTTTTTAAGAACAATAAATAACTAAACAGTTAAACTAAACTTTCACTATTTATTCGAAAAATTCAATTACAGCTGTTTCGCTAATAACTAGCATCGTCAGATTGACATATTAATATTACATTTTGTTTGTTTTTAACTAGGTACTTGATGTTGATAAGGAGTTAAGGCTAGACCAAGTAAGGAAGTAATAAGACATAACAATATTAAAGTCTAGATGTTATTACCCCTAAGGGATTATCCTGGATGTATGTCCCTCTAAGATCAGTATAACTGTGCAATGATATAGAAAAACCAGGAAAAAAACTATATAATGCTGATCTTTAAAATAACTTAATATATTTATGTTACAATAATGTCTTATCTATGTATAAAATGAAGACTTAATTAAAGTAAACAGTTTAATATTGGAGAACTTCTAAGATTTATTTGTTCATTAACTACTTTAAACTGTTGATCTGCTAGATGTCTTTTAATTTCAAGTTCTTCTAGAAAATCTAAATTTTGTTTTTTATCACAAATGTGTAGTATATGAATGTCATTGGTGTGTATAAGTGAGTTTGGGTGTTCCAGTAGGTGTAGTTCGACTTATTTGGTTGTTGTAATCTATATGCTCTTAAGTGTTCATTAAATCTTACTTCAAAATTTCTTTGTGTTTAACCTATATATACTGCATTACATTTTGGGCAATTAATTTTGTAAACACCAGATTTTATTAATTTTGGTAATTTTGTTTTCACATTTAACAATTTTGTTCCAATACTATTTTGTGTTTTAAATGATATTAATGCTAATGTATGCATTAGTCAAAATTATTTTACTTTTAATAACAAAGTTTATATTCAAAATGAGGGACTTCCTATGGGAAGTCCTATTTCTCCAATTTTAGCAAATATATTTATGGATTATTTAGAAAACAAAATCTTTAATTCTAGTTATAAAAACAATATTGTATTTTGGCAGTTAGATATATTTTTTAATTATATTAATACCTTGCATCCAAAAATTAATTTTACTTTGGAAGTTGAAGAAAATAATTCAATTAATTTTCTATATTTAAGAATTGAAAAAGTTATTAATTCATTAAATTACTTAATATACAGAAAACCTACACAAACAGATGTAACCATACCATATAATTCAAATCATCCACTATCACGTAAATTAGCAGCTTATAATTCGATGATACATAGAGCATTTTCAATTCCAATGAACAAAAATAATTTTAATAAAGAAATTGAGATCAAATAGCTACATCTAATGGCTTTCCAATAAATTTAATAAATAAATAAATTAATAAGAAAAAACAAAAAGTGTCACTAGAACTAATATTTCCAACAAACTAAAGAAATTAAAAGCTATAAAAGTATTACATATTGTGGAAATATTTCCAATGCAATTTCAAAAATAATATCTTCGGCAACATCAGCATTAATATCTTTTAAAACACAAAATAGTATTGGAACAAAATTGCTTAATGTGAAATCAAAATAACCAAAATTAAAAAAATCTGGTGTTTACAAAATTGTCCAAAATGTAATGCAGTATATATAGGTCAAACACAAAGAAATTTTGAAGTAAGATTTAATGAACACTTAAGAGCATATAGATTGCAACAACCAGATAAGTCGAACTATGCAAAACACCTACTGGAACATCCAAACTCACCTATACACACCAATGACATTCATATACTACACATTTGTGATAAAAAACAAAATTTAGATTTTCTAGAGGAACTTGATATTAAAAGACATCTAGCAGAACAACAGTTTAAAGTAGTTAATGAACAAATAAATCTTGGAAGTTCTCCACTATTAAACTGTTTACTTTGATTGAGTCTTCATTTTATACATAGATAAGACATTATTGTAACATAAATATATTAAGTTATTGTAAAGATCAGCATGATATAGTTTTTTTCCTGGTTTTTCTATATCATTGCACAGTTATACTGATCTTAGAGGGACATACATCCAGGATAATTCCTTAGGGCTAATAACATCTAGGCTTTAATATTGTTATGTCTTATTACTTCCTAACTTGGTCTAGCCTTAACTCCTTATCAACATCAAGTACCTAGTTACAAACAAACAAAATGTAATTTCAATATGTCAGTCTGACGATGCTAGTTATTAGCGAAACAGCTGTAATTGAATTTTAAAGCGAATTTTTCGAATAAATAGTGAAAGTTTAGTTTAACTGTTCAGTTATTTATTGTTCTTAGTAAGATGAACTTCCAAAAAGTAAAGGTTAGCACAATCAATTTAATTAATTTTTTATTCATATACCTACCTAATAAGATCTCGTATTTTATCCATATTATTAGACCTTTGTGTGTGTTTGGATATTAATAAATAAATAAATAAAATAATAAAAGAATAAAAATCTTCAAACCCTATTAGAGCAGCCAACGTTCAGTCTTTAGTATAAGATCCAAGGTATTTTATTTGTACCCTTAAAATCAAATTAATAAAAAACAACGAAAAATATAAAACTAAATAATTTTATTTATATTTCAGGGATATTTTAACCAACACCTGCAGCGTCTTTTATGCATTGTTCATTATCACCGTTGGTCTAGTTCTAAGTGTCGCTAGCATAATTGACAAATCTAAATCAATGGCTGAGGTAAGCCTTTGATCATCGATGTTATTAATTTATTAAAATACAATATTTGTTTTAGATATACAGTTTAATATTACTGACGATTTCCTGTCTATTTATTATGTTTTTAATCTTAGATATGTCAATATTTACAAAAAAACAACAAAAATATCAAAAACAGATCGATCAGCATTTAACAGATCATAATATACAAGTCACCGAATTGCCGGATGGGGATTTTCAGTTTAATATTATTTTACCTGACGTTGTAAAATTAAGGAAAAAATTACGCCACGATTATTGTTTTAATTATGATAGACACAGTACGAATTTTTATATAAAAGTAGGAGCAGCCGGTAAGTAGGTATTATTTCTAAGATTAAGAAAATTTAATTGATAACAAAAATAGATAATTCAAAAGGACTTATTTCATTTGTTTATATAATCATTAAAAATAACTTCGTGAATTATACTTTGCTTAAAGACGAAAGTAAACTTATGAATAGTTGGAGTTAAAGATCATGTTTTTATTGTTTTATGAGTATTAAGTGGTAATATTATACCAAGTATTAAAGTAATAAGACATAACAATATTAAAGCCTAGGTATTATTCGCCTTAGGGCATTATCCTGGATATATTTTCTTTGAGATCAGTATGACTGGGCAATGTTTAGAAAAACCAGGAAAAAACTGTATCTTTGCAATAACTTAATGTAATTTTGGTGCATTTATGTATTTTCTGAATGTAAAATAAAGAGTCAATCAAAGCAAATTAAAACAAAATTACCTAAGTTTAAAAAATCTGGTATTTACAAAACTTTGAATCTTATAAACGAAAATGAAATTCAATCTTTATTCTGCATTATCATGAAAGTAATTTCCAAACAGTTGTTATTAAAATAAAAACTTAAATTTTTAAATAAACCGCTGAAGTTTTGTAAAAAAGTTATTTGTTTAGTGTTCTTAGTATATTATTAGGTTAGGATCATTATAAACGGAAAAGAACAAATTATTATACTACAAAGTTTTTTTTATCAATAATATGAGAATAATTATTATTATTATCAAAAAGGCTTCTGTTGTTATTACATAAACAATTGGAATACAGGTAAAGAAAGATAAATAGAAGAAAACTCAGAAATGTTAATGCAGGTAATATTCAAAATGTTGGGACGAATATCATCCATGTTGGAAACAGAGAAATGTTTTACGTTACTCAAAATTTCAGCATTATTCTGTAAGTCGAAGTTGCAAAATAGGGGCAATGAAAATGTGCTCTACAGCCATCCTAGAGGCGATACTGGATCCCCCCCGCTGCATTATTGAATAATACAAAAAACTGCAGCTGGTGCCTCACAGCTGCTGCATCAATCACAAAAATGTAATTCTGATTTGGTCGGTTATAATCCTACTGATTTCATTGAGTCAACCATGTCAGTCAGGTTGGAGTATGAAGTGTTATAGAAAACCGCTTCACTGTTGAAGAGAGAGATCTAGGAGACAGAAAATTATAGAGCTTAAAGGCTCTAAGTTATTTTACTTATCAGTCAAAGTTTTTTTTCAGGCTGAGAGGCAAAACTGACAAAAAATCTACAAGGTTACATTAATGTAGGTGCCAGGTCACAAAACTAACAGACTGGCACAACAAGAGCCTAATACAACTTTTTTAGGTATCATACCATACCAAAAAGGAACTCAGTTCCTGGAAACAGGATGGACTAGGATTTCTTTGGATACATGAGTCAGGAGATAAACTAATTGGTTGTTATTTATCACCTTACAATTCAAAAAGTAAAAATATCGTTTCTTTAAAAGCCATAAAACAACAGGAAAACATATACTATGTAAATGTACCATCGTTTTATAAATGACTTAAGTTCCTAGAAGTATTTTTATTTAAATTACAAATATGCTTAGCTACGAATTTATTAAGATTAACACAAAAAAAAATCTTAGTAGGTTGAAATTCACATAAATCTAAGCATATTAATTTGTGAATGGGGTGATACTCCATCTTGCTAAAACCAAATCCTATTTGCTAAAACTTGTGGATTGGTAAAGAAAGGATGACAATATTTTGTAACAGTGTTGACTAATTATTGCCGTTTAAAGTATAATGAATAAAAAAATAACTTATGGCATAACATTCAACAATGCTTTTTCAAACTAGGAAAAGGTTTTTTAACTCCAACAAAAATTCACATTTTTGTAATATTTTTTCAGAATATCAAGTTTATATATTATTATTATTATAAATTTTGTAAATTATTAATCGTTTTTAAAAAAATATTTTATCAAATTTTCATGAAAAAGTAGTAAATATTATAGTAAGAGTGACGAGGTATCAAACTATTTTAAAAAAGTATCCATGCGGTAATCAAAACTGCATAACTGCTTCATTTGAAATAATTAACCTATACATAATTTTTTTAGTAAGGAAGATTATTTTATATTAAGGGAATTAATATTTGGTCGAAACTGAAAACTATCATTTTTGTCAAAAATTAACTAAAGAGTAAATTATTATTCAGTTGTTATTATATTTTTATAATTTTAGCATTTTGTCTTGGTCACCTTATTCACCTTGGATTATTGATTGGTTATCAATTTGTTTTATTGACTGATAACGAAATGGACCTTTACGAATGTATTTCCGTTCATAGAGTAGCTCTAAACTTTGTTTATCCAATTTATTCCTTTTTGTTGCTGTTTTTTATCTTCAAATACTCAAATGTAAGTATTTGTTCGAAATTTCAGGTAATAAGAATATTAAATATTCAATACATTTAATATTTTATATTTTATTTATAATTAAATTTTCCTTAAATTCTCAAAACAATTTAAAGGTCATTATAATCAATTTCAGTATCCTTTGACTTTTGTTATTTTTTGTAAAATTATATTTTTAGGTTATAATTAACAAATCAACTGTGTTGGCTCGTTTGGGAATTATGCATTGTCTTTCAACCAGTGTTTGCTGCTGGGGTTGGACAATAGTAAGAGAAGTTTTGGATGCTCTGGCTTCTAAACAAAAAGATGAAGTCAATACTGAAATGAATACAGTTAACCCTGATGAAGCAGGTAATAAATAATACTAGTAATCATCTGTTTTTAATATAAAATACAATATAAGTAAACTGTTTAATATATTATCAAAAATATTGTCAACTACTGTTTTAAAAATATGCAACAAGTAACATTTAATATGTTGTCATCTCAATATTAATAAAGAGGGCGATATTAGCTGAAAGAAAGACACTTGTTGTGTTCTTTTTACATCATTCTGTTCAGCTCTTGAAATAATTTTCAAATTGAGCGGGTGACCAAAGTGAGCAGGAGATCCTAAAAAGAATGCACAAAAATAATTGACAGGAAAGTGTATATTAAAATTTTAGGTTAGCATATTGTTTATTATATATTTTATCATAAAAATATTAAAAAAGATGCAAGTAGAAGATAATTTGGAGGATATCGTTATGGTAAGTAGGTAAGTTTGAATTTAAACAATGTCAATAGTAGAACTGTGCTTGTAGGACTTGCTCCATAATAATGATTCTTTTGAGGAGGAATTCGAAGAAATGCTAGAAATGCTTAGTGACTCCAGTAGTTCTTTTGATGAAAGTAATGAAAAAGATAGTGATTTTCCAGATGATTTTGGGCCGCCTATTCACAGGACCGTGGTTCGAATGAAAAGATATGTTGAAGAGTGCATTGATAAATTTGATTACCAACAGTTTAGAGAAAATTTTAGAATCTCTAGAACAACTTTTGAATATTTGTTGGATTCGTTAAGTTGTTGGAGGACAGACTACCAGCACATTTATATGGAAGGGAAAAAATAACACCAAAACATGCCTTGCTTATAACAATTTGGTATCTTGCAAACATGGAAACATTTAGACAGATTTCAGATCGGTTTAATGTTACCAGAAGTGCTGTACATACATGCATAAATAGGGGGTTTCAGCTTTAGTTGACATAAGTGGAGATTATATTAAATGGCCCTCAAGAGAAGAATCTACAGATATAGTAAAACATTTTAAAACTAAACAAAATATAAATTATGTTATTGGTGCTATTGATGAATGCCATATTAATATTAAAAAACCAAAACAAGAAGTTCAACTTGCATATTGCAATCGAAAAGGTAACCATAACATAGTTATGCAAGCAGTTTGTGACCACAATAGGCGGTTTATTGACATTTTTTGTGGAGAACCTGGTTCAGTGCACGATGCTAGAGTGTTAAAAAAATCTAACATATTCAAAGTATGTAGTTTAAAAAAATTAAATAAATAATTTAGTTATTCTTGGAGACTCTGCTTATCCAAACCTTGAATGGTTGGTACCACTATTTAAAAATAAAGGCAATTTAAGTGATCTACAGAAATATTTTAATTATAGACATTCAGCAACCAGAGTAATTATTGAAAATCCATTTGGTTTATTAAGGGGAAGATTTAGAAGATTAAAATATTTCGAAAACTTAAAAATACCCTTCATAGTTAAAAGCACGATTGCTGCATGTATGATACATAACATGTATCAATTTGGATGATTTAGATATTGATTATGAAGTGGAAGATGAAAATAATGATCTAATTGAAGAAGAAAACTTGGAATTTGAAGTTGGCAGAGATAGAAGATTAGAGATATTTAATGAGCTCTATAACTTAAATTAATATTTATATATATATATATATATATATATATATATATATATATATATATATATATATATATATATATATATATTAAACCAGAATTTTTGGGTTAAACGGCAATGTTTTTTAAGAAAACTCTTTTACTTGTTTTCCAAGCTTTCGAAATACATTTATTTCATTTTCAAGGAAAAAGTGTGAGTTAAAACAAAATTGGTGTTAACAACTTGGTAAATATAACATAAAAAAACTATTTTAACTTTAATTTGGAATTTAAAAAAATTTTTTAAGTCAAATTATTTATAAATACCTATTAGTCGGCAAATAACAGAAATTTAATTATATATATATATATATATATATATATATATATATATATATATATATGTATATAAATTATTACATATTAAATAAATATTTGCTGTGGGTTTAAAATAAAGAGCATAATAAAAAAATATTTTATTTTATATTACCTACATATAAAACCTAATGTTAAAAAGAATATAAAAATATCACTCTGAAATAAAAAACTAAAATAATATTCCAATATAATTTAAAAAAATATCACCCTTAAAGTTTATAAAAAATAAATAACATTCTGATAAAATAAAATGGTAACTTAAAATGTGTTTTGTACATAATACTGAAAAAAACTTAATATCAAATTATAATATAAATAGTTTATATTCTATTTTGCATTTCTAATTTTTTTATTGCAACCAAGTCCTCTAAAGCTTTTATTTTCCTTTCCTCCAATATTAATTTTCTTTCCATTAATTCTAATATTTTATTATCTTTGTTTTTTGTACTCTTTTTTTTTCTTCCCATTCCTCCTTTTTTCTTTTAAAATATTGTTTTTTAACTTTAAAATATTTAATATTAGCATTTTTTTGTTTATTTTTATTTTCACTCTAGGGTGTACCAACAATTTCTAGATTTTCATTTCCCAGAGTTGATGTTGTAGGTGATTTAGTTATTTGTACAGGATTATTGTCGTTGACAATATTTGTCTCATTTTCCTCCTGATTTTTATGTACCTCTGCTGTAAATTTTGAAATATTAATGGAATGAGGAGATGTAATATTAGGCTGATCGCCTAATATTTCGTCCATCATTTTAAAATATTCAAATCGAATTGGCCCTCTTCCAGTTTTAGAAATATTATCTTTACAAATTTTGTAAGTCCTAAACAAGTTTCTCCATTTTCGAGAGCAAATATCAGAGTTAAACTAGAATTAGATTATATTAAAAAATATTTCTTTTAGTAATGAAATTGTATTAATTTACATTAAAGTTTTGACTACTTAGTATATTTGACACATTTTGCCAAACATGTTTTCTCTTGCGAGGATCATTTAATTCATCCCTCAACGAATCTACTGCATTAATTAACGCAGTTATGCTTTTAAAATTCCAAAAGGTCTTATCATTATTATTTTTTAATGAAGACTCTTCAACATTGAACTGGATATCATCTAAAATCTTGTCACTTTCGTTGGGTTTATAATGCTCTTTACAATGTTTTAGGAGTTTATTAAAAACATCCAAAAACATCCATGTCTAAAATAATTCTATAGATATTATAATTGAAATTAAAAATTATGTTTACTTTACCCGTTTTTGCTTTTTTTTATCTTCTGTACTAAGTCCAACATCATAGGATAAATTTGTTTCATTATCCGTGATCGTTACTGTAATAAAGTTATTAGTATTGCCATATAAGTGCTCACACATTTTGTATCCACTTCAAAATAAATCCAAATTGTTATTGTTTTCGTTATGTATTGAGGTTATGATCAACTGAACGTAGCAAGTAATCCGAACCGAGCCCCCTATAGAGGTAGTGCAGTTAGGGGCAAGGGGGGAAGCGATAGCTCAGTTCTGATCAAAGCGAGCGCTTAAAAAGAATACGCAAAAATATTTAAATGAACGGAGCAGCTGATCTTCTCGAGCAAATGCCGTAAAAAGAACACAACAACTATCAAAACGAGGAAGCTTCCTTCTGTCAAATATCGATAAAATAATTACCTCTGTGTTTTCAAAAATGACAATAGCTCATTCAATATTTACTTTATTTTTTAATGAAAACTATAAAATTCACTAATGGTCCTACTAATATTGCATTTTTGTTTTAATAGAAAACACTTTGTGTCTGTAATATTATTAAATGTATCATTTATTTGTTTTGATTAATATTAGATGGTCACCTACTGAGACAAAAAACTTGACCGGATAGCCCTGGCACCTCAGGTCGCAAACTATTCAAAAGAAAAATAAGGTCTTATTAGTTCGTTTACGTTTGTTCTATTCGTTTGTTGGCTTGTCATAAGCACGATGAAATATTGGTTTGAAATTATCTTTTATTTTAACTTCTACTTTAAAATTCTTGATAAAAGTATTTGGAGTATCCCTAAAAATTACTGAAAACTTACTTTTAATGTCATAAACTAATCTTTTTACCTTAGGTTCAACCGGGCTTACAACTGATTGACTTTTTTACCAACACTGATTGGACTTGTCTTAATAGACTTTGCATTATCGACTAAGGCAGAACTTTCTACATCAACAAAACTGATAAGCTTATTTCTCCAATTTGAATTAAAAATACTCCAAAAATACCAATGTTTTCCTAACAAAGGTATAAACCTAGTAGTACTATTTAATGCAATAAGTGGCAGTACATAATTTTTGTTCTTATACTGAAAACTGACTGAAATTTGACCTAAAACTTTTACTTCCTCTCAAAAAAACTCTCACATATTCTGTTTCTTTTTTAATACCATTATTTGTTTCAGAAACAGAATTTATTGTTAGAAGATTCACCAACATTTGTAGTGACGACGCAGCTTTAAGTAATATTTTAAGAAAATTTTCGCCATATTTGTACCCATTTAGCGTGGAATTCAGCATTTTAATAGGTATTTAAATTTCATTATCAATTTAATAATACGTATCTTTTAAATATAATTAAAATAAAAAAAAAGAATTGTAAGTTTATAATCTTGCTAAGACACTTGATTTTATATTCATTTTTAAGTTGGCGTTCTTTATTTAATGTGGAACAACATAAAAAAATGTGCTGCTGAAAGGGAAAATGAACATTCTACTGTGAAATGTAAGAAACTCATGGGCAACGCTGACAATGAAAAGGGAAATATTGTAATTTATGCCAATTGCCATGCTAGCAATAAAGGTCTATTTGGAGGCTTCGTAATTTTACTAATAACACTAATCAGTTGCATATTATTCTTCATCTTTATTTACGGCAGCTCCGGTGACAAAAAGTAGGTATTAAGAAAAAGGAAAAGATTAAAATCAATTTAATTTTGTTTACAGGAATCTAGATTATGGAATATTGGTCAATAATATTACCGCTATAATGATATTAAGCAGTATGCTCGTAGTTACAATTGCTGCTTATAAACAAATAACTAAATTGGATCTTAATTCTGGTCACCATAACCCATTAGATGATATTCTTTTATATATTTGCATTCCAGCGTTTATGTTCCATGGAATTTTTAGTATTATTCCGGCCATTGTTCATACTAATGTAATGATGTTGGTTTTTACATCACTAGAGGTAAATCAAATTTTACATACATACTTAACGTTTAATATTCATTCGAACTACAGCCTTAGAGATTAGGTACTTTATTTAGTTTGATTTTTTTAAAGTATCTATTTTGACTTATATCAAGTCTCTCTCTACTTATTTTTTTGTTTTAATGATTAGTCTCTATTTTTTATCGTTATATTGAAGATTAAAAAATAAGGAGAGAGCGACTGGAAATCCAACAAACTAAATCATTTTTCTACTTACAGGTTTTCAAAGTAATGTATATTTTCGGTGGAAGTCCATCTTGCCAAGATGGACTTCCAAATTTATTTAAAAAATTCGCTTTTAAATCACAATGACAGCTGTTTCGCTAGAATTAGATTGACTTATTGAAGTTACACTTTGTTTGTTTGTAGTTAGGTACCTGATGTTAATTAGGTAGTATTAAGGGTAGACAAAGTATGGAAGTAATAAGACAAAACAATATTAAAGCCTAGATGTTATTAGCCCTAAGGGATTATTCTGGATTAGTTTCCCTCTAAGTTTAGTATAACTTTTGCAATAATATAGAAAACCCAGAAAAACACTATATCTTGCTGATCTTTACAATAACTTAATATATTTTAACTGCCTTATCTTTACTGGAGAACTCGGTGTTTTCCATTTTTTTCAAAATCATGCAGGAAGACAGAGCAGCAATTAATTACCCCAAAAACCAAAAAAAAATTAATTAAAAAAATTTTGTAGCATAGTTATTCCATCCTCAAATTCAAATTCAAAAATTTGCCGCGTAAACGACTGTTGACGTCACTACTCATAAATGCCATTGAAAGCGCCATCATTTTATTGTAAACAGTGTATCTGCGAGATTGTGCGAAGTTTTTTACTTATATTTATATTTCTTTATTTTTTGTTAATTTTCATAAAAATAAGTCAGTTAGACATTTTTTAATGCAAAAAGCACAAAATAAGTATTTACGCTGTTGTTTTTACATTTCAAAATTCAGCTGCATTAAACCCTAACCTAATCCAACCTAACCTAACCATGAAAATGTCTAAGGATGGTAAATTGTTTGACAATGCTTTCACAAACCCCAATGACGACATTTTATGATTGCATAACACAAATCAAACCAATAATTCACAATAAAATCAGATATAAAGGCCGGTTCATGCAACGAACATTATAATTCCATTAACATTACATTATAATTACACTTTCACTAAAAAAATGTTGTCGTTCATGCAAAACTTCATTACATCTTAAATTCTGTATTAGCGCATGCGTATCCCAGCTGACAGCATGACGTACATTGTACGTAATTTTTTGGTCACCCGTTACGTCGTTTAGACTTCTTGAATGACGTCTAATCTACTAAAATATGACGTGAAAATGTCACAGCCCAAAGACGTCACCCAGTCACGTTAAATTACGTCACCCCATGACGTACAATAGACATGTTTTATCGACGTAATTGTAACGTATGATTACGTATTACGTATTACGTATTTCATGACGTAGTTTTTTCTACCTATTTATGACGTATGGATTGATTTTGGGACAGAATAAAAACCAAAAATATTGATAGACAATTTTATTTGCATTAACTATTACATTAAATTTCAATTTTACATACAAATATTACAAGTTACTTTAAATATATAAAATATTTAACAATATTATTTAAATAATATAAAATGTTGCACATTACATAGTAAAATGTACATCGAATTTAACAACGTAGTCTGTGTGCGAAGTATAAGTTAAATGTGAAGCAACTATTTAAAATCAATTCTGATTCATAAAATGTATCTTTAAAAAATGAGATATTCATCAATTAAAAAAAATTATTGATACAACTTAATTTGAATTAAATATTACAAGTTAATGCATAGCACACAGCATGTCACTAATAGTTATTATATTTTAGTCAAAAAAATTAAATAATTATTGTTAAATTTACCTTGTTCGAAGTAAACTTTTGTTACATTGTAGGATGTCCAGCCTTTTTCCTGAGAAACGCCAAATTATAATGCTTTCTGGTACTTTGTAGATGCCGAAAAAAAATCTGATTTCTCTGGTGTTATAGCCATTTACAATGAATAGGTGCTAAGCCAGTTTGGTAGAATTGGATGCATACGAAGTAACGCCGCTATATTTAGACAAAAATTACAATATCAGTATACGAATACTATACAATAATCATTATTTAAATACAATGCTCTAACTATTTACCTATCAAAATTACATATTAAACTATGGTTAATAATAATATATTTACATTTTCTAAAACATCATTGGTAGCCATTTACGCCAATTAAGAATACTGGCAAATAAAAATATTATAAACCATTTATTTAGTTGAATGTAAGGAAATAGCAAAATTTTTCTTACTTACCTAAATTTATCTGCAACGAATACTGTTATAAATATACACAAAAAAACTTCTCATTTTAATCCTTGGTCTTAAAGTGCTTGCTGTTGGCTTACATTACAGACGCCAACAATGAGAGGAAAGGCGTGGCAAACACGATCTGCCCGACAAGCCTCCGAGTTGTAACGAGCGTTTGGCGCGAATATTAAAATTTATCATTTTTCACAAGTTAAGTTGATAAATCACTCTAAATGACAAAGGTAGGTGTATTAAGTATTTAGTAATAAGCAAATAAATACATAAGGTATACAATACTATTGATAATGATTACCACTTAGAAATATTTTCAACTGCATGTATCATATATATTGAAATGACATATTTACCTAGCTGCTAAGTATCAGAAAATGAGAAAAAGCTACGAAATAAAATTTTTATTTACACTATGCAAATGTGCATGTTTTATAGTTAAATATTATTGCATCACTTTAGGTCGACGAAGTATCGACGTTGGAAAAATGACGTATATGGTTGGTCTAACTTATCACGTTGTAGAGACGTAGATGTTAGGTCGTCGACGTCATTTACCAATAATTACCTAATATCGACGTTTATATGACGTGACCCTGTCAGCTGGGATATTGTCCACTATTGACACTTGAAACTTATGTTATGTTCTATACATCTGCTACAATATTCAAAAAGTTCAAGTTGTTATATTACTATTCTATTTTTGATTTTGTTAAAATATTTTTTATTGCTTGTAAAACCGGCCTTCAATATCAAGATAACCTAAACATAGGAATTTTGACAAATACGAATTCACATTTCCATGCTATCGTACTGCGCATGCGCTTTTACTGTTTCCACTAAGAATATAATGTAATGTAAATGAAAAGTTGAAAGTTCCCAACTTCTTAGTGGGCTTAATGTAATTGTAATGCCTTAATGTTTTGCATGAACGCCTCCACTATAAATTGGGTGCTCAACTTTTCTTAATGATAATGTAATTATAATGAACGTTGCATGAACCGGCCTTTAAAGTCCAACTCTCTCAATTACCACACATTAAATGTAAACAAACTGTCATCGATATGACTTTTGACGTCACGACCGTTTCGACTTCTCTATTTGAATTTATCGATTTTAACTTACTTTCAATTTGATATTATATAAAAAATAACTAGAATTGTTGCGTTGTAATGAGTTTAGGATTAAATATTTATAATTTACTATATGATTACAAAGGAATTTCATTGATTTATTTCTAATGAAAACACCGTACTTTCAAGATTTTTTTGTTTATTAACAACTTTTAATTGTTTATCTCTAGATCTTTATTTATTTTCAAGTTCTTCAAGAAAATCTAAATTTTATTTTTTTGATGTTCAAGTAGGTGTTTTGCATAATTTGACTTAATTGGTTGTTTTAATACATATACTCTTAAGTATTCATTGAATATTACTTTAAAACTTCTTTTGTGATTAACCTATATATAAAGCATGACATTTTGGAACATTAATTTTGTTAACAACAGATTTTTTTATTTTGGGTAAATTTGTTTTTACATTTAAAAAATTTGACAAAATTGTTGGTTTTTCTTTATTTATTTTTCTTTTATTATTTAAATTACTTTAGAAATATGGCAGATACGCCAAATATACTTCAGATCTATTTTATGAACTAATAATTAATTAAAAATTTGGCTTTTAATAAAGGTCCTAGCTCTCTTTTAAAAATCTGACTTCCCTATAAATATTACAGATACAGTTCCGGGAAATGGGACTTTTTTTAGGAAATTTAATGATCTTTTTAAATATTGTTTAACATGTCGAAAATCTTGAATATTTTTTCAGATATTCAAAAAATTTTAACTCTTACTTTGTTTACTTTATTGTTTTTAACTTTTGATATTTTTTTGGACCCTTTTTGGAACTTTTCCTTAAATGATCTAGATAATATTCCTGATCAAATCACACCTTTTCGGTAAATATTTAAAATATTTATGAAAAATTGTATGCGAATCGAATGTGATCAAGACAAACAGTTCAAAAAGGATATTGTAGTGTTGGGTTATATTTGTGCAAAATAAACTGCAAACTGCATTTTCTGTTTGGCCACTGAGAAAATACTATTGGATATGTCCAACCATTTATCTTACAGAATTTTTTAATTTGTCAAAAAACAGTTTAACTGAGAAAAAATATATATTTTTTGTTTGACATTGATTCATAAAAATAAGTATCCAGACATTTATCTATTATTAGTTATTTAATATACATGTGAATTTCGTTTACCTACCGAAGTTATAAAAACGCCCTTCTTAAACAACATAGGAATGGCAATTTTTAAAACGCCTACATTAAATGGTTTTGGGGTATTAAGTTTATTTACAAGGGTCGGTCATGTCCCGAATAAATAGGTTTTTTTCGCATTTTTGCACTGATATAATAAAAAAAGGGATTTTAATCCCAAACAAACATTTATTATCGAGGGTTCCAAACTAAGTGAGGATGTGGGCGTGGACAAGTGTCTAATTGATTTCAAATTTATTATTATTTAAACCGTAATTGGTTATACAGAATAAATAGGCCGTCTATTCAATGTAAGCGATTTAAGTACATATCCCAGTATCTCTAATAAAACAAGAAAACATTGCGGTGGTTAGTCAAATATGGCCCTTTACCTGGCACCGAATTAAATATCTCCCTTCACTACCGCACAGTTCTGAAATTAGGCGATGTTGCCCGCTTTCGCAAATAGGATGTCCTAGATGATTTTTACTAACTTTTAAACAAGTAGTGACGCATAAAACAAATAGCTACATCTAATGGCTACCCAATTCATTTAATAAATACATTAATTAATAAGAAAGAACAGAAAGTGTCACTAAACCTAATATTTCCTAAACAAACTAAAGAAATTAAAAATTATAAAAATATTACATATTGTGGAACTATTTCCAATAAAATTTCAAAAATAATATCTTCGGCAACATCAGCATTAATATCATTTAAAACACAAAATAATATTGGTACAAAATTGTTAAATGTAAAAACAAAATTACCTTAATTAAAAAAATCTGGTGTTTACAAAATTAATTGTCCAAAGTGTAATGCTGTATATATAGGTCAAACACAAAGAAATTTTGAAGTAAGATTTAACGAACATTTAAGAGCATATAGATTACAACAACCAGATAAGTCAAATTATGCAAAACACTTACTTGAACATCCGACCTCACTCTTACACATCAATGACATCCAAATACTACACACTTGTAATAAAAAACAAAATTTAGATTTCCTTGAAGAACTTGAAATAAAAAGACATCTAGCAGATCCACAATTTAAAGTTGTTAATGAACAAATAAATCTGGGAAGCTCTCCACTTTTGAAGTGTTTGCTTTGATTGAGTCTTCATTTTATACATAGATAAGACGTAATTGTAACACAAATATATTAAGTTATTGTAAAGATCAGCATGATATAGTTTTTTCCTGGTTTTTCTATATCATTGCACAGTTATACTGATCTTAGAGGGAAGTACATCCAGGATAATCCCTTAGGGCTCATAACATCTAGGCTTTAATATTGTTATGTCTTATTACTTCCATACTTGGTCTAGCCTTATAACTACCTAATAAACATCAGGTACCTAGCTACAAACAAACATGTAACTTCAATATGTCAATCTGACGATGCTAAGTCTAGCGAAACGGCTGTCATTAAAGTTAATAAAGCAATTTTTTAAATAAATATTGGAAGTTTTGGTAAAACGAAGAGTTTTTCATTATTCTTATTAATTCAACATTTATTTTACCAAAATATAATATTTCTTGATCAAATTGAACAAACCAAAGTGTTTTATTTTTATTCACAAAAATTAATAGTTTTTTATTCGTTAATCGTGATTAAATTATTACGTTCTGTGAGTTTTAAAAAAATATCACACGTCTGTGATACAACGAAGAGTTTTTTATTATTCTTAATAAGATGGACTTCCAAAAAGTAAATGTTAGTACAATAAATTTAATGTATAACAATAATTCTAATTATTATTTCTTCTGTTGGTAACCGTAACCAGATGTTTCAGAATCGAACAACTATAGCTTCGATGTAAAACGATCGGCTGGGCTAGGACTATGCAATGCATGAGCGTATGTATGATAATTGCTTAGCTGAGAAGTAAAGTCACTTTTACAGATATTTCTGTTTCTCGCTAATAAAGATAAAGTTTTCTTACTTATCCAGGTTTCACTGTAAATGTAAAATAGCAAGTGCAATTTCACACCCCTCTGTTAATTTTGACGAATACCGTAGTTAATAGGTTAGGTAAAGAAATCAAGCAAACCTGGCGAAATGAATTAATGAGTTAAAAATGGCCACTGTTACTTTGGCGTGTGCGTAAATATTTTAATTGTTTGTTTATCTTGTCAGTATTTTTTTGTGTTATTCATAACTAAATATTGCTGTTGGTTAAAGTCAATAAGTATTACTGTTTTGAAATAAATTTAGATAAATCTTATAATATTCATTAAAAAAAATTTGGTCTGCAACTAATGCACAAATAAAAACTGTAATACGAATTTTATATTTGAATAAATTTATTTAAATTTTAATGATGACATAACTTCTGGTAACAAAACCAATTGGCTAGAATAATGAAAAAATATTAAATCATTGGTAATGAAGGTTTTTATTTAATGTATACATTTATTATCGTTCCGAAATTTACAATACAATATTAAGTGATTTATGGTACTAACCCTTACTGTGTGAAAATTCATGTTATTCAGAACAATAAACAACTAAAAGGTTGTATTAACTTTCACTATTTATTCTATAAATTGCAATGACAGCCGTTTCGCTATCGAAATAGCTATTTTGTACTTACCGTAAAATAAAAATATTGGAGGTTTTCTAATGAATACAACCACAACCGTTTAAAAGTTTTTGGTGTTATCTATTCTCAATATTCGAAGGTCATAATTAGTGTTGAAAATAACGTATGTTACTGCTTGATAGACAAGTGCACATAATTGTTTGATTTTTTTCTAGTAGCAGGACAAAGGGATGATGTATATAAAGTTTGTGTTTACTACTGTTTGTTGTTAGGATAAAAGTCAATTTTTTCTACTGTATTTATAGGCTATACGTGTGGTGCAAATAAAAGGAATAAATTCGTTATTTCGTAAACCGGCTACTTTAAGAAAAATTCCTGAAACAGGTCGTTTTTTATTTTTAAACGGGCTATTCGTAAGTGTACCTTTTTTATTTTTAACGTCATCTATGTGCGCGTGATGTCATTGCTAAAATTTTTAAATGGTAAGGTGGGGTTTGTATTATATTATTTGAAAGGTCTTTTAAATACCTATTCAGCCATAATAGGTATTTAAAAGACCTTTCAAATAATATATTACAAAACCCACCTTTCCATTTAAAAATTTTAGCGATGGAGTCATCACGCGCACATAGATGACGTCAAAAATAAAAAAGGTATCCTTATGAATCGCCTATTTAAAAATAAAAATCGACCTGTTTCAGGATTTTTTCTTAAAGTAGCCGGTTTACGAAATAACGAATTTATTCATTTCATTTGCACCACACTGTACTGTGTTAAAAAGTAATGTTTTACAAATTATATCACTATTTGACGATAAATGCTAATTAGAGACAGCTGATTTTTCAATAAAATGTTAAAAGGTATGAGTCCAAAAGACTCTTTATTCTACTGCTTAATTTCGCCTTGAAACTTGTAATTCTAAAGAATTACACACTGTTTTTTGTCCAATGTATAAAAACTAAAAACGATTAAAATTAAAGGCCATTCATAAGACGGAGACTCACTATTACAGACCATAGACTACTTACCAAACTATATCATTTCATAAGTGGAGCTGCGAAAATGGGATCCTTCCTTTGTAATGAATTATACAAATTATTTTTTGGAAATAAAATTAGTTAGTTGACCGTCTTAACAAAAAGATTTTGAGAATAAAGCTTGTTAATTCCAAAATAAATCAAAGTCTGCAGCAAATTTATTACTAATTCACATTTATTGATTTTAGACTATACAAGTTCTGGTACAAACTGTTTTTCTGTTGGATGGTGTAAGACGATCCAGTAACACGAAAAAACTTCGACTTTTAAAACCAGGTAGAGAATTGGTTACTTTTTTAATAATCACCAACATATCCTTGTGGATATTTCAAACTTTCGAAGTCAAAGTGCACGACCTAACAGATGAAAGATACGAATACTTCGGAAAAGAATTATGGACTATTTTAGGACATATGTGTTTGCCTCTAATGATGTTTTACCGTTTCCATTCGTCTGTTTGCTTATGCGATATTTGGAAATATGCATATGAACCTTCAGGACACTAATTAAAGTATCACTAATAATTTATTACATGATTTTTTCTATACATTATGGTAATTTCACGAGTGATAGTTAAGATCATTTAGATAAATTCCAGTTTATAGAACGTCTTCTTGGTACATATTGTAAGCAGATACTATTGTTAATTTTTTTTTGGATTATTGTCCACTA
Organism: Ophraella communa; assembly: GCA_035357415.1. Classification (NCBI taxonomy): domain Eukaryota; kingdom Metazoa; phylum Arthropoda; class Insecta; order Coleoptera; family Chrysomelidae; genus Ophraella; species Ophraella communa. Next base: position 21,157,304 of record CM068981.1, read on the forward strand.
GTAGTGTTTTATTTAAAAAAAAATTGTATTAAATTGCCATCTAAACACTTTACTTTTCATTTAATTAATAAGATATACAGGAAATTGTAAAATGAAAAACAGTGAGAATGTAAGAAATTACAAAAAAAGCAAAAGGAGCAAATGGGAAAAACTAAGTTTGTAGTCGTTATTAAAAATAAATTTTTTTAAAAAAAGAATTATTTAAAATTTCCTAATATTAGCAATTCTGACAAGTAAATTTTTCATTTTCCTTTCTCCGCATCTTCCATTTTCTCTCTATCAGTTCTTTCATTGGCTAAAAGGTTTCTTTATCATTTTTGTGTATAAATAATCTGGTCTATCTACCTTCTTTTAGAGCTTTTCTGTATTTTTATCGTGTCTTTCCTACTTTTATTACCTATTTTCCTAATTATTCCTTGTCCATTTTGTTTATATGTCAATTTTTTTTGGACTGATGTGGGAAACTCCTGTTCGATGCGTCCTTTTCCAGAACCTAACATTGTTGGACTCGAGAGGATGTCCACCAACTGCACCCACCTAAAAACTCGCCGTTACCCCCGCCTCGTAATCACTACCCTAGCATACTTCAAGATGGGCGGCGGTCCCTCACACTCTTCACCCATTCATACTACTCGCCATCAAAACATTCCCTTCTCCTGACAATTCCCTTCACAATTTTGCTAACCCCCATCCATTATTTCTTCCCTCTCAACATTATCTCTCATTATCCTTCACCTCACTCATATTCCAGTCTCTCTTTTCCCAATCTTGTGTAAGATACCCCACTCTTGACCCCAGTGAGCACTTGGGTCAAGAAATAGTTTACCTCCCCAAATTCTCGATACATACACTCACTCCTTCTCCTAATCGCCATATTTATGCCCGTATTATGGTCATCACTGTAATATATAAAGAATTTAACGTTACATACATCTATAAGTAGGATAGATAAAGAATTTATATTTTTGTTATTATGGTCCGTCAAATTTAAAATTATATTATGTAACTAACTTCGTGAATGTATTCTAACCTAAAATTTAAATCAAATTTATTGTGATATTATTTGTAAGTTAAAAAGCTTGTGCTGTGATTAATTTTTACAAAAAAAATAATCTGCCAATCTGCCAAATAGTAGCGTCGTGTACAGATCCGGGGTATCTAGCATTTAACGCCGATATTAAACATTCAGAGTCGCAAACCAACATCATATTTATTGAGTGTCTACCCTTACGGTTGATATAAAGATGAGGTTGATGTTCTTCATCTGTTGAAGAAGAAGCTATGATTTCTATATGAGTCCCATCAACGGCTCCAATAATACCTCTCATGCCCCATTTGGTATAAAATCCTTCTTGTGCTTTTTCTTTGTCTTCCCATAATGCTGAAAATTTGATCCAAATATGTGCCAGATGTATAGTAAATAACCTGCTAACTTCGTTTATTGCCTTAGATATAGCAGATTGGCTCATACAATTTAAATGAGAATTTCCCATAGCTTTTTAGTCAGATCCATTAGCAAAAAAAAATATTGCTGCTAATACCTTTAAATGAAATGGAATTGAATCTTGTCTCCTTAATAAGATTACATGTTGACGTAACGGTTCAATTATTTGTTCAATAATAATTGGTTTGGGAAGACGATAATTTTTTTTTTAAAATTGACTGGTAAAGATTTATTTATTATTATTTTAAGAATTTTATTCATACCTATTATTATCCTCATTGGCAAGTAAATATATAAATAAAGGCATAAAATCCATTATATTAACTTGGTAACTGCAAAATAATAATTTAATATTTAAGGTAACGGTGACATTTTGCTCTCTGTAAGATTACAGAGGTATTTAAAGAAAAATGTAAGTATACAGAATGACCCTAATTGCAAAATTCTTAAATTCTGTAACTTTGTAGGTTATAGATCTTAAATTATTTAACGCAGCGAACATATATAATACGGGTATTAATGACCCTTCATATCCCTCCCACCTTCTCACCATTTCTTCCTTCATCCAATCCTGAACTTCCCCTTTGACCGTTACCTCTTTGCCGTAGCTATCAGGTCCAAAGGGTATGACCTTGACAGCACAGTAGCTGCTATTGCACCCACTGTCCTGTACCCCTGTACCACTCTCAACAAAATCCCCCTCTCCTCGCATAGATCCCCGCTCGTTCACCCCACACTTCCGCCCCGTACAGCATACTCTTCTCAATCGTCCTACCAATAACTATGCTCATCATGTTTCTTCTTTTTCCCTTTGTTACACTCACATCGTCCCCCAACCCAGACATATTCCTTTCATTATCCTCCAGGCTGATGTTCGGGCTAATATATACGTTGTACACCACCATGTCTCCCATGCGCACTCCTACCCATCCGTTTCCCTTCCTTACTTCATCTACCATCAGTACATCTTCCATCACTCTTATTCCCGTATGGTCCACAATCCATCCTTGCTTCTCCACATATCTAGCATTTACCTCAAATCCACACACCACATCCACTTTACTCCTAAAAATCACCTCGTCCAATATATCATGCGCTATCCTGCATTTCCCCAGGTTTATCTGCAAAACCTTCCATCCGCAATTGGTCCTTCCTCCCCCACGCTGCTTTCCCCTACCTCCTATTTTACCAAACTTTTCTCTAAGGGGTCCAGAGGGGACCTTAACTCAATTATTACCACCTCCTTGCTCCTTGATATTCTGAGTCGACCCACTCCCCCTTTATTTCCTCTAAACTCTTCTTTATATTTTCAATCACCTCCTGATTCAGATCCCCAATATTCTTAATGATAACCGCCTCATTCCTTCCTTCTCTTGTCCCTTCCTTTTCTGTAGGTATATATTGTCAAGCTCGTCCCCCCAGTTTTTATTCATGCTACCAACTTCCTTAATACTTCCATCCCTATATGTTCGAGCCTGTGCGGCCCAACACTGTCCCCACTATCAAAATCTCCAAACACCCGACTCACCAAATCAACAACTTTCCCTTCATCCCTACCATCTCCCTCCATTTGGCAGATTTGCTGTTCCTCCTTCGTTTTTACATCCTTTCTCTCTGAAATCTTTACTTCCCCTCTTGATTGCGTCCTCTTCTTTAAATCCTCCTCTTTACTGACCCTCCTTTCTGTCGCCATTTTCTGTTCCTCCAATTTTTCTCTCACCGCTTTATCTGGAGTACGTTTCACCTTCCTAGATCTACCTTCCTTTCCTTTTCTTCCTCCATTACTTCCTGTTCTATTATTTACTAACATTCCATTCCCATCCCACGAGCAGATGGGAATTGTCTGTCCACTACCACAGACCCCCTTGCGTTGTTAAGGCTGGGTACTCCGGAAGGTCACCAGGTATCGCGGTGACTACGCGCAGCCATTCATCCCTTGCCACGGAGCTAACAGTGTGGATTACGGATTGGTTATTGAAGGTTTTTTCACGGTAGCCTCCGGACGCAGTAGCTACCGCTACTCAATTTACACAACATGGCTGCCTCCCTCATGCTGCCTGTTTTTTATCGAGGTTTACTCCTCTATTTCGTTTGATCCGCGAGCAAATATTAGGGTTCCCGTACAGGATCCTTATTCATTGCTTATCCCGAGAGTTGGTCGGTCATGACCTAGTAAACGGCTATTACAGCTTAAAAAGTCCGAGTCCCTTAATAGACCACACCCCCTGGAGACACCCTATGAGTCATTGGGACGCGCCGTGTCGGGTGGAAAGCCCCCTCTCTGGAAATTAGCATGAGAGTTTTAGTTTGGTCCATTATTGTTTCTGCTGCTATTTTTTTAGTGTCTTTAAAGTAAAAAGTCGCCAAAAAAAGGACTACTAGAAGAGTAACGGGTAAAAAAACAATTTAAAAGCATACAAAGAACGTCTTCCCCCAAAGAAGGCTGCAATCAGCAAAGCGAATATTAACATTTTGGTGTAAAACAAGTAAAGACATTACAATGAAGTTATTAACAAACTAAACAAGTTTAATCAATATCAAAATAAAAAAATAGGTATATAAAAATATATTTAATTGAATCTGGAGGATAGTTAAGATATATGTTGTAAATAAATGTTAAAAAGGTATATAAGAAATATAGAAGGATTCATTCATATAATATAGTAGCTTTATTATTCTTAAATATCTCGAGTAAATTCATCATCATGTAGACGTCTTGGCATGCTTAAACTGAGATTGTCTATGTCCTCTTGAGAATAGCATTCCAGACCACATGACGCCTTAACTTAGCTAGTATGCGTAGAGAGTTGGGTAACCTTAGCCTTCTTCCTATCATGTCCCAGATAGGTTTGTAGGTGATAGGTCAGCGATCTGGGAGGCCATGGAAGAAGATTGGTATCAAAAACTTCCATCTTTACTCGGATTAAAGGCATTCAAAAAATAAGGCACAAATTCGGGTTTTTATACTTCCTGTGCATAGCGAGCTGCAGTCATGGACCAATTTATAAAGACCTGTGACCTACACTAATTGCACTCCACACCATAACTCTTACTATTCTTGCTACATGAAGAAAAGAAAAAAAAAGAAAATGCCAAATTTCGTCTTTTTCCATGCATCTTTCTAACAGAAACTAGATTCATCTGCGAAAATGTGAAGTTACTACCTTCACACAGCCGGTTTGCGCCTTGAGGAGGCCACCTTAATACAAATTTTATAATTTATAACAAATACTGTTGTTACAAATTCAATTACTAAGAAATGTTCTATTTCAGAAACAAGACACAAAAAAATAACCAACTCCTTTTTTGTTCTGTTTGAAATTTGTATTAATTATTTATACAGAGGCACTAAATAAATATTTATGCTTTCAATAAAATAAAGTTAGTCCTTCTGTGTGTACCATTTTTGATGATAAATACAATATTTATCAGTGATCATTTAAACAAATTCGTTTTTTAAAAGGGTAAATGCAGATATTGTTATATATGTTGGCATATTAAAACTTATTCTACCAAAAATGTTTTGACCAATAACCATGAATTATTATTTTAAAGGGATAACGAAGACATAGTTCTATCAGTAGTTCCATTTACTTTGAGTACTAAATACTTTATAAATTTTATCTGAACAGATTCAACTGTAGCTGAATGAATAGCATAATATTGTTACAAACTCGCATACCTCAATCTACGGCAATGGTTAACTAAATCATGGTGAATATGGCGGGTTTAATACGTCTTCTTTATCGACTTTGTACTCGATTATTCTTAGTTGATCTTAAACGTGGAATTATCTAGAAAAAGAACTTTCTGAGGAGTCATAACGGGTATAAAAGCGCATTCGCGGCACGAATGCGGTTAGTTTTAGGGTACGCTCACACTGGAGCCGAATATGTGCGACTTGGGGTCGTGTGTAGTCGTCCGATTACACACGAAGGTTCCTAACTTATGTAAATTCATATTTATGTGTTCTCACACTACAGACGACTTGCTCCTACGACTACGCACGTATAGGACCGACTAGCGACTCGACTCGATCCAAACGGATTTGGATATTGCAGTATAGTCGTACGTGTTTAATTAATTTTCTGCATAGGAAAAAATGGATTTAGAAAAACTAATAATGTTGGTTCATGAACAGGAGTGTTTGTGCAATCTAAATAGTGAAAATTATCATTCGAGAGATTTGCAAAGAAAGGCTTGGAAAGAAATAGCATCAGAAATGAAGTGCACAGGTATGTATTTTGTAAACTAACATTTATTTTTTTTTAAGTACAGAATACTTTTATTCTTAATGCTAGAAAGAATTATATACGATAATTATTAAAAAAAGACTTAAATTGTTCTCGAATGGCATATGCTCTTCTGACAGCATGGTTTTCACCTCTGTTACGGGCTCGAATGGGTTCAATGTTCAAATGTATACCCTCTTTGTCAATAACAATATTATGAACAAGGCACATTCAACGACTTGTCTAGCCAATGACAAACGTCTATTATAGTATTCTTCCTCAGGTCCTAAGCTTCTTTCAGGATAGGGGCGCATTAAGTACGTTTTTAAAGAGTACGCCTTATCTGCTATTAGTACGTCAGGCAAAAATACTTCGGTACCCGGCAATTGTCGTTCAGAAGCAGCATTGAGGGAATCATTTTCTAACCGCTTCGATAAACGTGAATTCGAGAATATCCCACCATCACTTTCTTTGCCATAAGCCTTCTATTGCAATAAATCTATAGTCTGGACAAGCAATACGGATATGGTACAATTTGGAAACTTCCACCGCTTTCAAAATTTATCTGTAATTTGAATTGCTTCTTCATTCAATGGAAATTTCATGCGGATTTTTTCATATGGCCCCGCATGTTTCATGTACATTACCAGCAACTGTATTATTAGCCCATCGGAAAGAAAATCCAATACTCCGAAAAGGTAAGCCCGCAGCTAGATATCTAAAAAAATATTTTATATTTTACTAATTTTTCTTGGAGTTCGGTTCACATATAATTGCTAAATAATAAGTTATTTGAAATGATATTTTTTTCCAAACCTTTCGGCTACATTTTTAGCCTTTATCAATGGTATTCAGCTTGGAGAAAAACAGACAATTTTACATATAAAATTATAATATTATTTATAACATATATGGTCGAGACATAAAACGAATAAAAAAATATATTTTGTTGCAGGTGATGACATAAAGAAAAAATAAAGAGGTTAAAGAAATATCATCAGAAGATAGTTTAAAAAATCTACTTCACATAAATCTGGCGACGCAGCTAAGGACTACACCTCTAAATGGCCATTTTATAATTAAATGTGTACACTACCTTGGAAGGTAGTGTCCCTGAACCTGAATCTGAGCCAACTGACATTAATGAAGCGGATTTCAAGCATAATGATGATGATAATGTAGCTACAAGACCAACAACGTCAACGATACCAGTGACTTCACAAACTCTGCCACCTACAATCCATCAATCATCATCCCCTTAGCGCCTGTTTAAGTCGCCACCAAAGAAGAAGAAAAATAGGCGACATAATGAAGCAGCTAACTATGATGAAGCGTTTCTCAGAATTGAGCAGGAGAAATTGAAATATTTCAAGGAGTCTGCACCCTTTTCTTAAAAAAATACCGGCTTCTCAAACAGCTGTTAGTAAGAGCGAACTTAATGCGAGTTCTCATAAAGAATCAATCCACTTCATCATATTTACCAATTCCCAGTTCAGGATACCATTCACCGAGTGAAGACTGAGTAAGTGATTGTTCGAGCTCCCAACCCAGTACAAGCTACTTAATTCTGGAAGAAACTCATCAGTTGCCTACACAATACAACTCGCCCCAGCTTCAGACGTTTTTTACAAGTCTTTATCCCACAGACATCGAAAAAGGAGCTAATCTGTCTTAAAATGTCTCCAAAAAAATCAAAGAGAGGTTCTTTATTTTAATATTCGTGAGAAAAAGTTTATTTCAGTTACTAAAGAATTTTAGTTGTGTTAGAAAGTAATCTATTTCTGTTAAAATACGTTTGTTGAAAAACATATTTGTTTAAAAAAAGTTTATGTCGAAAAATAAAAACTTATAGTTCAATATTCTGTTTATCTTCTTACTTCAGTGTCACAGTCAAACGCTCTTCAGGGGATATCACAAGGCGAAAATTGTTGTATTTAGTCAGGTCAGACTTAACATTTTCCAAACTATAGTTGAAAGTTTCTAAAGTCATACGGAAATATTCAAAAAACTTTGTGGGGTTTTCCTTTAAATCATCCATTAGGTAATGGAACTCGCCAAACTCTTCTCTCTTCATATATATTTCGTTTACCCATTCTATCCTCCTTTAACGCCTTCGACATCGTAGCAGATTGTTTTCAGGCAGATAAAATAATGGATCCATTTTTAAAGGTAGTAACTACACACACCAAGAACAAGAAATCTCCGAGTATGTCCCACCAAGTCGTGTGAAAAGTCGTCCGTAATCGCAATCGCGCATAATCGCAAATAGTATAGTAATAGTAGAATTAGTGCTATAATAAAGTGGTATAAATAAATTATAACTAATATACCGGGTGTATAGAAATTAATTCATTTATGTGTTTTAGTAAATAAATATACACTAATTGGTCCGGAGAGTCCTAAATTTCAAAAATCTTGGTAGGTTCCGTATTTGACCAAGAAAATGATCAATGACGTCATCTATCGAATAATCAGGATCCCCAATAGAAAAACGAAAGTGGTCCATCAAAACCGACTAGCGCTATACGTAGGAGACCTTGACAAAGAAGGAGTGAACCATATTCGAGAAGATCCAGACCCTGCCTTCGAAGAATTCATAGGAGCATTTGGAGAAACTGGTAGAGCCAGATTTGGAATCACTACAAAACAACGACAAGATTTGGTACACAATATCTCAGCCAATACTCATAATGAATGAGATTTGGCAACGGTCTTCCAAAAGAAGTTTGGGCAGTTGGAAGAACTTACAAAGTAGACTCCGGTCCCTGCCAAGATATTGAAATTCTAATACAAATCGCAGTTTGTCTTCTACCTGGTAACAAATAATCAAAATCAAGATCGATCCACCTACCGAAATGTGTGGCAAGTGCTACAAAGTCATCGAGACCATGTGGTAGAATCTAACGTGAAGAAATTAGCTATGCCCAAGATAGAAGGCAATTAGTTGGACTGGCGTCATCAGAAGTGTGATAGTGATTTTCAAAGGTACCGGTGTCCATATATTAATCTGCTGCTATACCCCCAGTTATCAACATCCGATATAGACAGTACCCTGCTATTTCTATACTAATGGAAAGTGTAGAAATGGCCCCAGTTGCCGATTCAAACATTCAGCTCCGGCTTCACAGGAGTTTCAGGAGTAACTCAACTTCAATCTACGGCACTGGTTCACTAAACCCTAAATAATGGCGAATGCGGCGGGTCTAATACGCCTGTTTGATCGGCATTGTACTCGATTATGCTTCGTTGATTTCGAACTTGGAATTATCTAGAAAAAGAACTTTCTGGAGAGTTTTAGCGGCGTCAAAATGGATATAAACGCGCTATCGCGGTACGAATGCAGTTTTTTTATTCTAATGATCTTCGAGAGCGCGAAGAATAATATGTATATAAATTGGTGTTATAATAAAGTGGTATAAATTAATTATAACTTATATACCGGGTATATATAAATTAAATAATTTAAGCGTGTTTTAGTAAATAAATAAATAATAGTTAGCTATAGTGTGTATAATTTATTCCACCTACAAAAAAGTTTAAATAAATAAGAAAAAACATTACAATATGTATACCAAATAATGGACTACTATTATATAGAAATAAACTGTTTTCAAAGCAGTTATATTTCTAAATACCTGACAATTTATCACAATAAAACCATACAACCAAACCCATTAGATACCTACCGGTCTATCAATGTGTTCCAGAAAGCTCAAATGTGAATTGTAAATTAACCCAAGATCCTTAACAGATATAAATCCATACATAATATTTTTATAAATCTTGTAATTAAAAAAAAAGTAGTTACGGTTTTATCCTGGAGTAGGACACATTTAATGACAATTGGGCAATCGATGACTTTCAAGAACAAAAAAAACAACAAGGGACCGAGATTTGACCCTCTAGGAAAACCTGGTTTAGCTATAAATCTCCGTGAGGTGTGCGCCCTGTAAAATACAAGTTGCGTTCTACCTTTCAATAAATTAATAGAGACAAAATATCAAGTTACTAGAAAAACGAACAGATACCTACAATGGAAAAACACATATATTAAACAACATTTTCTAAAAACATTTAATTTTAATATGCTGTTAAATAAATAGTTATAAGGATTTGTATTTTATTTTAACTTTTTACTTAGATTTATCAAAGTTTTTAGATTTAAAATAATGTCACAATACGTAACTTGGCATTTTGTTAGGAACTAAATTTTCATTATAGGTACAAATGCAAGGTAGGTACTATTATTTTATACTAGATACCAATAAACGATTTAAAAATACATTTTTAATACAAGCCATGTACCGTATCGCTTTATTTGTAAACATATAACGAAAGTTTAACGCAGTATCTAAACTAATATCACCTACACGATACAGATTTTATTCAATTGACCCTGACATTTCATTGCGCTACAAGTCGGTTCATTAAAACATGTGTAAACTGGTCTAATCAACAAGTATCTATAGTATAATATTATTTAGAAAAGTGTTACCATAAATAATTAATAAAAACAATATATTTATTATAAATGATATATTTATTAAAAAAACATATTTCAGAAATACGACATACTAGAAATAAATACCTTAACACATTAATTTTCATTTTAAGAAGAAAAGTTTTTTAGCGGTAAATGTCAGATCAACCCCCTCCCTACTGAAAATACTCCTACAAATTTTTGCGTACTGGTAATAACCAAGTCCATTTTAAATAATTTTTCGCATTTTACAAAATGTTTAATGTACCTGTGTTAATATTTTGCCTTATATTTTAGGCGCCTGCTCTAAAAGGTTTTCCTTGCGGGTAGTGGAAGTGAGATCCTTGAAAACTTAGACCGACCGCTTTTCTGGCCATGCCGTCTACAACCCAGTTGATTTTATTTTGTGCCCTTTGCATTTCTCGATTTTCCTCCTTTTTATACTATTATTTTCGTATGTCATTTGTCATTAATAAGTAGATTTTAAGACTTCATTAGAGAGTTTGCGGTCAGTCGTTTTACGTTACGTTAGACTCCTATTTTACGTTATACTGTAGTGTATCGTAAAATTTGTAAACATAGCTTGCGGTTATCGTACCTTAAAATCAAGGTTACAGATAACATATGATATGTCACTAGTGCCAGTTTAAAAATTATTGCTAAAAATAATTAACAAAACTAAGAAAAATAATAACCATAAGAATCATTAACAAAGCATTGGTAAACCTGATTGTATATACCTAGTAACATTGGTTATTGAAGATTTCCTTCTATTTACTGCTTAACAAAAAGCATTCGAAGAAAGAAAAATAATTGATTCTACAAATTAAATTTAATTTATTATCAGTGCAGAGCAATAATGGTAGCTTCTTGTTTCGTTTTGAAAAACAGAACATTATTGAACTATCAATTTTTGCAAATACCTAACAGGATTGAAACTAATAATAAACAGTCATGATACAACAATTTACAATGTACATTTGTTGTACCATGAAAGTAAATTATAACCATTAAAATCTGATTGGTTAACGTTATTTTCAAAAATAGCGTTTAAATAAGCTTTATACGGTATAATTTTTACTACATTTTTACGTTATACATTATAACGGAAATTTTTATAACGTAAAATACCTTACCGCAAACTCTCTGTTATGATTTAAATTTTTGTGTATGATTTCGATTTTTAAACTACTACCGGAACCAATTGAAAATTAAATTGAGGCGCCTACAGTAGGTAAGCTCGATGTTTCCATCAATTTACATTAATTAATTAATTAGTGGAGAAGTAGTATATTGACGCACGCTATTGCGGTTGACAAAGAGCCGTTTGCACAGTTAAATGAGTTCAAGTCACTTTTTAATATTAGGAACGTCATATTTTTTTAAACTAATTATTTGCTTGTACCTACATAAATCGCCGCGCAAGCCAATGACAATTTTACTTTCGTGGGAAATCGATTTGTCAAACTAGTAGCGCAACATACTATTAATAGGTTTGTTCCTACCAAGCAAAGAACCTTTCTAGAATGGTAATATTACCACTTATGAGACCAAATTAGTGCACTGCGCAACTCACTACACTACTGCGCACAAAAATTACTATTTTAGAACGGTTCTCTGCTTGGTTGGAACAGACCTATTATTTTATTTTTAATACATTTATTATATATTATTATTATAACTAAACTATATAATATATTATTTTAACTAAAAGTTTATTTATATGTGCTATACTATTTAACCCGTTTCAACATGAAACTGTTATCACTTGAAGCTTAAATTGACGAAACTTTAATATTTTATGTTTGACCAATAAAACCTTTCGTAATCAATTCTTCAGAAGCTATTTAGATGCTGCGGTAGTTTTAATAAATATACTTTGGTGACTGCAAATAATAAAGTATTTAATAAATACAGAAAATTGATCTCTCGCAAAATGTCATGGGGAAATATGAACGAAGACAGTTAGGTTTGACTTTGAGCGCCGTTAGAAATGGTTATAGAAAACCCCAGGTTGAAGAAGTCGAACCATAGCTGGAAGAATGCTCACTGGTGGGCCCAAGATATATGAAAAGGTTGGAGTAAGAGCATTGGGATTTGGGTTGTCCAAACTCCTTGATAACGCCCCAGCTATATTTGAGGCGGAGATACACGCTACAGATGTTAGTGTCGGCTGAGGCAATCTAAAAGGTTTATAGATATATCAATTGAAAAAGCCTTCACGAAATGAAAAAAAAATATCTTAAATTAACCGTAGGTATATCTTTTTACTGGATACTGCCCTTTGAGGTACCATCTGGTAATAATGGGCAAGTCTGAAAGTGAAAACTGCCGTTTCTACGAAAGCGCTAAAGAAAAGGGGGAACACATACTATGCAAATGCGGATCATTGTTCTGCAAATACCTGGAAGGAGTTGCTCTGACTCCACGTCAAATTAGGATCATGTCCTATGGAAAGCTGCCCAACTTTGCTAGTAATATTGGCGTTCTAAAGTTTTAGTAGATTAAGGTAGACACAAAAAATGATCTTCGTGCACAGTACAGAGAAGTCTAGCTAGCTTTTGCGACCTAAAACAATCTAATCTAATTCAAACTTCCTATCGGAATTAATTACTTAAAAACAACTCCAAATAATAAGCATATCTTTCTATATGATTGTCCTACTGTGTACCGGTTTGTTTTGTTTGAAAAGCACTACCATTTTTCCACAATTATTAAAAAGTAAATTTAGTTTCGTTCAGTGTTAATATTTAGTATGGCTACCGCTCTATGCTCATTCATATTTCGACTGATCGAAATCGCTGTTATCAGCGAAGTCTGTATGTCTTGAAAAGAGATGCAAAATACTTTTTCTATGTTATTAGTTGTTATTGTTCTTTTGGCTGGTTATATTTAAATTTTTAATTTAAATATTTTAATATAATTTGTGGCTTTAGATGTATTGTATACATATGCACTTATTGCTATTGAATAACAATATCCCTTTTAAATATTGTTATAAACTAAAAAAAACCTAGGAAGATTTGCGGGTGGCCCAATGAATATAAAACAAAATTATTTAATATCACTAGACAAAGCTGATAGAGAAGTAGTCAAGCAATAAAAGTTACAGAACAATGTGGTTAGTGCTGTTTATTTTGCTGATAAGCCTTATTGTTGTTTTATTTAAAAAACATCATAGTTATTGGAAAAAAAGAGGAATACCTGGACCACAACCATTACCAATATTCGGTAATTTTTATAAGAACGTCATTGGAAAAAAATCTTCTTTCGAAATAATTGCCGACATTTACAAGTAAAATATTTGTCGCTATACATCAATACATTAATTTTTTATTTAGTAATATATTTAATTTTTTATTTATTTAATTTTCATTACAAAATTATTTTTTTGTTCTACTTGCTCAAAGATTTTTAACATTTTTTATTTTTTTCCTTTTAGCGAATATGAAGGATACCCATTCGTTGGGATATACAGGACAATTACTCCGGTATTATTAATTAGAGATCCAGATTTCATTAAAAGTATTTTGATTAAAGATTTTAAAAACTTTCATGATAATGACATCGAAATTGATCCAGATATCGATCCAATTTTCGGTAGAAATCCGTTTGCTTTAAAGGGTACTGAATGGAAAAACAAAAGAGCTCAGCTTACTTCTTTATTTACTTCTGGAAAGGTACGAACTGATAATAAATTAAAATTTACATTCTAGCTGAGTAGTTATTCAATTTGTAGATAAAAGGTATGTATCCATATCTCGCAAAATCTGGACAAAGAATGGTACAGTATATTGAAGACGAAACCAAATCCTCAACTGCTTTGGAAGCTAGAGAAATATGCGTAAGGTTTACACTAGATAACGTGGCCGCTTGCGCTTTTGGATTAGAAGGAAAATCATTTGATGAGTCCTATTCTCAATTTAGAGAATTAGCTGATAAATTTTTATCACCTGACGATTTAAAAAGCAAAATTTTAGGAGTACTGTTTGTTACGTGTCCCACTATTTTTAAGAAATTCAAATTCAAGTAAGTATTACACAAAGAGTATGTTATTCTAATACAAAGAATCAGTTAATTGTGCATTTTGTTTGACACGTATTTAAGGGTGAAGAAACATCTGCGGGTGACATATTCCATAATCTTAATATTATAGAAACAAAAAAGCAGCGGGTCAAATGATATCTTATATTGGAAGGTGAAAGGGTGTCTAGAGAAAAGTTTATTGTTATTCCTTCGCTAATTTTAAAAAGAAATAGTTATTCCAAACAAAATGGAATACAGGTAGCTATGAAAAAGCTCAGAGTAGGGCAAGGAGAAGCAAACTGTTCTTAAAAAATTAACAGTTATTTGTCTCCAGCTCCTAGTATTGGTCGTTTAGAATACTCGTAAGTGTAGCTCAGTTTTAAATACGAAGTCAACTATCAAGATAAAAATGTCGTAATAACAAGAAGCACTTCTATTTTAGAATAACCCAAACGTTTTTATTCTGACAAAAATTCAGACAAACTAGATCTACGCCTAACATTCCCCTCCGTGATTCTACTGGCTAGAATCACCCAGCTTGCTCTTGCAGTAAGGTGGGCAATGAGTCCCAGAGAATCAAACGGACTCATGATGAGCTTCACCAAATCTCGATTGGTAGGGATCTTCTCTCCAGAAACAATGTTCAAGTCTATGTGCAGAAAGGTAGTCTTGAACTTGAAAATATCAGACTTTGGATCCCAATGAAGTCCCAGAACTCGCTTAGCTTTGTCTTCTACCGCTGAAATGTCTCTTCTATCTATTTTGCTAGATTCATAACTTTAGTAAATCTTTGTGATTGGACAACCATTCTCGCTCACCACCAATTTCTTCCTTGCGTCACAATTTTCCTTTTAAATCTGAGATTCCGCTAGGGCTCTCAACTTGAACTTTCGCTGCTTTGATTTTATTTCTGCTATTTGGCTTCTGATGACACATTTAAGATTAGACTTCCTTCGCTAAAGAATGGTAAAACTTGCATGTCCACCTTCTGGTTTCCACGTATTCTTCTTACTTCTTCAGGTTCTTCTCTCGAAAACACAGAGCACCCAACAAGGTCTCGGAATTTTGCTAACTGTTGTCTTGAGTTCAAGTTTGGGTCGGCAAATAGTTGAGCTCCAGTTGCCGCAACAGTCTTCCTAGTTCCTGGCATTTTGGCGTTGATTTTTTCACTATTTTTTACACTAAACTATTCCAAAGTTACTGATTCTGCTTTAGTTCGAAGAACCATTAAATGTAGCTCAGTTTTAAATGCGAAGATAACTAATGACAGACTACATTATAAAAAAAATACAAAGATTGCTAACGAAATAACCTAATGACTAGATCTACGCTTAACAATTAATTTACAATTAGATTAACTAACAATTATTAAATAAAGTGTGGTAAGAAACATCCGTCATCCTACAAAATGTTTAACATTTTTAAGTCTATCCGACAGTCGTATAAAAAAGAAATCGGATAGAGTTTGAGCTTGAAATATTTTTAACAAAAGCATTTTTGACGAATGTCGAATGTCAAAGAAATGAAATTATGGGACTCTAAAATATTACACAAATTTAAAAAGTACTGGCGATGCTTATGATCCCATAATGCTAGTTGTGAGTG
Source organism: Ophraella communa (assembly GCA_035357415.1). Classification (NCBI taxonomy): domain Eukaryota; kingdom Metazoa; phylum Arthropoda; class Insecta; order Coleoptera; family Chrysomelidae; genus Ophraella; species Ophraella communa. The sequence continues at coordinate 21,173,091 of CM068981.1, forward strand.
CATACTCATATTTTTTTGTTATTAACTAATTACTGCTTTTATTAGTTGAAAAAATTTAACAACTAACGGTGATTTAAAACCTGTTCTATATACTAATATAGAATATGGATAAATAAGTTTTGATGTATTGAAATTTATTTTAAATCTGGCATCCAAAACAATGCCCAAAACTGGATGTACTGGATTTATGTTCTTTAATTCAATTTCTTTATGCTCTGGTTCTTTTATAAATTTTATATTTCTTTTCAGAAAGTAATTTTTGGATTTAAATAAAATAGGTAAATTTGGTATGTTAGTAGAAGATCCGACCATAGAATGACCTTTGGCTGTTTTCTCTTATTATTCACATCCTCTGCGTAAAGGTGTGTTACTTAATTTCATCTTTAGTAGATGTTTTCGGAGACCCTCAGTGACCAGTTAGAATCTCTACCACTAGTTCGAGTTGTCTGGGAATTTCCGAGAATCTTTTATGTGTAAACTTGTTTGGATAGATAAATAGGTACTTCCTTTGCAAGACTACAGGCCTCTTTGTTGTCCTATTGTTCTCTTAAGAGTATGACTTAATTGAGTTAGTGATCTGTGACTTTGTTTGGGCCCTAAAAACATGAATCAAGGAGCCTTTCTGGCCAAAGAGTCAGCGATGTGGTTACCTTCTGAGCTAGCGGGTGCCTTCTCTTAGCTAACTATGACTTTAATGACTGTATGAATGACAATAAATTTACTCTTAATTTTTTAAATGTATTTTTATTTAATTTAATTTTTTTGTTGGTTATTTTGTTTGCTACTATAGTTATACCAGTCAGTTTCGTCTGAATTTCACTTGTATAGTTTCCTTTAGCCTATTTTACATAACGTTCCTTATTTTGTTTCAATACGTCTTTGTAAATACATCTATCATTTTGCCTTGTTCGTTTCTACAATTTTTTTTGGGGGATGAAATACTTATGTTCGATGAAACCTATAAATTTATTTCTTACTTTAATTCATAATAATTTAAATATACATATAAAAAAGAAGATAATAAATTGAGATTACAAAGTAAACCACAGTAAAACAAATTCATTTCATTTTTAAAGAAAATAAATACTTTTTATTCGATTAAAGAATTATAGTCTGTCAGGTCGAAGTTATATTATTTTTTTAATATTATTATTAGTAGTATTTAGTCTAGAACTAGTATTCAAGTATTAAGACATAACTATTATATCCTGGGTATTATTAGCCCCAAGGAATTATCCGGTATATTTTTCTGACAAAGATCAGGGAATTATTAGGTCAGTAAAAACTATATTAAGAACACGAAATAAATTATCATCTGACAACTGTAACTGTCATTGACCAAAAAGATCATTTTTTAAATAAAATAGTGAAAGTTTTGTTAGAAAAATATTGGTTTTGTGTTATTAATACGATCAATAAAGTAAGGGTTAGTAAAACAAAGAAAATTCTAATAAAAGTAAACAATAAGGAGCTTTCAAAATGTATCTAGTAGTTTACAAATTCCCATTTGCTAGATGTCTCTTAGTTCGTAGCTCTTCAAAAAAATCTAGATATTACAATGTATTGGGACTATACTAGTATTATCCATCACATTTCATTCAATGGCCATAATTTTTATCCTAATAAAAACAGCACCCCCGTTACGGGTTGAAACGTATTTTTTTTCTGCAGAGGTTCCTTAAACATTGCTGTACATTCCGCTACACATTAAATTTTATAATAATGAAAAGTACACAACTTGTGCATTATGTATCCACTGGGTTACCTTAATATTTTCTGCGTAGTTATTGGGTTACCAGGTATTCACAGTGTTCGACGCTCAGTTACGTAGGGGTGCAATAATAGAACGATAACTAACACAAACTTATTTATTCAGACACACCGCAGCTCGACTGACAGACAACAACTCGACTAAAATTAAAAAATACAAACTGACAGCAATAATGACAAAAAAATATCAAGTTTATAATAAAATTACTATTACACCTAATTCAACATACATTGCATTACATTAAACAGTGGTTGTCTTCCTCTCGACTCTAACATTCCCCTCCCAGTGATTCTAATGAGGAGAATCACCAATCCATCCTTGAATCCTTAGCAACTTGGCAACAGGTCTCCGGATGACATCTCCATTGGTAAGCCTGATATCCGCAAATCGAGGTCGACGGTCTTTCCCCCGGGAAACACCTCCACTACCAGGCCTTTGGTCCACCGATTACGTAGCTTGTTCTCGTCAGCTACGAACACAAGCTCACCGACGACTAAGTTTGGAGTCTCCTGGTTCCACTTGCCACAAAGTGAGAGAGATGGCATATACTCCTTAAGCCAACGGTTCCAAAAATGTTGAGCAAGGACTTAAGCGTGTCTCTTCCTAAGCGACATATCTCCATCCTCAAACACTCCTGGCCTCTGCTTCACACTAGTAGTTCCCATCAGAAAACAATTAGGAGTAATGGCTTCGGGATCATCCTTGTCGCTGGATACGGTGGTGAGTGGTCTGCTGTTGACGGATGCTTCTGCTTCCGCAAGAACGGTGGGCAACAATTAATCGTTGAGGGTCTGGTTCTTCAAAATGGTGTCCAAGGCGGCCTTCGCGGATCGCACCAGACCCTGCCAAACTCCTCCCATATGCGGTGCGCCAGGTGGGTTGAAGTGCCACTTGATCTTACGTATTGCTATCTGGTCTTGAAACTTCGCCGTGTCCAACTCCCTCAAAGCTGTCTACATCTCAGTAACGGCACCTTTGAAGTTGTTTCCGTTGTCACTCCAAATTTCTTCAGGCTCTCCACGACGGTATATGAAGCGATTCAGGGCTATCATGAAGTCATCGGTTGACAGTGAGAATGCAACTTCCAAATGAACCGCTTGGGTGCTTAGACACGTAAATAAAACTCCATATCTCTTTTTTCGCTTACGACCGTTGAGTACGTCCAAGGGACCAAAATAGCCGACTCCAACAAAAGCAAATGGCCTCTCTGGTCTTCTAACTCGAACCTGAGGCAAAGCAGCCATCTCAGGAATAATGGGTTTGGCTCTTTCCATCTGACATAGACAATCTTTGGCAGCTTTCTTCACAGCAGCTCTGAGTCCGAGTACCCAATACGACTGTCATATCTCGTTACAGATCAGGTCAATTCCATGATGTCCGTAAATACGATGATACCACGCGACGAGTAGCTTGGTCCATGGATGCTTGGAATCCAAGATAGTTGGAAACTTCGCATCTATAGGGAGATCTAATAACTTCATTGACAAAAATCGGCGACAGAGTAGCTAATCTTGATGACTAGGTAATTACATTACCCTTCTCCAACGCGTCCAACTCTTCACCAAAACTCTCCCTCTGAACTTCTTTAACCCATCACTGCGTTGCTCTTCGTAACTCATCCACTGATAAAGCTCGATTTCCAGTAGCATTTACCGGCTCGCTTTTGCGGCAGCTGATCATAAACCGCAGGATCCGAGCTGTAACACGAACTAGCCTCATCCAATCACTGAAGTCGGTTACATTCAACCAACTTGTTCCCTCTTTTATCACTAAGCAGCAGGCTTATTTTACTTCAAGATCTTCTAACTTGACATCTTCAACGTTGACAACTCTCTCAATAGGCCACTGGGACTCTGGTTCGGTGGGAAAAGATGGTCCATTGAACCAACGTGATGTAGGTGATACATCAGCCGGAACTACATCTCTCTTTGCATCATCAGCTACATTGAGGGCAGTGGGTACCCATCTCCAGTTCTCCATTTTAGTCAGGTCCAGAATCTGTGAGTAGAGTTAATGTGCAAGTCAAGATTCTTACAAATAAAGCTTGATATCCTTGCTCCCACTAATGCTGCTTCCATCTCTAACCTCGGAATGGACACGACCTTAATTGGTGCTATCCTCGCCTTAGACATAATAATATTGAACGAGACGTCTCCTCCCCGCCCAGTGACTCGCAAATAGGCTACTGCACAGAACGCTTGCTGGCTTGCATCACACAAAACGTGCAATTGAATTTCTACTGCACTCGAAACATCTGGAGCGAAACATCTTCTAATAATGGCCTCTGGGATCCTCAGTATTTGACTCAGCAGTTCTCTCCACTTCACTTCCAAACTTCTCGCACTCCCATAATCTTCTTGATGGCCTGCTCGGGTGTCTTGCAACTATCCAAGTAATCATCAACATAATGACGATTGTGGATAGCATCAACAGCTTCTGGATACTAGACATTTCGCTGCTTTTAGATGATGTCTTGCCTACTCAGATGCTCTGCTGAACTTTGAACTGCCGGACTTGTTGCTCCCTCCACGATATAAAGCGAAAAGTGATAGTCGATCTTCATTGTCTTGAATCTGTTGGCCTTTTGGGACACCCACACCAATTTCTTCCTCACTTCTGGAAACCTGTGCACCTCCACTGGCCTGTTGCAGTAAATCCGCTCCAATCAGCTGGCGAAATTCTGCTAACTGAATCCTGGAGTTGGGATTCCTCACTAGCTTCTCTCCAGTAGCAGCATACTTCTTTACAAACTGAACGTATCTACAAAGCACTAGTTCACTATTGAAAACGATCGAAGGACCAAATGTTCGACGCTCAGTTACGTAGGGGTGCAATAATAGATCGATAACTAACAAGAACTTATTTTTTCAGACTGACAGACAACAACTCGACTAAAATTAAAAAATACAAACTGACAGCAATAATGACAAAAAAACATCAAGTTCATAATAAAAATAACAATAATTACTATTATACCTACTTCAACATACAACTTATACTAAATGCATCACTGAGGCCAGAGTGAGGCCTCTCACACTATACTCCAACATTGCAGTAGGTGCATTTAAACAGCGGTTGTCTTCCCCTCGAATCTAACACTCAGGTAAGTCGTATTAGTAATTAAGAGGGGCGTCAAAAATGTGACAGCTGAAAACGGGTGGCAAGCCTGAATTGTACCCAAAATTTCAATCATTTTGTAAACAACAAATCTAAAGAACGCCTTAAAATGCGTGTTCAAATTTTAACAAGATATAGCTTAGACCTTTCTCTAGGAGATAAGGTTTTTTAGTTGAGTTTTATATTGTAATAAAAGAGATATTGGCGTTTAAGTGATGGTATGTTTTGAAAAAGTTTGACAATTTGTGATCACGAATTTTAACGCCAGAAGCTTAATTCCTAAAGAAAGCATAGAGAATGCGACTGGCAAAATATGAAGTTAAAAAAAGATATATTTTTTGAGATTTGTTGCACGCAAAATTTGAACATTGCACTAATCTGTCAATTTAGTTCAACAGTTTTGGTGGCGCTTTTTTCAGAGACGTATGTCTATTCTAATTCTCCAAACACAAACTTCACTTAACATAACCAACCTAACCTTATTTCTCGTTTATAACGTCAAAATATATTAATTTTAGTGTTTTGCTTTTAAATATATAATTGTCTATATTAATATTCGTTTATAATTTACCAGAAGTTAAAAAAAATTAATTTCAAAGTATATTTTCAAAATTTACGTTGGTTTTTACATTGTTTATAGCATTATCCAACTGTGATATGTGCAGTGTTATTGTTGTTGGAATTTAGTGTTATGAACAGTTGTTATTTCCTAAATTACTTTGTACTTAAACACAGTTGTCTTATTTTAGTCGAATTGGTAAAAATGTGAGTTTTGAGAGACCTGATTTTTCTTTATACTTTTTTAATCTTTAAGTTACCTAATCATTATCTTATATCTTTATCTGTTAAATAACATAAACCCAACCTAAGGGATTTACATTTATAAATTAAAACCACATATGTAAATATTATAACAGCAAAGTGTTAAACTGTTTTTCTAAATAGGCAGGATAATAATGTCCACACAGTAAGGGTTTCTACAATATTTATTTACATGTTCAAAATGTATAAATATAATACATTTCTCTTTAGACAATGTGAAGAATTAAAATTTACAGTCAAATATGTAAAATTTTTATTAAAACAGTTTTACAAATTTGGGTTGAATACTGGATATTTCTGTTATCTGTTATATCATCCATGGCAATATCATCTTCACATTTAGCATATCCTCAAAACAAAACAAAAAGTTTGCAAAATATAACTGTTTTTTCATACTTATACTCACAAAGGGTACATATCCCCTTTACCATTGAAAGTTTGTTGGTAAATGATAAAACAGACCAAAGGGTTCCATATTCAAGTTCATATCTATCCATAATATGGTGAACTGGGTACATATAAATAAATAAGTCCTAAAAAAGAAAAACATAAAACATTTACTTGTTATTTACTAATAATATGGAGATGTTATTTAGTAATGTTTAAAATGTAATTGAACCCTAAAATAAACATTTGTATTTTAAAACACATAGTAGCTGCAGCAAAATAGGTTTCATATTGATGTATCCATGGGTTCTATAAGGTTCCAGATTCAATGTTTTTGAAGAAAGAGTTCTAAAAAATAATAAAAGATTAGAATTAAAATAAAAAATTATTAATTATTTATTATAAATAGAATAAAACCTGCACAGGCAGTTACTTGAGGTCCAAAGTTTTTGAGGAAACAGTTCTATAAAATAAAAGATTAGAAATAAAATATAAAATTATTCATAACTTTACCAACTTACTTACAAATTTTGTCAGTCTTACTATGAACAGAATACAGCCAGTGTATGCAGTTACTTGAGGTCCCAAGTTTTTAAGGAAACAGTAGCATATATTTTGAAAACCATTGACTTATTGCTCCAACAATTTAATTATCTAAACATAGATGAAATAACATATATGGTTGCCAGAAAAAGTACCTATATTGCTAAAAATAGTATTTTCAGGACATTTTTGAAATACTTTAGAAAAGTAGTAACCTATTGAATCTTGAAGAAATATTTTGTTTACCATACTCCACCTAATAAAATAATCAAAAATTAGTCAAATAGTTTCGATTTAGAAAAAGATACTAATATTCTTCTTAGGCTATCGTAGTATTTAAAGTAGACAAAGCATAGCTCAAAGGAAGAGTAGCATTAACACTTCTCTGAGATGCCCTAGTAAAGCCTCTTATATGAAACCAAAGAAATATGCTGTCCGGTTAATGCTGATTATTTAGTATCAAGAGACAAATTTGCAGGGGAATAGGCACACAGTAGCAGTAGTACACAAAATACCACTGATTTCAATTTTCCAAAGAAAATACTTCAACATGGACAATACTATTGGTAGGTACTCAAAAAGAAGAAAATTCATATATCTAATATGCAAAATACCTATATCAATACACCTTTTAAAACTAAATGTGATATTTAGATCTGAATCATAGATAATAAAATAAATAATACTTACCTATTAATTGTAAAAAAATTAAACCAGTAAATAATCAAATTAAAACTTACCTCTTATCACTTCTGATTACTAGATGGAGAGTGCTTTCAAATGTAAATAAAATATGGATCTTTATAAAATAAATAAGATTTTTTCATTTGTGTGAATGATACCAGTTAAAAAATTAAAGTTACAATCCTATTGGGTACATTTTAATTCCAATTGATTCCACAAAGTATGGGGTTGACATTTTTGGAATATAATTAATAGCCATAATTTAATGATAAAATTAGTTTTATTAAGATATACCCATAACATTAACAATTATGTTAAGTACTTGCAAGAGTATTGTTGGCCAATCGCTAATAGTCAGCTTATCCCACTTCTTTAGGTATCTTGAAAACAGGTGCACAAAGTGTATTTCTATAGATACTAGATTGGTTAGTTATTATCGTAGGTTATTGAAAACATGGAAATATTTTTTTCTGGCGCCACATTCTCAAAATAAAAATAAACTATAGGTAAGCTTTATTGTAGGGTCTGCTTTAATTTGTACTCCATTTTTCATTAAATCATGGATCTGGGTGGTAATTTAGGAATGTCCAATACTCTCTAAAAAATAAATGATATTACTTTATTTAGGCAGTAAATAATTAGCAAGGTACTTACTTGAAGTCATATTGAAGACAGACTAACATGTTAATGTTTACAAACATTATAGTAACACTTTTGCAATAATCATCAAACGTTTTGGAAAAGTATTTAAATTTTTCCCCACAAAATATACCTATTCTAAAAATTTACATCTGCTTCAACACCTTCAAATAATACATCCATCAGAAAGTAAATAAAATGGTCTTTGATCAAACTAACCTCGATTTAATTTTGCATTGTTGCCAATACATTTCAATCTCAATTTTAAAAAAGGTATAATTACATACTTTCCACTTTATTTCAATTTTTCTTTAGACCATGTTGATGTTAGTATATTCAGAAACCCTTAATATGTTTTTATTATAATTAATATATTTATTCTAAAAGATACCTTAATTAGTAAGGGTTAGTACCAGAGCTGGGTAGTATACGGATACAATATCCGGATACTTTTTATGTATCCGAAAGCTGTATCCAGATACTTTTTAAATTTTGTACCCGGTATCCGTATCCTTGACCAAATTTTAAAGTATCCGGTATCCGGATACTGTTTTTGATATTCGGATACTTTTAAATATTATTTATCGCCCTCCGATAATGCAACTAACGTAGGCACAACACTGCCCTTCCTTTAATTCAGATGTGTCTAACATGTTAAATCCCATTTTTCGTTCTGGTCACCGTTATAATATATTAAGTATTATATTCTAATGGAGCTTTGTTTTTACCTATAAATCAGTTATAAAGTTTCATAATGTACGTTATTTATTTTTTATATTTTCTATATCTCTCTTTTCAAGAACCCCTTTGTACCCTGTATTTATAATTATTAGAAGAAATTATTTTTCGGATTATAATAAAGGACATCCTAATATTTATATTTTTATTTTAGTGTACCTACAAGTACAAATAAGTACACCCCCTAAAAAGTTTGAAAACTCGGCTGGTCCGACGCTGGCCAAATTCAATATCAAAAGCCCAGGCAGTGACACGAAAAAGTTTTTCGTTAGCTCATCATTAAATGTACTTTTTTTTATTAATTACATTAAAAATACATGCACATCACATAGTTTTAATACTAATAACTTATGTCCTCTTTTTAAAAAAAGTATCCTAGGAAGTATCCGGATACTTGTATCCGAATACATTTTTAAATGAAAGTACCTATTCGAACTTTCAGGATACATTTTGAGTATCCATATCCGGTATCCGGATACTTTTTTTCAATATCGGACCGAACTCTGTAGTACAATAAATTTCATTAATTAATTATTTGTTAGGAATGCCGAAATCTTATTTTATTTTATTTTTTTTATATATCCCCATTTTAAATTCTAAAAACAATTAATTTGTTACGCCTATGACACAAAAATAACACACAACAAACTTTCAAAGTGTATCCAAATTAATAGGATATTTAATAAAAATTATACAGGTATTTTTCATCTGTTTATGGTCTCAAGGTCAAATGTTTGTGTATGTCGTGGAAACATTTAAAGATTTACGTAGCAAAATTCATATTTTCATCTCTGTTTTAGATAAAGAAAGTCAACAAGCTCTAAAAATATTCAAATTTATAATAGAAATACTAATTTAAAACCACTATCGCCATCTACTCTACATTCTTATAATTTAAAAATAACCAGATTTTTCACTAAATTCAGGCAGTCTTACCAAATTAGAAACGCCCCTCTTAAGCAATTAAATTATATCAAATTGGAGTTAATTTTATTACAAACACTATGGTATAGGGTTGACCAGTTACCGCTGGTTAAAAATCTTAATGCTCGGGTCACTGAATACGTACAAAAGAGAGCTTCAAGAAAAGTATCCCATGCGTTAAAAAGACACAGCAGTACAGCTGTATTCTACTCAAAATTATACCAAAGTCTTTCAGCTTTTCATGGAGAAATTCATTTCCATATACGAGAAGTAGTACCAAATGGTTTTTCCGTCATTAACAGGTTAAGTGAATTTTTTTTTATAATTGAAAAAATGGACACAGTTCACGAATTTACGAGTAGAATGTGTTGTAAAGAACTGCAATAGAGTGAAAAATTATTCTCAAAAGAAGGTAACCAAATTTTTAAAAACAAAATGAAAAGTTTCGACTCAAATACAATACCACCAAGCTGGTTATCACTGCAACAAAACATTTTACGAACAATTTTTGTTAACTCTATGTGGCTTCATGCAACGAACCCTCCATGCGGAAAGATACAGCCTGAAAATGCGGTTGGTATATTGACGATTATCTAAAACCAACAGGATTTATTGGAGACCAAACACCTTTAACGGTACAAGATATTGTGGAAATAACAGCAGAAGAAAATACTGACGAAACCAGTGAACTTCAAGATCAACATGTTTCTTCGGATAAATCGGATTTTGAATAATGTATATACATTGTAAATTTTTATTGATCAAATATTTTTGTACTTTTTGTACATAATTTAAAAATAATATTTCATACTATTATTTTGTTTATTTTTTATTTCATAATGCATCGTAACAACCATGTTTAAGTCAACGATTTGAGTTCGGTAAATGAGACTTTAAGGTATCGAGTCCGGGAAAATTTTTACCGGACAATGAAATGAGGCAAGAATCAAACAATTTATTGAGAAAACTGTTTATATTCGCTATGGTACCTTACTAATGATTTTGTGGGAATAAAAAGCCGTCAGCTTCATTATATTTACGCAAAACATCTTCGGGAATGTTATTGTCTGTCGACATTTTGTCTATTTACATTTCGTTTCACAAAAGTCAAAAAAACAAACACCAGAAACAGTAACCTTGGAAACTAGCGTTTTTATCTTGGATGATCATATTTTCAATTTTTGTTTTATTATTGTAAAATTTGTCTGCCTTTATTTACATTGTTACTTGGTAACCGCTGTTCATTTTTTATTTATAAAGCAAATTAATCATGTTAAGAATAAATCAAGTAACATAATTCTTCACAACAGTCTACATGACTTCCTAATATAATGATCAAATGTGGCATTTAAGTTTTATATTTGATTGCGTTTAAAAGGCAGTATGAAAAAAAATATAGTACGATACACGTCCGTGAAGTGATTATTACGGTACTCGATTAGATATTCTTGACTCGGCTCCTTCCTCGCTTCGTCCATAAACATCTATCTCGTACCGTAATAAGTCACTTCCCGGATTTGTAACGTAAATAACTATTTTTTAATTATGTCTGTTGCCAGTTGCTTTAAAATAATGCATTTACTTTAGTTTGTCGCTATCGCTATTGTGATACCTGTGAATACCTGGCAACCCAATAGCTACACAGGAAATAATAGTGCAATTCAGTGGATGCAAGTTGTTTAGGTACTCTTAATTAGTATAAAATTTAATGTGTAACGGAATGGGTGTAATGTTGAAAGAACATTAATTTTTGAACTATTAATTAATTATATTTTGCACAGTAATGTTTAGGGAACCTCTGCAGAATATATATTTAGATAAACCTGTTAAATTTGTTAAAAAAACATGTTTCAACCCATAAAGTGGTGGATAAAGGTCAGTCGGATCTAAGACTATATTGATGTTAGAAATGTTACCGTTTAACTCTACTATATGTATGAGAAGAATAACTATTATCAATTTCCAAGATGTTTAGAATGTTAAACTCATTATTATAATTAAGATTAAGCATAAACATTTTCCGAAGTTTGTATACACAAAGTCTGTATTAATGGCTGACATTTTATATTTTATAGTATATAGGAATAAATTTTCTTTTTTAAATATACGTAGAAGTTTTGTTTAAACCTTTCGATAACTATTGTTCTTAATAAGATGGACTTTCATATAGTAAGGGCTAGAACAATACATTTCATTAGGTTGTATGTCCTAAAAATTGTTAAAAAACTACAAAATATATTGAAAAATGCCAGAAAATAAGGAATGACTTAATAATACAACCGACATAATACGAATTTCAATAAATGTTAGTAACTTTCTAATATATAGTGATTGAATTACATCTCGACCTACGTTTTACTTAACCTTTTGATTTAATTCTTGTGTACATCAATCATGACGCATGGGAAAAGATTCACCTGGTAGACTGTAAGTGAAACATCTGCACGTCGAATGCGTGATTTTGACGAGCGGTACCGCAGCGATATCGGAACTACAGTTTGAAATACATTGTTGTCGCGTTACCGTTGCGTTTTACGCACGTTCACTTTGCGTCTGTTTTGTGTCGCAATCCCCACCGGACCGCAGCGGTATCGTACCCGTTAATACGTCTCTCAGTACCTTGCTGCATGCATGTGGACGAAAGCACAAGGTCGTTTATTTGCCGCAATAAGCAACGAAAAAAATGGCTTCAACGGAGGAACTTGATATAGGTAGAGCTATTTATTGGTGAAGTGAAAAATTACCCTGGGATTTGGAACATCGCTGCAGAAGAGTACCATGATCGTACTAAAAAGAGAAATGCATGGATTAATATTTGTCGAGTGTTTTGGGACGGATTTGATGAGAAAGATGATACTAAGAAAAACAATATAAGTAAGTAATTTTGAAATACCTATACAGGTCCATTGTTTAATTATAGAAACACATAATTTACTACATATATTTAGTTTGCCAAGGAACACTACCAGCATCAGACACAAAACAATCGGCCAAATTATCTTTTGCTTTTATTGACTGATTAGGTGGTCGTGAGGGTCCTGAGCTGCACTGATTTATATCAGTCAATTCTTGCACAGTCAGCACTTCTTCAATATTGACTCCGTCTCTAGATCTCACAAAATTATGAAGAGTACAACATGTCTTTATTATAAGTACAGCAAGGTCCAAATTGACATTCATTGCCGTGTGACAAATTCTCCATTTATTTGACAATATTCCAAAGGTATTCTCTATACATCTACGAGCCCTAGATAGTCTGAGAAAGGGAAAATGCTTCATCACCTATAAAAGTGTAAGCCATATTTGGGCCTTCAGTTCTTGGAAGTGGCTCACCCTTCGGAATACTAAGCTCGTGGGTTTCAAGCTTTCTATAAAAATCTGCCTTTTCAAAGACAGTACAGTCAGATTCTTTGCCAAACGCATCAACGTCAATGTAAATGAACCTTAAATTTGCATTTGCAACAGCCAGTAGCACGACAAAGAAATAGTTTTTATAGTTAGGGAAAAGAGATCCGCTCATTTGTGGTTTTTTCAATCTAATATGTTTGCCATCAATGGCGCCTAAACAGTTTGGAAACTGACAATGCTTTTCAAAACCTTGAGCAATATTTCTCCATCGATTTTGTGTAAGTTCAGGAAAACTTTCTTCTTTTAGGGTTTACCAAATAATTCTGCAAACCTTTCTCAAGATCTTTTCTATTGTAGAGTGGCCAATTCCGTACGTCAAGTGCAAACTAAGTTGGGAACAACCACTACCTAAATACTTAAAACAGAACAGATAACTGTAGTAATACCTTTTACCGGTATTGGACTATAAAAGATATTTAACAAAGATCTTTTATAAGATATATTTTATAGAATATTTGACAATGTAATATAACTTCTTTTATAAAATATTTGTTTTACAACAAATAAATGTAATCAAATAAATATTTTATAAAATATCTTTGTCAATTATCTTTTATAGTCTAATACCGGCCTTAGACTTTTAAAAATATCAATGTAGTCATTGTTAATTTGTGAAAGTATTAACTGTGGTTTGTTTTTTGCTTTAGGCAAAAAGTTAATAAAAAAATGGCGAAATATTAAAGACACTTCTACGAAAACTGCAAAGAAAAAGACGCAATCTGGACAGGCTGTTGATTCGGGCAGACGATATATACATGCGAAGTAACTGTCATTTTTACAGCAGGCTGGTACTGTAACAGACACACAGTCCAGTTAAGATGCTGATAACGAACTTGAAGTTTCAGAACAACTGGAGGCTATTACTCCAACACAAAATAAAGAAACACCAGTCTCCTCGTTATGAATCAAATTCAAATAAGCGAAAACGTGACGTAGAGTCCGCTCTACAAGTTTTCATGAAAACCCCACTTCCTTCTACACCTGTAACTGCAGCACCAGAGTTCAATGCAGACAGATCATTTTTTAAGAGTGTCCTTCCATTTATAAGTGGTTTCACTAAAGACCAAAAGAGAATTACGAGGTGAATTACTACACATTATAAGGCAAATACGAATGTCCCACCAAATTAATTTAATTACGCAGCAAAGGATCTCTGGACATCTACCTCGCACTTCTTCACACCAACCATCTTTCAATACACCCTATATCTCAACACCTAATTTTTACTATAATCGGTCACTGGTTACATCTTAGCAAACTTGCACACAGCTAACAGAACTCCAATCGAGTCCTCAATCTGCACCGTTAACCCAAGGAACAACCACTGATTATGTACCATATACATCCCCAGCTCCTTCCACATGTGAAAGTCAACCATATTCTGACGAAGAAACATTCGACATGTTTACAGATGGCCAAATGTTTTATTTATTACACTGCATAATTATAATAATAATATAATAAATCTAATATAACAATAATTATAATTGAACTTTAAGACAACGAAATATATGCGAACCAGGTGGGCGGTATTACCATACTGAAAGTAAAGGTACGTGCCGCTTAGACAAGTCCATACTTATTACTCATTTTGCAGGGTGACAAACACTTAACAAATAACACCAACAATAAATAGTTTAAGTTGAATCATTTTTGTTTATAGTTACTTCATTTTTATTTCGTTTATGTTTTTGTATACTCAAGATGTAAGTACCACTTTGAATAAAAATTCTGTTTAACACTTTTACACAAAATCGTTCGCAAATTAAAATACCTTAAAATTAAAAACAGATAAAAATGCTCACCTTACAGTCACAACTAACATTTCCAGTGGAGGTATAGCGAGCCTCATCCGTATGTTTTGGGATTTAATTTTATCACATACTTTTGCAGCTATCACATCAAATGATTGGACATTCATTATGAAATAGTTACAAAACCTATCTCGATTTTTCCTTAAATCTACAAAGGATGTAACAAATCTGCCTTTGATAAGTCTTGAGTCAGTAAATGGATGTATCCAATATCGCCTTTTCTTCAAAATATATTTGTTATATACAAGGTAAGCTAAAATTATCCGTTTTGTATGATATCCTCTTAGCTGTACATCCATCATAAACAACGGTAAAATGCGAACTGACCGTTACGTCGGGCCTAAGTGTATATGTTCCATAGGCTTGAACGTTGCCGATTTCCTTACAGAAAAGCCTTTTCACAATGCTGGAGTAACCATTTGGGTTGCTGTGTCTAGTCTTGGTATAAGTATGCTTAATTTGTTGAATACGAGACAGTTACTGTCAATCAAGAGCGGTACTTACAAAATATTGTTATACCTTTTGTCAGAAGCCTAAACACCTTTTGTCATGTGTGTCATTTAAGAATTCGTGGGCCATGGTTTTAACAGAATGGCGCAACAAGCCATACAGCCGAACAATCGAACATTTTTGTAACAGAATAATATTTCGCACAAATTTCCAGTATCCACCTCATTCACCGGATTTAACATCAACTGATGCCTACATGTGGGGTATGATGAAGGATTCCATATTATTTAGCTCGAAAATCAGTCAGAAACTGTTGAAAAACTACGGCAAAAAATATTTGCATCAATCACTTTTCTAAAATATGTTTAGTAATCTTTAAAAACGTTTTGAAGTTTGTTTGCAACGCCATGGTGCAGATTTTGAACAAATGTATTGTGAAAACTAATTCATAAATATATTTGTTTTATCTTCGTTACTGTTTATTTTGGTGGATACTGTATATACGCATACGATAAGTGATCAGCCCAGAGGTATCTGATTATTTTGTGACAAAACGAGGTAGAGATCTTAGTCAGCATTATGTCAATACAACCCTAATTTTATCAGCGGGACATATCATAGACAGATAAAGATAAAAAACTGTGGGCTATATATTAATAATATTTGTGGAGATTTACTAGTAATAGCTGAATACAACTTTTGGTATAGATAAAAACTGAATTAAATTCTATGAAAACTTACTAATAAGTGAAATAAGAAAGAATAAAATTGTGTTGAGTAAAATTGTAGTATTCCAACTAAAATTTTTCTCCCCCAGAAACTTGGAAACCGAAAGTTTATAAGAGGGTAACGAAAATTCAAATCAAATTCGTACCCAGAAATTTAACCCCATGTCACTCTGCATTAACCCCCACTATTTTATAAAACCAAGATTATTTACTTTTATTCATTGTACTAGCCTTTAGTTAGTGTCCATCATATTAAGAAAACTAAACAAATTAATTTGCAATAAAACTGCAACTATTTTATCAAGAAAATTAACTATTTCTTCAATGACAGCTATTTCGATATTACTTTCATCGTCAAGTTGAAGTTACAATTTGTTTTATCAGATAAGTGTTAGTTAACTATTTCTAAGACTAGACGAAGTATTAAAGTAACAAAACAATAATATTTAAGTCTACAAATTATTAGTCCTAACAGATTATCAAGGATAATCCTTTAGGCCTTAATATTATTAATTTAATGCTTAAAGTATTGATTACTTGTGCTCTTTTCGGGGAGGATCGTATTAAAGCTGTAGCCTTAAAACATTAATTATTTTCGTAATATATTTGCACGAGTTCAATTCTTTCTTCACAAGAATATCTCATTTGTCAGTCTTTACGGTAATTTCTCTGACAAGTAATTGATTATCTTTTTGAAGAACAGTTCATACATATTTGGTTGATACATAAATTGAAAAAAAATATTATACCAAGTATATAATTATAATAACTGAAAGTAAATTAAATTTATTTATTTAGAATTGTTTCCAAAGAAGTGGAAGATAAGTTAATGGAGCTTGTAAAAGGATCTTTAAAGTACAGAAAGGATAATAATGTTGTTAGAAACGATTTTCTAGACGCAGTTAGTAGTCTACAAAAAGAAAATGGTTTATTTAGCGATTTAGATATTGTAGCACATGCAGCCAGTTTTTTTGGTGATGGTTACGAGACTAGTTCCAGGGTAAGAATTATTTTACAAAAATATTATTTCTATAAATCTCGCAGAACATATTGTCTGTAAATAATTTAATAAACCCTTACCTTTATTTCTTTTAGGTAATGAGTTTTTTGATGTTCGAGTTAGCTGCAAAACCAAAGATTCAAGAGAAGTTGCGAAATGAAATCAACGAAGCTTTAGAAAAAACTGAAAATAATTTTAGTTATGAAGTAATTAACAATCTGAAATATTTAGACGCCTGTTTAAATGGTGAGTTTAGATGAAACGATAGTTTAAATTTACGATATATTTATGCTAAACGAGAAGGATTAATAGGGCTAGTGAATTATTGCTCCGGTTCTAGATTTTTTACTATTGCATCTACATGCATTTTAAGAATTATTTTTTTACGACCCCGCTACGAACCAACACCTAACACACTTTTGACACTTCAAAAATTAGTAATATTAAAATAATAAACATATAACATATAACATATAACATATAACATATAACATATAACATATAACATATAACATATAACATATAACATATAACATATAACATATAACATATAACATATAACATATAACATATAACATATAACATATAACATATAACATATAACATATAACATATAACATATAACATATAACATATAACATATAACATATAACATATAACATATAACATATAACATATAACATATAACAATACTTTGTTTTATTGTACAACAAACTCTGAGAATGGGTTATCCGAATAGAGTTTAAAAGAGTATAGAGATAATTGTTTTTTTTTGGGTTGAAGCTAACTTACAAATAAAAAAATAGAGATGTAGTAGGAAAGTAATGGCAATGGATTGCCGATGTTATAGACTTTTCAGATAATCTCATAATACGAATGTATCGATAATTTCGTTTTCCATATCAATAATAATATAAAGTTACTCTATACCCACATACAAATTATGAAATCAATAGAATAACTTAAGCAAATCTTATACATAATATGGTTGAGTGATATATCGATAATATAGATCTACCCTAACAATTTTTATTTACACAGATACATTTTTACAAAGTGCTACAATACTTTGAAAATGTCTATCGTCGAATTACTACGTTTTATGCACAGAATATTTTTAGGCTTTATGGTTTTACCTTTCAGCCTTCTTTTTACCATTATTACAAAACATAATATTTTACTTCTTTTTGCGTGATAATGGTTCGGACGTGTTTGATTTGCAAAAACAATAATTCTCATTTCACAGGTTTCAAAACTGACGTATTTTCGGCTCAATTTCGACCTCCTCTCTTCTTTGTTCCTCACCGCACTTTGTTATTGACCCCACTCCTGTCCATCGGGTATATTGGTTACAATGGGACTAAGAATTTATAAATGACTGATTGTCTCTATGTATTTTTATACTCTATGGTTAGCGGGAATTACCAACACTAAATATCCTGTTTTATTAATTGCACAATTAATTTTTTTCAGAAAGCCTTCGAAAAAATTCAGTTATACCTAGTTTAGGCAAACGATGCACTGAAGACTACACGTACACTCCAACAAATCCGGACTTCAAACATTTAACGGCTGAAATTAAAGCTGGAGATGCTATTATGTTGCCATTGTCCGGATTACAAATGGATCCTAAATATTTCGATGAGCCTGACAGCTTTAAACCAGAACGCTTTCTTGAAAGTGCCAATATTAATAAATTCATTTATTTACCATTTGGGGAAGGCCCACGTGCTTGCTTGGGTAAGAAATTGAATTTTCTCACTATTAGCCTATAAACCTAACTTGTTGAGTTAGTAAAATTGTTCTTTATTAACCAAGGTAGAAACATTCAGAGACTTATTGATTAGAACTGAATATTAATCCATTTGACTGAATGTGAGGTTAACTAATTAAAAAAAAATGTTCCTTACTTACTTAATAGTCATATACACCTACCTATTCAAAAAAAGAAAATAAATTAACCTATGTTGTTGGTTGTGGACAACTGCAATGTGATGTGAAACGGAAGTAACTGGTGAACCGTCAAAAATTTTTATTAGTTAAAAAAACTAATATTTACATAAATAGAATGCCAGTAATAAAACGGCCTGTGTCCTACCTTTCGGCAACACTATTTTTGCTTTTTTCCACTGGTTTGGAAATGCTTGAGCTCTTAAAAGCGAATTCAGAAGCCATCTAATGTCGTAATTTTAATTGCTTCTTAGGATTTGTTTTTTTACTCCGGGTGCTTTTCCATTTTTTATTTTGTCTAAGGCCCTTTTTATTTCCTCGTCTGTAATAGTTTCATGTTGTTCTGAATTGCTTTGACGTGATTGTGTGGTTCTCCTTAAGGAAAGAAGTTTTTGACTATTTCTTTTTTCATTTCTTTTGTTATGTCGTACGGTGTATATGCCTTAAGGTGTTTTATCATTATTAGGGGGCAGAGCTAGCCCCCAAATGTAGTACTGCAGTTCCCTTTGTATTTCTTTCCAATTTTGTTTTTAAGCCATTTCTTCTAGTTTTTTCTTATTCTCTCTAATTGTGTATTTTTTCTGTGCTACTTCGACAGACCCTTCTCCCATCGTAGCTCTTTTTTTATTTGCTCTTGTAACATTTCTTCTGCTCTCGTCAGACTTTTTTTGTTCATTTATTTCTTGGTTTCCTAGTCACTAACTTTTGTTGTTTTCTTTGAAAATTTTACTTAGTGCTTTAGTCTTTCAGCATGCGCCTAATTTATTTAATTCCTCTTAGTTTTTCCTAAACATTTCCCAGACATATATCTATGTATTTTTCGTTTTCAACGTTTACTTTTTTCATCCCGAAGAAGATATATTTGTGTTCCGAAAGCGTCTTCTGCTGTAGTACGCTCCATCCTGTGATATGTGGTGCCAACTTTAAATTTGAAGTAGACACTTCTCGCAATAGGCCGGAAAAATGTTACTTTCTCGAAGAAAAAGCGTCCGGAAAGTGGGTATTTCTCGGACAGTTGCAGAAAAAGGTGTACATTATATAGCATTTTTTTTCTTTTTATCATCTAAGCTTTGTAATCCAATATGTACTTGAATTTGAAAAGACGAAACAAATAAATTTGTAGCTATAATTTCACAATATTATGTCAATACAACGTAGATGATTTAACGAAGCAGCTGCCATTGTCTGATAAGTTAATAAGTTAATAACATAACACACAATGTGATATAGTTTAAAAACGCACAGAATGTAATAATATAAGCAAGATTAATAAGCAAAAGATTATAAATTTTTGTGAATTAATCACTGGTTTCTTCAATTTAATCCAGAAGTATTATCTGTTGGTATAAGGGATAAGTAACATAAATATCAAATTAATACTTTTATAAAAAATATTGTATACACATAGGTAGGTACGCATTTAGCAATTTCAGTTTATTACTTATGAAAGTGTGATTTTAGATGTGTTATGCCTTATAATTTTAATAAAAATTGCTTTGAAATTTCAATAAGTGGTTTTTGGGTATACTGTGGGTATAACATAAACAACAAAAAATGGATAATTACAGGAGTTAAATGTAAATGAAAATATTCAATACACATAACAACGTTTCTCAATTAATTTCACCAATTATTCCAATCAATAACTGATTTATTTTTAGTTTTACGAAGCTCACAAAAAATTAAAATGTCATTTAACTAGCTAATAAAGAATTTTTATGTTAATTCCTGAGAAAGGTGTTTGTTTAATTTTAATAAACTATATTACCATGCAATATTTAAACTCGTTTAAATTCTGTTGGGGTCGTTGGAAAAATTGGAAAGGTCGTTGGAAAGTGTATTTCTTGCAATCGTTACGTTTCATGCCGCTACGCAGCTCGTACTAAACTTTACTCATGCGTGGTATTTCACTTTCCACACTTGTTATGTAATATACTATTTTTAACAAAATAATGAAAGTTTTGTTACAAAGTTATTTGTTTTGGGTTCATAATTTATGATCCACTTCCCTTATAACGGTTAGTACAATAAATTGGAATTGGATTTGCCTATCACACACCAAATGTATTATGTACATTATTTGGTTATTACCATAGACCTAATAACAATGGATGCTGCATTGGTGGTAAACGGTATTCCTGCGTTCCCAATGATAGAGAGTGAGGGCACGTAAAGTGCTAGTAAGAGCAAAAATTAAGCGGGAATTATTCAAATTTTTGTTAAACATTTATAACAGTGCCGTCTTCATAAGGAATTACAAATTTTTTTATTAACAAATGATTATTTTGAAATGAAACAACTCACATATGAAATATTTATTATTAAAGTTATACAAAAATGAATTAAAAATACAAAATCTACAAAAATTTAATATTATGCAATTAGTCAAAAATAAGCTAAAAGTCTATTGATGTTTAAAATGAATTAGTTTGATATATTTATGCCTGATTCGGTCATTAATATTATTTTTTATTGAGTTTTTGTGCTTTAATCGTATATTAATATAATTTTTTATTATTAATTTTTTCTCCCGATTAAATCTGGTTTTATAATTAAATGCTGCACAAGAGTTAACCATAGTTATTTTCATTAAGTATAAGGATAAAATCAGAATATAATACTAATAATAATAACACTAATAATAAAAAAATAAAATTAAACAATCCTTTCACTATACATATAAATTTAACAAGAAACACAATTATTCAGAATTAATTCCAAACCAAAGCAAAACTAACACGGATGACACGGAATAATGCATACACTCCACACTACGTCTGCCCTGTCAAAAAGCTAGACTGCCCGAATGACATAATTGACAGTTGTCTTTACTAGCTCCATCTCTCTTAGTCATCTATAACACTACCTCTTTGTCTATGCCGCGTCCAGTGTTATTAGGTCTATGGTTATTACAGACGTGGGTTCATTGTATTTTATTTCATTTTACAATTATTGTAATTTCTATTGGTTTATTTTAATTATTAGACTAATTTTTTATTATTTTTTTCTTTTATAACAGGACAACGATTCGCTGTGGTGCAGATAAAAGTGGGTATAGTTTATTTAATAAAGAACTACAAATTATCAGTCAGTTCCAAGACGCAGTACCCTTTAAAATTAGATCCTTATTATGTGATGCGTCACGTTATCGGAGGATTGTGGGTAGATTTTAAAAAAATATAATAAATACTTGCTTATTTTATACAATTCTATATACTTATCAGATTTTCAAATTATTATTGCTTGATGTATTTGTTACTGTAAACAAATTAATATAAATAAAAGTATCGTTATTTTAATCCAACTTTTGTATTATTTTACAGATCTATATTGGTGTTACAAGTTAAGATACAAAATATTTGGCTATACATTTCAACAAAGGTATATAAATTGCGGTTCTAGCATGACACGTAACAAAGATATATAGTGGTATCGTTCCTATTCCGAGGAGTTTCTTCTAATTTTGATACATGTGTTAAAAGTGAGACAAGAAAACAGCAAACTTTACTTTGTCCGGTCCTTTTCTAAACACGGTGAGAAAGAGGTGAAAATGGGAGTAAAATATTACATAATTTTTAACATTATCATAAGACAAAAAAATAGCAGACATTTTGTTAGATATAGTCGTGCTCGTACGTCTAAGGAGCGGTTATGAGATTAGAACTCGTTAACTAGGAACTAACATTAATGTCATCATTTTTAAAGAGCACATAATTTTAGTTAAATAATCATTACATTGATAAAAATTAAGTAGACGTTTGCAAACTGATAAAAAAATACGACTTGATAAAATTAAGGATTGGAGTAGTTTTTCCCTTTGCAGAAATGTGACTACCTTGTTAGTAATCCTAGTTACACTTGGATTACTAAGCTACGTCTACCGAAGCTTTACCACATTGCATCGAAGGTAGAACACGCTTAGTTGACAATAATAATAGTAAAATACGTAAAGATAAAAAAAGCAGTTTTGTATATATTAATTTAATCCTGGTATGCAATCATTCAGAGCGAATTATAGCGGATCTGCGCGGCGGCTGCTCTCGGGAGATCGGGCATTCCATTGCGTCTATCAAGGCTTTGCCCCTTTATATGATCGGTAGACTTATTTTTTTAGTTCTCTTATAAACTAAAGTATATGAGAAAAAATTTTCAGCCATGTAGAAATAAGTAAAAAAAGCTTGTTTTCTGAACACCTTGCGTCGGAGGCCTTGTAGGAATAAGGCATTTACACATGATTTATTTACATGTTTCAAAAATTGTTATTAATGTTTGCCCCCATATTGGCGCGGTAGACTGCCGTTTCGTTTACTTGCTATATCAAAAGTACAAAATTAGAAAAAATCAGCTTTGTAGGAATAATTACATCAAAAGTGTCGCTGCCTCCCGGACTATTAACAGATGTAACCTAATCTACTCCTCTTGTTTATGTATCATTGTTATACTGAAGAGCACTATTATTTATTTATCGTTTTTGACTTAACTATGTACTTATGAAATGTCAAACGATGATTAATGCAAATTGAATTTATGAAAAAAAAAGGAGTTAGATCGGGACTACGAGGTAACCATTTGATAGCACCCCCACGCCCTATCCATCGACCTAGAAAAACTTGATCTATATACTGGTGCACAATAATTGTATAGTAATGTGCGGCACACAGTCTTGGTAAAACCATTTGTCTAGAGCAATTTTTGGGTTATTTGGATGAGGATGAAGTCTTGCATTAGCGGGTACAATATTTTTTATTAATATATTCAAATGCCAGTATCCACATAGATTATCTTCAACATCTTCAATAAAAAAAGAACCAATAATATTATTGAAATATATGGTACTAACCCTTACTGTGTGAAAGTTCATCTTATTCAGAACAATAAACAACTAAAAGGTTGTATTAACTTTCACAATTTATTCTATAAATATTTTAATTGCAATGACAGCCGTTTCGCTATCGAAATAGCATCGATGCTACTAACTTGTGAAAGTTAATACAACCTTTTAGTTGTTTATTGTTCTGAATAATATTATTGTCCAATATCTTGCTTTATTTAAGTACACATTTTTTATGATAACATTTAAAAATATTAAATCGTTAAGGAGATACTTTAAGAGTTCCATACTTTATAATAACCCTGTATGTAGTAAATGGGAACCACTATTACTCAACCTAATTCTGTTATTAAAAGAAGAAAGTCTGAATTTATATTTACCATTGTCAAAAAGTTTATATTTGTATTATATTTATTTTTAATACATCGACAAGATTAATTAAGTTTTATTTTTCTCTATTGAACGTTTATCATGAAATAAAGATTGCAGCATATTGACGAAGGTAGGTGAGTACACACAGATATACATCCAACTGCCTCATACACCAGTGAGAAAACACAATAAAACGCGATCATTCGACCGTTCTAGCGTACTGCACGCCGTCAATCCATCGAAGGTTAGTCGAAGTTCATACAAAAAGTTTTTTTGTGAGAGATGTATTCATAAAACGAGGATCTAAACATATCCGTTTTGCAGAGAGACCAATCCTAGATTCAATTTCCAATATAATGAATCGAATACAAAAATTTAAATAAATAGTGTTCGGACGTGGACCGATGGATTTGTACTCGATTCGTCGGTTGGGTTGTTCAATCGTTTCAATTAATTGTTAGTTGCTTTTCGAGTGCAATTTACGATTATTGAATTATAGTCCATTATTCTCGGATGCCATCGATATCTTTATTTAAACCGTACATAATGGAAATCCATCCTCGCAGTTAAATGAACAAAAAAATATTTTTATATAAAAATTTAAATGGCAATATATCTTTTAAAGCCCTAAATTGGATAGTACAAGCCGTCACGGCAACCAATAATCACGAATATCACCAAAAATTATTAAACTAAACAGTAATTTCTAAAATAAAAGCTGTAATCCATATCTAAATCCATCCTTGTAAATGCTACTAAATATTAACTATAAAAGTAAAATCACAACAGAAGTGTGGCAACTAAAAGCACCATTTTCAGACTATAAAGAAAACAAAAGGTTATCAGGTTATTACAACCAACTAGATGAAAGGATGAAACTGCACTGTGTATTTTAACTTACATAGATACATATAAACTTTAGGACTAGAAACAATACAAAAATACGAAACATTTATCTTCGCTTCACTCTCCAGTGCTAGATGTACCTATTTAGTTAGTGCGGTGCATATTTTGTGGTGTTTTTATTTTTAAGTTTTTAAAGTTATTGAAGGTACCTACAGATGGTGATACATATATGGATTTAATTAATTTAAATGAGAGTTTTAATACCAAATATTATCAAAACCAAAATCATTATGAGGACAATGAAATGTATATTTTAGCTGTACCTATAATAGTATTCCCTTAAAATGCGAACTAAAATCAAAATTTTATCTTCATGGAAATATAGTTTTAACAACTTATACGGACTAAATATTTTTTTTATATAATTATTTAATATTTAAATTTTGGCAAAAATTTTCCAACCTTTTTCCTCATTGTTTGTTAGTTGGCGTTTCTAGCGAACAGAATCTGTTCCTAACGAAAAACATTTTTTACAAATGTTATAAGTATAGTTTTTTGACTGCTTGTTCTTTGTATAACAATTATCCTAATGTCTTCGTTATAATTATAATTTTTCAGACATAAAATGAACTGTTTGGCATATTTACGTTATCGAAGGTAGCGATATACATATACAGTGCGTCCATAAAGTAACGCATAAATTAATTATTGGCTAAATGAACAATAAAATTAGAAATTCCCAAAAACAGGTCGATTTTTGATTTCAAATTACTATTGTTTCAAATCATAATCTAATATACAGGGTGAACCACTTTCGTGTAATGACGTCACCATTTTTTTCAAATGGAACTCCCCCTTTCCCCCCCTTTTTTCAATTTCCAAATTGCCTTTGCTGAGCTGATTTCAAAAATGTATAATAATTCTTTTACCCCATAATACAATTTGTTTTGCATTAAAACATTTTTTTACCTTCCCATAATTAACTTAACCATATAGGGTGACTTAAAATAATTGCAAAAAATGTAAGTACTTGATTCCTTGTTAAAGATTTGTATGTATTCTCTTAATAAACTTGTATAACTTCAATTTTGTTATTACTTTCTGACAAAGTTATGTTCTCCTCTTATAGCTTTTGATGGTCTTTTAACCGAAACATGTCGATGTGAAATGTAAATATTAAATTATGCATTGTGGAAAAGCCAAATGGAATAAATGGATTACTTCGGGTACTGTACATATGTATAGAAAATCCCGAAACACGTCAAATTTAAATGATCAAATTGACATTCTTTAAAGTGAAAATTTAATTCCTACCTTCAACCCCCTTTATGTGACAGTTGTAACCCCCAATTTTAGTATGGGCTAAGTATGACTAAGTATGGGCTTGTAATATAGATAGATAAATGGAATAGAATTTTAATGGAGGTTTGATAAGTTTTATTGCTGGTTGAATTTTGATGAAGATTAGAGCCCAGATTTAAGATTTAAGATCCTCTGCAAAGCTGGGGTGGAGTTGTTTATTGAGTGGGAGTGGGAGTCGTAGTGCCCGTAGTGAGATATTTGGGGAGATTATGGTCTGATTAAGGCCAGGACATTCAGTCTGTTCCACTGTGTTTTGACGACTTTGAGGTCTCTTGTCTAAAGATAAAGACGATAGAGTTTCCGACGGATTTTCTGGACGATAAAGTTTTGGAAGGCGTGGTAGTCACATTTGATGGTAGTGAGTGGGACGGCGGTGCTTTCTGCATCGATTATTAGGGTTTGCAAGTCTTGGGCTTGCCTTTAGATATCATCGGTGAATAGACAGGTTTGATTTTCGGGAAGAGATGTAGAAATGTGGTGTTGGAACAGTTGCTTTTTTGAAATTTAGAAAAATGCAGTTTAAAAGGTAAAGAAAAAAAAAGGTAGTAAAACTATTAAGTACAATGGGAAACAAAAAAAAATCCAGATTATGAAAGAGATGAGATTAAAAGAATGTGAAAACCAAAACATAACCTAACCTAACCTAACCTAACCTAACCTAACCTAACCTAACCTAACCTAACCTAACCTAACCTAACCTAACCTAACCTAACCTAACCTAACCTAACCTAACCTAACCTAACCTAACCTAACCTAACCTAACCTAACCTAACCTAACCTAACCTAACCTAACCTAACCAATATTGTTGAAACTAACAACAGCATGTTAAAAAAACGAAATTCTTAAACACAGCAATAAACTTAAGGGAACTAACATCTGGATAGAAGATTTTTCTAAAGAAGTATTGGAAGAAAGGAAAGCATTGATTTCACAGCTAAAAGAAGCAAGGCAGAACGGAAATAAGGCCAGTATTAAATATAATAAACTAATAGTCAACGGTGAATCAGTTCAGGCAAATGATAGGGTAAAAAATAAGATTGTACTCTCGGAAAAGGCGGAAGATAAGAAAGGAAAGATCAATGAGATCTCTAGAAACATGTCGGCTTGAAGAACAGTTGAACAAAATTACAAGAACTACCAAAAACTAACGTAAACACTCTAGTTAGGACTGGAGAAATGGAGGAAGTGGCTAGAGAAATAACCAGGTATTCTATAGATATTGGCAGTACAAGAAGTAAGGTGGGGAAAATAAGTGGAAATAAAAAAGGAACTATACACTTTTCTATACAGTGGTGAAGAACAACAAGGAAATGGTGGAGTTGGATTTAACGTAAGCAGGAATCTAACAAAAAATATAATTAAATTTACACCAGTGAATGGAAGAATGACCTCACTAAGATTAAAAATTGACGAGAGGTTTTTAACATTGGTGAATATATATGCTACTACAGAAACAGCTGACTCCCAAGATAAATATAAATTCTATGAAACACTTTGGAATGTATGCGATAAAATAACTGGAAATAACGAAAACCTTATAATTATAGGAGACGCAATGACAATGGACACAGAATATGTGAACTAGCGGAGGCACTAAATATGGCGGCTCTAACAAAAAAGTTAGAACATCCAATGGCAGATACGCTTGCCAGAAGGGCAGCAAGTATGTCACTAATGGGACCTGAACCATTCTGTGGCATAGCCTACAGTTCCATCCTCAATGAACTCGGTGACATTGAGAATATGGAAAAGATCGAACATTGGGAGAACCTACCAGGGAGAAGGCAGGCTAAGACCTTGCTAGGTAGTTACAACCCCAAAAAGTCCATAAAATGTCTTGGGCTGAGCAAAAATATAAGAGACACTGTAAACTAAGAGAACACCTACATAGACTGGGGATTGAGGAAAAGGCAGAATGCAGGTATTGTGAAATGGAGGAGGAAAACTCAATACACATACCCACAGCATGCCCTGCCCTAGGAAACACAAGAGCTCTAAAACTTGGAGCACACGAAATAGAAGAGGATGACTTACCTAAATTGATGCCGATTGACATCCTAACCTTCATAAAAAAGATATGATTAGAGGCAGTGCTTTAAATACGAGAAAACCCATCGTCTAAGTAAGGGGGCACAATAGATCTTACAGTTCGCAGTGGACAACCCCTACATTACATTACATTACAACATCCAATAAGACAAAAAGTGACAACAGCAAAGAAAAGGTATAGAACAACAAAACAAACCAAAAAAGGGAATATAAATAAACTAGAGAACATAAAGATAAAAAAGAAATTTGTAGAGCAAATCGCTGGACGGCAATTACAACAAAAAAGTGCGATAACCAGTTCCGCAATTGCACCTGATTGTTTTAAATTTCTTTTGTTTTTGTTCCTTAATTTTCTCCTTTTGTAATTTTCCTTTGGAACTAATTTTGGCTGTGTTCCAATTGTCTTGATTCTTTTTGAGTTTTTCCAGCTTTTCCTGGATTTTCTAGGTTTTTCCAAACATTATTTTTCTATGTTCCCATTGGTGGTATATTGGCTCTATGATGAATTAATTTGTGCTACTGTTTCTTTTCCAATTTTTCTTATTAATGGGTTTCTTTTTACTGTTTTCTTATAAAAGTGTTCTGTTTTATTTTTTATAATTTTTACCAACGGCGTATATTCATACTTTGTCTTTCTGTTCCTTCTATTAATCTGTAAATTTTTGTTTCTTTTGTTCCTAAAGATTTAATGTTTTCATCTGATGTAAAGTTCCAAATTGGTGCTCCATATAACATTACCGATATTATATACGCCTTTAGATTTGTTGTTTTAATTTCTTTTTTAAAGGGTTTGTTTTGTGTATATTGTAATGTTTTAAAATAATAATAAATATAACTTACCCAAAATATAACTTGAATTGAAATAAACTATTCAACAGGGATGTTATTTTCAAATCTTTTCATTAAACAATCAATACACCAAAAAATTTCTTTATTTAAACCAATCCAGTAAATCTTAATTCACACAAGAACACAAAAATATCTTGATAAAATAAGTTCAAAAGAATGAGCACTAACACCAGTAGTCGATCCAAGAATCAAAGTCCAAGATACTATTTTGTTTAAGCTAAAAATAAAAAATTAAATAAGTATTAGAATATGTTAATAATGAATCATAAGAATACAATATTAGTAGGATTAAAGTAGTATTAAAGTATTAAAGATTATTAGTAGATTAAAATCAAATAATTTATAATCAATGTTAAGAATAATAAGTTCAATAATTTTTTTTTATAAGTAGCTATAAAATAAGAATAAGTAGGTTTAGGTTATTTAAATTTATCATGTAAAATAGAGATTATTCAACTGTATTCAGTTAGTAATATAAGGTACAAAAATTTAAACCTCAACAAGTTAATTTAGATGTTAGAGCAAAATAAATAAATCATAGACAATGATTATAATTTGATAAATAGATTTTACTTACCCCAAACAATATTTTCAAATTTAATTAAGCATCAAGTGATGAGTCCTGTAGTTTGATGTATCGGATGACAGTACAAGTCCAGTACTTCCTATTTTCTGGTACATATCAGTTTTTGATAAAATACAATACTTAAGTCAGAATCTAAAAAATAAAGATATTGAAATATATTACATGTAAAAACAAAACTGTAAGAAAGTGATGTGTTTGTTTACAAGCTAAGACTGTTTAATTAAAGCTTAGTCAAGGACATTATGAATGATAAATTTAATGAAAAACACTGTAAATAGTGAAGTGATGATAAAAAACTGCGGATTATAAACTTAAAAGATGTGCTTGTAATGGAAAGACATTTGAACTTAATATTAGATGATTAATTGATATTACTGTTTGTTATAATTGTATTTTGTTGTAAGGTAATTAATTTTAAGTCGTTCTTTGATGATTTTGGATATTATTAACTCTTTTATTTGATAAATTTTGTATTTGAATCGTTATGACGTAGTAAATTTTAAAAGCAAATAAAAGCTAATATAAGCGGTGTCATTGAAAATAAAAGTTATCTGATCATATTTGAATATGTAAAATTTCAGTTTTTGTTAAAATTAATGGCCAAAAAGAGATATTAGCTCACAATTGTTAAATTTAATATTGATAATTGTCAAAATGGCCGACATTGTTTACTCCGCAAAGTCAGCTGTTTTAATAAGGAAAAATTGATTTTAAAATTCTAAAAATGTTAATTTATAATGAAATAAGTTATACAGATTTGATTTGTAACAATTTTAAGGTCAGAAAATGTCTAATTAAAAAGTCAATTTTTCAAAAATTTGATGTAAGAGAGGTTATAAAAAACAAAATACGCTCGAAAAGGCAGCCATTATTCAATTTTGACCGAGGGTATATAAGCCCTTGGAAAAGAAAATTCGGGAGCATTCTAATTTGATCAAAAGGCCACTCCACGTCAGTATATTTTAAAAATTACCATAAATCAATGGCCGATTATTGTTAAAAAATAAAGATGGCAGCATAATAATCTATGTATAAATTAAAACGAATTTATAAACTACTAATAACTGGAAATGGGATTTTTATAATAATAAAAACTATATACATGAAATAAAATAAAATTTTATTCTACTAACCTTGTGATTTAAAACATTGGACGTCTAGAGAAGCAATTAAATTTTCTAACAATTTTATAACATGGTGAGAACGAGATAATTATTCTAGAAGTACTCGAAATCCAAGCATCCGCTCGTTGATGGTTCCACGTGTTTAGAATATCCCGTGTGAGAAGCCGGAAATGGAGTAATTCAGCACTATACACAAGCAACAAGTGAAATACGGTATGTTTTTTTTTGATATCACTTATTACATTCACTTTCCCAATACTTATAAAGCTTGTAAAATAGATTTCAATATCTTTAGACCACCATTTTGATATAATTTCGATTTTGAATAAACAAACTGCTTAAACATCTTGTTAATACTGATGCACACGCTATCTCCTACCTCTCAGTTTGCTCTTTGAAATAACAGTAAAATATCACGTGTTTCTTTTGTGCGTGGGTAAATGCGCACAAGAAAAACCATAGTCGCATCATTCAGTAGGAATAAGGTATAATAAAAATTTGATAAAATAAGTAAAATAAATAGTTTCATCGTTGGATTTTATTATTTTTTTTTGAACCGACTTCTGTTGATAAGAGTCTTTTATATTTTGAAAATTGATTTAAGTTGATCAAATCTAAAACTATAATAATTTCATATTTAGAGTTTGAGAAATTTTTTAATATAATGGTAACAAAATAAAGAGATTTGAGGTGTTTTGAGATTAATAAATACAGAATAAAATTGAAAAACAAATAAATATAAATTATAGCCCCACAAAACTTTAAAAATAAAAATTTAAAAACATAAAAACAATAATTTGATAACAACATCAATTTAAACTATATTTAATCAAATATAAATTTTTTTTAATTGTAATTTATTACAATATATAGTCCTATAAATTTTCTAGCTACTTTTCTACTTGTGTTTTTATATGCTCATTGAAATTTAATTTTCTGTCCAAAGTTATTCCTAACTACTTTACTGAATCTGTTTGTTTTATTTCTTTTGGTTAAAAATTATAAATTGTGTTTTTGCTTCATAAGCTTTAATATTCCATTTTTTCATATAAGTTGTAATTTTTTCAAGATGTATGTTTATCTTATTTGGTATGTTTTTCGCTTTCTTATCTTTTGTGTAGATTCCAGTATCATCTGCATAAAGTGCCATTTCCGTTCCTTCATCTTTTGGTAAGTCACTAAATATTGAAAAGTGTGGAAGCCAATACACTACCTTGAGGCATTCCTTCCGGTATTTCTTTTATACTTGAAATTTTGTCTTCTCTTTTCACCTGGAAACTTCTATTTTCTAAAAAGTTATTTGTTATTTTTGTTATATAATTTGGTATTTGCATTTCCTTCATTTTATAAATCAGTCCTTTTCTCCAAACAGTATCATATGCTTTTTCTATATCCAAAATTGCCATTCCAGTTTGTTTATTTTGGTTAAATCCTATTTTTGCATCTGATACAACTCTTGCAAGCTGCATCTCTGCGTTTCTTTTTCTTCTAAATCCAAATTGTTCTTGTTGAGTTTTATTATTTCTTTCTATGAATTTTGTAACTCTTTTGTTTATAATTCTCTCTAATATTTTTCCTGGTTTTTGTAATGGAATTATTGTTGCATTTTTCCATTTTTTGGGAAAGTATTGTTTTCTTAAACATTCATTGAATATATAATATAATTGAACCAAAGCTTTTCTATGTAAGTTTTTTATTATAATGTGTGTTATGTTGTCTTCTCCAGGGGCTTTACTATTTTTTAGTTTCCTGATTATCTCCTTTCTCTCATTTGGGGATGTTGTCTCATCACCTACATATGCTTCACTATTTATAATTTCTTCATATCCTTCATTTACTTTATTTATGGTATTTTCATCTGACATTTCTGTATTTTGGCCATGTACTTTTACGAATTGGTCTCCTATTTTTTCTAGTTTTTCTTTATCGATTTCTTTTCTTTCTTGATTGATTCTTTTGTGCCATCTGTCCTCTTCTTGTGATCTAAGCCTTGTTTGGATTTCCTTTGTTATTTCATCTGCATATTTTTTATACTGTAAATTTCTATTTCTTTGATTCATTCTTCTAACCGCATTTCTGCCCTTTATCATTTCTTCTGTTTCCTCATTTGCTATCAGACCATTACTTTTCATTTTGTGCATGGGTATGTGTCTTTTTCCTGCTTCCTGTATTGTTACTGTTAATTTTTTCCACTGCTTTGTCAATTTCTCCTATGTTTTCAAAGTTTCTTTTCGTTGTTATTTCACTTTTAATTTGGTTTCTGTATTCTTTCCAATTTGCATCTTTGTAATTCATCCATGTCTTATCTTTTACTACTGGTAGTATTTCTACCTGATTTATTATTCTTGTATAATTGACTTGATCTGAGCTTAATTCTTGTAAAACTTGTAAAATGTCTATCTTTGAATCATTATGAAGTGGTATTGGGCTTATTCTTGTAGGCTCATCTGGGGCATATATTTTATAACCATTTTCCTCGCAGATTCTTTGCAGTGTATTTCCTGCTGCATCATCATCATGGCATCCCCATGCTGTACTATGGGCGTTAAAGTCTCCTGCCAGTATAACTTGTTCATTCGCTTGCATTAGTTCCAGTATATCATTCTCTTCAATCTGTAGTCTTCCTCTGTATATTGAACTTATGTTTAATTTTCCTATTTTGATTGTTACGTTTTGTATTGATTTAGTTTTAATTTCTTGTATGCTGTAGTCCAAATATTGTTTAAAATACATTGCTACACCTCTATTACTGTTTCTTGCTACTACTCTATAATAAATCGGTGGAGGTCTTGTTGTTTCTCTAATACATGTTTCTGATACACATATTATGTCTGGTAATTCCCTGCTGGCTAGTTCTTTTAGCACACTTTACCTTTTTCTTAAACTGTTAACTGTTAACATTTTGGTTTTTATTTTCCATAAAGTTCTTCGTATTTCAAAAATATCGTAGCCCTCTCCATGAATGATGTGGCTCCTTTTAGCTCATTTTTTAATCCTTTCAGTAAGCTCAGCATTTTGCTTTTAATTCGCTGGCTATGCTGGCCATTTCACTCATTCCACTTATCTCTCTATCTTAACATATGGTCTGGTGTTATTTATATTTTCATGTACTTGCCTCTTTTGGTTTCCTGTTGTAGCTTGGTGGTAGCTGTAGTTACTTGTGTTGGTTTTGTATGTAGATGGGTGAGGTGGTGCCGCTTGTCTTAATATTGGTTTTTGTGTTGTTTATTATTTTTCTTTTTCAGCTTATCCAGATGTTCTAGGTACACTGGACATTGTTGATAATTAGCTGTGTGTTGTCCTTTGCAGTTAACACATTTTGTAACTGTTTGGCGGTAACTTATATTCTTTTGTTTCTTGGTTTGATGCGCATTTCACACATATTGCAATCCAAAGTCTTGACATCTAAAGCATTGTGTTATTTTATTTTTCTTGGAGTAGTGTTCTCATTTAACTCTTAAATTTTGTAGCCCTGTTATCTTATGTATGTCTTTTAGATTTGTTTCTTTTTCACAACCACAAGGTTGCTGTGACTTAAACCATTCTTTGTTTTTAGTGAGACTACCTTCTCCACTTTGTGTCCCAGTTTTTCCATTTCTTATTGCAGTTCTCCTGGATCCAGTCCAGGTGCTGCTTTTAGAACTACTTTCTTCATGTTTTCGTTCCTCAAAGTATATGAGTGGTATTCCACATTGTTCATTTTTAGGGCTTCCTTTAATTTATTATAATGTACCATGTTTCTAAAGAAAATTTTGATATTGTTTTTGGCAAAAGCTACGGAGAAATCCTGGCTTTGTAAAGTTAAAGCTTTGAATTTTTGACGAGATCACTATCGGCGGGATCTTTTCCACTTTTTTAGCTGTCTCTCCTTCTTGTTACAGCATCTCATTATTATTTAATACTCCGAACTTATTTTGGGTCTCTATATCCGTTTCCATGCTTTTAGTTGCCTTCTGCTTCATCTTGTTTCTTTCTTCTGTATCCCCTCCCGAGGATACTCTTTTTAATGTAATTTTTTTTACTCTGCCTTCACTTTTATATTGGAACATGACGTAGCCAGTTGTCTTGTTTTCAAGATCAACGGTTTTGGACTCGTATTCCGTATAACCGATTCTTACTATGAAATTTCAATGTTCTGATGATCAACCTAAATTTTGTTTTGAAAAAAACAGTTTTTTACTAAATTCTTCACTGCTTGCTTTATACTTGCTTTAAATCACTATATTCACAAAAAAAACACGATATAGTCACTTGACAGCGGTTTGACAGTGATGATGATGATATAGTCACCTTCCAGCGATTTTAAAATACTGATGGATTGGCCGTTGGGAATTTTGTGTTTGTTAAGAAATTTTTTGGAGTGCTTTTGATTGGCCAGGGTGTTAGAGGTTGAACAGATGTTAAAGGTTCTGAGTGGTTGTGTTGGTTTTGGTTGTTGTTGTGTTGGTTGGGTAGTGGTCTGGGTTGTGGGTTTTTGGGTTTTTTGTTGTGTGCTTAGGAATTCCTGGTCTTGGATGGTAAAGGTGTAGTGGGTAGAGTGCTTGTGATATATCGTTTAAAAGTTCTTCTCATTCACTAAGCAAAAATGTTATTGTTTTTAAATTTATTACAAGAAAACATTGTAATATTTAATTGTTCATAACGAAAAAAATATAAATGAGAGTTATCCGTTCTCTTAAGTCATCTAAATCATATGGTTTAGATTGGTAAACAATATTTTTAACATAACCCCATAAAAAAAGTCCAATGGGGTAAGGTCAGGTCACCTTGCTGAACATTCTGTTGATCCTCGCCTCCCTATTCAGCTAATGGTGGACATTGAGTTGGTAATGTGAAAGTGCTCCATATTGCTGGAACTATATAAGATTTGCTGGAACTTGGGTTTCCTGGACCAGGAAATAAATTTGTAACATCATTTTGTAGTAGTACTAAATAATTATTGCAATTCAAATTCCCCTCAACAAAAAAGGGACAAATAATATATTTTTTTACATTTCCTGCCCAAGCATCACCATTTGAGGGTGTTGTTTGTGATCCTCTCTCATCCAGGGAGGATTTTTCGTTGACCAGTAGCTGCAATTTTAACAATTAGCATGACCGTTAACGGAAAAAGTGCACTCATCAGAAAATAAAACATTTTCTAATTGGATGGTATTTAACATTTCCATCATTTGTTCGCAAAAATTTGTTCTCCTATCAAAATCGTCTTACATAAGTTCCTGAGTCGGTATTATTTCAAAGGGATGCATGTTATTTTCTTTTAAAATGTTAAGTGTCGATATATGGCTGACATTAAATGTGGCGGATGCTTGTCCACTCGATGTATGTGGGTTTTCCTCAAACTCAAGGAGCACATCTAATTTGATAGTATCACTCAATGTGTTGGCAGCTGTTTTTTCCATCTGCGTCCAAATTCGCGAAATTGCTTTTCTATTTTACTAATTTTACCTTAGAATATAGGCGGCAAATTCGGAAATTTTTTCATGAACTAGGCGAGCAACTTCCATTTGTGTTCGGGTGTTATTTCCGAACTAATCATCTGTAAAACTGTTATTTTATGCATTTCTCTTAATCTAACCATTTTTATAAATTGCAGTCAACGAAATTCAAAAGTCAATTATAATATTGACAATATTTTACAGTTATAATTATTACAAACCAATCTGCCAAGGTGTTTTAAACAAACTAAAATTACAATGATATTTTTGTAAAGGAAATAAA
Organism: Ophraella communa; assembly: GCA_035357415.1. Classification (NCBI taxonomy): domain Eukaryota; kingdom Metazoa; phylum Arthropoda; class Insecta; order Coleoptera; family Chrysomelidae; genus Ophraella; species Ophraella communa. The sequence continues at coordinate 21,209,807 of CM068981.1, forward strand.
TTAGTAGTGTAGAAACTAAGTTAATTTTTGCAATAAAAACAATAACATTTTTGGTTTGGGAATGAAAAAACCTTTCAAACGATATATCACCAGCTTATACTTCCTATTTAAAATTTTGGGGGTTGAAGGTAGGGATCACATTTTTACAATAAAGAATGTCAATTTAAGAGTTAAACGGGAAATATTTTAATATTTTCTACAAATAAGTACAGTAATCAAAATAATTAATTTATTCCATTTCGTCACCCGTATGCCAAAACCCCGAATGTGAAAATTTATTGATTTCTGATTTCCTAGACAAAACACTTTAAAATTTTCCAAATTTTATTTTGCTAAAATCACGAATGTACTTTTCTGAAGGAATGAAGCCGGCAACGTAGCATTATTTTTCGCGTATCTAAAGATAAATATGTTGAGTATTGGTATGCCAAAACCACATTCGTGGTTTTGGTTGTTCAGGTTTTACCGATTCTCAATATTTGCGATTTAACACTATTAATTATGTTTTGAAATTATGCTATATTTTTCAGAAATAGTAGTCTGCAGTAAGTTACTGTATCTACAGTGTGTAAAAGCCAAATGGAATAAATTCATTATTTCGGTTACTGTACATATTTATAAAAAATCCCGAAACACGTCAAATTTAAATTATAATTTGACATTCTTTAACGTAAAAATGCAATCCCTACCTTCAACCCCCTTAGAATGACAGGTACAACCCCCAATTTTTTAAATGGGAAGTATAGGCTTCCGATATATCATTTGAAAGGTCTCTTCATTCTCTATTCAAAAATGTTATTGTTTTTAAATTTGCAAAGACGGCACTATTTCTCCTAAAGCCAGACGCAAGCAAAAAAGACAGGTTATCGGAACCCAACTTTGATGAAGAATCCCACTATGAATAGTAGTTCGACTATGAATAGTGATAAGATTTTTAGTTTGTTCTATCATGTCGGTTAATTTTTTTAAAAAATAAAATATTTTTAGATCAATTGTATTTGTCTAAAGTATTTGGTACGGGAAATTCATGAAAGTGCTTTTTTGGACGAAGAAAATATATTTTTCTTTTTTTCAATAAAAGCCTTTAAATCTGAAATTAGTTATTGGTAAACCGACCTTAAACGAATGCTTTTTCTTAAAAAACAGAATAATAATTAAAAATTAATTTTTAATTTGCTCCCCTGTAAAATTTATAAAATGCACATTCGTGGTTTTGGCATACGGGTGACGATTTGGCTTTTCCACACTGTATATTGTGGATGAATATATTTTTAAAGGCAATTAATAAAACATTTGAAGAAATATGGAAATTCCCAATAAATAGAAAAAAACTCTTTTTCAAAGAATGTACAAAGAATAAGTGTGGTTATTAAAACATCTAAGAGAAAAATTATTATTAATGACTATAGTAATAACTTTACACAACACATTATTCACAAGTGAAAAAAATGTATAATAAAAAAATCACAGTTTAATCAGTACACGTGGCATATAGAATATTCTGATGTTCACACTTTCAAAAACCTTTTTATTCGGATTCCGGTGGCGATTGTATTTGTGTAGGTACGTGAGTTTATAGATATTCAGTTCAGGTGAGTTAATAAATTTAGAGATAATTTGCCACAAATGAGATTATGAGGCAGATTTAATTTGATCCGAATATGTTTCATCTAAACGGAAACATTCTAATGATTGGACTTTATCTATAGGTGAATATGTTTACGGTAGATAAATTAGTAAACGGAAGGAAGAGAATTGTGCGGAGAACGCGGGGGGCGAACGAGGAAACTGTTGTAAAATTGGGATGTGGATCACAGCGAGGACATTGTTAATTCCGCTCACCTCGTTGAAAAGTAAGGGTGTGCCGTTTATTTTTTCTATCATTTTTTTTTGCCAAATAAATATTTTATTTAAAATGACTATTTATAAAACTTTTACACAGATCACTAAAGTTAAAATATTGGGCCGAATTCTTAGGTAGAGTATAAAAGAATAATTCATATTTGACAAAATAGTTGTATAATATGAATAAACAATATTGAAATTTATTGTACTATACATTACTCCTTACTAAGATACATAAACAATGAAACGTTTTTTTTTTAATTCAATGACAGCTGTTTCGATAAAATTATCAGCGATGATAATAAATAATACTAAATAATACAATTTTAAAATTGTAAACATTGTTCAAAACACTTTAAATTCACTCATTGGGATGTGCTTTAAGCTTTTCAGTCCTTTTTTCATCTCCACCACAGTGGAGCGTTTTACATTCCTTTTGAGGAATATAAAATATAAAGAAGTCACAGGAAGCTAGATGGGGTGAGTATGGGAGAGCTTCTAAAGTATACGCTGCCTTTGCTCGTCTGTGAGAAGGCGCGGGATGAATTTGGCTGCAGCTCATTCCATGTGCAAATATTCGGAAAAAATTATCTGAATAGAATTCCATGACATTCCCGATATCTCACAGAGTTGATTAATAATAGTTCGGCGACGGTCTTCACGAACGAGGGTATTGATGCTGTTGAAGTTTTTCTTAGTTTTTGGAGCGTCCTGAACATGGTTGGTCTTAAATAGCATTTCGCCATTTTTATAATATAAAAACCAATCGTAAACTGGTTTTACTTAAGGCAGCATCCCCATAAGCAGTCTTAAGCATTACAATAGTTTCTGCGGCAGATTTCCCCAACACAGACACGCGGCAATCTGCCATTACGTTTGCGCCGAAATGTAATAAGTTGTTTTACTAAAAAAATCTCAGAGGCGAACCGTTGCACGCACACCGATACAACTTTACACACTGACACAGGTAGTGTGTCACTAACGGAAATGTCAAACAATAGGTTTCCCCCTCTTCTCCTCAGCGTACTTTCCGGAACTTATTGGTGTCCCTGGAACATCTGATCTTCTTTATTGTCCAAAGTCGCAGTTCCAATCTTAAGAAAAAACGGTGGAACATATTGCCATAACACTTTTGAAGTGGCTAATATCCTTGCCAACACATTTTCTCGTATTTTTACCGCTGAAACTTCTCAAAATCAACTTCCAAATATTCACCATATGAGAGTTGTTGAGGCACTTAGTGATATCGATTTTTCAACTGATATGGTTAAACGTCAATTACTTACATTAAAAAATAACTCCTCTCCTGGGTTATATCAAATTACACCATTATTTTAAAAAACCTGTTTGAAGCCATTGCCATCACTAATAATGACTTCATCTTCTAACGCAAATATATTACTACGATTCTGGAAAATTGTTTTAGTTACACCCATTTTTAAGAAAGGGAACAAGCTTTGAATGGGAAGCAACCTGTTGATGTCACTTAGACTTTACTAAAGCATTTGATCAATGACCAAACCAAACTTATGCTATATAAACTTAAATACTAATAGAAAATTTTGCTTTAGAGCTGGAAACTCGTTATCATCGGAACAAGAACTGTTAAATAGTGTACCATAGGAGGTTCACGGCTATTTTTACTGTAATTATCAATTCCATATTAAATCCAAGAATACTTTTTAAGCAGATGATAAAAAAGCAGTTTTTTCTAGTGAAAACACGTAAACATTTTCTGTGCAACCGCGTTTTTCATTTATGGAACAATTTACTTACTATATAACTTTTCAGTCCTTTTTCATATGTTAAAACAGGCTCGACAGATATTTTTTTTCTCACTGACATCTATTTGATTTCTTTTGTTTGTAGATACTGCATCTTGATTGTTCTCTTATCGAATTTATCTAATTATTGTTTTTCATTTTTTTTTATATTTGGTCATAATGGATATAACCGAAAGGTTTTCCAGTGACGTACGTATGGAATTTGGATTGGATAAGTGCAGAACCTTAAACATCAAGAAGGAAAAAACTGTCATTGAAGATGTGGCACTTTACTAAAATCTAAATTGAACGCAGGAAACCTAAACCGAGCAATTGATACATATGCCGTACTTGTGTTTACTTATTCGTTTGAGATTCTACAAAAAAGTGAATCCAAAGATATTCAGAGAACAAGAACTATGATGTCCAAGCACCGACATCATTATCTAATATCGTCAGTGCTTAGAACAACACTGCCGAGAAACACACCAAACAGATAAATGAATTACGAGACTTCTTTGTCACTAAATCACTGTCATCTAATTTACACAAATTGGTTATAGGAGCAGATAAGAATTACTCCCCTCTAAATTTAGCAGGCTTCAATGTGGATTTCGAAATAACAACAGATGCTGGATAACAGGTAAAGTGATCCCAAAAAGCTCTACATGGTCGACATCATCACGACCTAAACCAACTACACATTAGAATTGCATGAAATAGGTAGCTTGCTGACGGTACGTTGTTCCCAGAGACTGAAGGATTTATGATGCCGATTCAGAATCAAGTTATAAATACTAACAACTACAAAAAAATTTGTTAACAAGGACCATTGGACAAGTGTAGACGTGCCAATCAACGTCAGAAACCATACAACACAAAACATCAGGGTGTTCAACCATAGCCAACACGGATTAGTTACGCAGGCACAACTAACTGTGTAACATTATACAGCAGAAACTTGTCAATAAATATGGACTGCTCAATACCTACACACCATATCACAAATACAACTCACAGGCAGTGCTCGAAAATGCAGATTTTGGGCTCTACTACGATAGGTCCATTATCACCAATACACAGGTGAGGAATAATGCACCCAAAATCGTGATGCTGGATAAAAAAGCTAAATCAGTGCTGTTTGTCGATGGTGCAGTTCCAAACAATAGCAATATTTTGGACAAATATAATAAAAAAATAGCATAATAGTATTTCCAAAAGTCTTGAAGAGAGTCTTAATAAACTCAGTCTTTATAAAAATACTTTTATTGACTTGCAAAAAGCAATAATTTTAAATACGTGTCACAATGTTCGTACATTTTTTAATATGTAATTTGGACTGTTGGCATCTCATGTATTTGTATGCTTCTCCATTCTATATGGCATGCATTTACAGCAACTTCTGAGTAAGTGCATATTTAAGTATACTTCTTACCGATCATCATAGTTGTAAGGGAAGAAATCTTGAAGAAACTCCTGACTCCATCGAGACTGGGACTGTAGAGGTAGTTGGACACATGCAAAATAGTTCGAAAAGTACTGAACATGAAATCAAGCAATGGGTGAGGTGAGTATATATTAACATCATATAACTAAAAATGTAACCAACTTTATTATACTTACTTGCTCCTAGGGACCGTACGTATATAACCCTGAGAGAAGAATAAAAGAAATAATAATAAATAATAAAAACCTTTTCTGGCTAGAAGGTCCGCTTTTTTGTTCCCTTCAATACCTACCCTAATAAAATCATTTGAAGAAAATATGATCACCAACTTTTTAGTTGTGATTGACTGAATTATTTTATTATCTTTAGCCATAATCACAAACAAATATACTTTCTTTTTTCCTTATTCGGTCAACTTTGTTATTTTTAATATATATTTTTAATAGTACAAAAAATCGCAACAAGGTAATAAATAAAATAACTACCAAAAAAGAAAATAAATTTCGTATTATTGGCGGAATTAGCTATCTACCGATATATAGGAGATATGCCTGAGCGACAAGGGCGTGACACCAACTCATATGGTTCGGCAAACGTAATTACTTGATTCACTTCCAATTCATGCACTTCCATCATCGCAGTTTGGTTCTTCTCAAAGTGAACGCCGGTTCCAATAATTCCCATCAGTTCCCTAACTTTGGACCCTCGCTTTGCTGAACGCTTTCCCGCTCGGTCATCGGTCGATTTCGCATGAACATTGCTTATTTTGGCTTGGTGCGCCAGGTATCTCACCGATTTAAGTTTATACACCATTTGGTAAGTCATACACTTTAAATATTATATTTTTTAATTAAGTCCGTTGGTTATATAAAATTTTACTAAAAAACGCAGGATGCAAAAAAATTATTTCTCCTAAATCATTATACGTTTTGTAATGGTGAAAATAATTTTGTGCGACTTACTAAATTCGAAGGTGCACAAAGTTATAGTTACATAACTTTTTTGATGAAAAGTAATATTCAGTATTAGTTAAAGCTTATTGTACTATTGGTATTTATGTTTTAGACGAAATTTATTATAGTTACACTTTATAGAGGACCATATAAAATAGTATATTAAACATTTCATATGTTGTTGTTTATAATATTGCATATCATTTTTAAATAAATTTATTATTCGTATGAATATTACGAAAATTTAGATTTTAAATAGTATGTCGGTAGCACTGTGTAATTTATAACATTTGACAGTTTTGAAGTTTAAATTATCAAATGTTAATGTTTTAAAATATTTTAAAATTGATTATACACCAATAATAATATATTATATAAGTAAAAGATGTAATTCATATTCACAAATACTTTCTTAAAAAACAATATAAAATCAACTAATTGCTATTTGGCACAAATGTCATTGTCAATAGTCTTGTCATTAGATACTTCATTCTTGTTGCCAACTATTTAAAACAAAAATTTGCGTGCGTAAAAGTTACATTACGATACCCAAATGCGTTTTATAATTAAGATTTTTATAAATGCAAAATATAAAATAGTATATTAAACAACGCATTTCATATGGCTTTCTGTTACGACACGAGTTTAAAGTTTAAAAAACGAATCGCTAAGCAATGATTTTTTTAAAGCACGAGTGTCACAACAGCTATATGAAATAAGTTGTTTATAATATTTTTTATATTTTGCCATTTTATCATTTTCTAAATTAATTTAATATTTTCATGTAATTACGAAAATTTTGATTTTAAAAAGTATGTCGGTAGCACTGTGTAATTTATAACATTTGACAGTTTTGACATTTAAATTATGAAATGTTAATGTTTTCAAATATTTTAAAATTACTAATACACCAACAATAATATATTATATAAGTAAGAGATGATATTCATATTCACAAATACTTTCTTAAAGAACAATATAAAATTAATAAATTGCTATTAGCCACAAATGTCATTATCAATAGTCTTGTCATTAGATACTTCACTCATGTCGCCAACCATTTAAAACAAAAATTTGCGTGCGGAAAAGTTTCATTGCGATACGCAAATGCGTTTTATAATGAATATTTTTATTAGTGCAAAATATAAAAAAAAACTTTTTACAATGACAGCAGTAAAATTACTTTTTGTTTTATGAGACAGCTATCTGATGTTGATTGAGTAGTGTTGACTAGACCAAGTATTGAAGTATTAATACAACAATAATCAAGACAATTTGTCATTAGGCTTAGGAATGATAAATAGTAATACCACTAGAGTTAGAATTTTCGCGATAATTCCGTCGATTTACTTTCAAATGAAACTAAGTTGCTTGTTTTCTTTAAGCAAATTCCATTAGGACTGGTATTTTGTAGACTATATCACAAACAAAGAGATTGGTTAATACAGCTTCAATAATTTTTTTGAAAGACGTCAAACTTTTTTCTGCGATCAGTAAGGGTTAAGTAGTTGAAAATACCGAACATGACAGACCAATTAGAAATGCTAGACGGCTATGTTGGCTTGTGATTGATCAGATTAGGAGAAATTTTCGATATACGTGATATAGTCAATAGAAACACCATTAGTGATCGAATTTTCACGATAAGTCTACCGATTTACTTATAAACGAAACAGTTGCTTTAAAACATTACGAGTCTGTAGGACGAGTACGATGAGTGGTTTTCTTTAAAAAACTTAGTTAAATTTAGAAGTAAAAGACACACTTGTAACACAAATCCATCCAAAGGGATATTTTCTGGACTATATTATGAACAAATTGATTGTTCAATACAGCTGCAATAACTTTTTTAGATAGACGTCAAGTTTTGCTTTGTAATCGTTATTGGTTATGACGTTGAAAACACCCAACACCAACAAGATCAATCAGAATTGGAAGACAATTGGTATTATCGTGATAATACCAACTGCCTTTCGCTAAAGAGTTTTGTTTCTGAAACAAACATTAGATTGTAGTAATATATTGCACTATTTACCTTACTTTCCGTGGTCTATCTTAAAAAAATTCCCTGACAGACCCCTGGGCGAGAAGAGAGTGACCCTTGTCACTCTATCCCTTGTGATAGGAAAACTTTCAGGAACATTCTTGATAGATATTCACTTAGAAAAAATAGTCTTTAAAATATTGGCACATTATCTGCAGCAGGTTTGCATATTAATATAAATGCATTCAATTGTTTAAACATTTTACCACATAGCGCCTGGCTATGCATTATAAAGCCAATAAAAACATGGTCTTTTATAAAAGTTACCTAGCAACATAAATTCTATGAAAAATCTTTCACAGAACTTGCCAGACAGTATTTATTCATTGGAAATCATAAAATTTACATTTTAAAGTATTTTTATTTTCCACTGGAATAAGAATGAACACGATAAGACTTTCAAAATGTCACAAGACAACTGATATAATTATAGCAATCACTACCGACACCGCATCAATCGAATATCGAATAACGACTTATCTTAATAGTTTTAAAATATGACTGCATCACAATTATAACATGCAACGTTTTTTGTTTTGCGTTTCTGTTGGAGAACTACAGCTAAGATTAATAACTTATTTTTATCCTTTGCAGCAACCAATTTTCATAGATATATTTAATGAAGCTTGTTTGCAACACAATGTTATACATTTTAAACACAAGTATTATTAACATTAAACCAAACCCATATTTTTTATATTTGGAAATAATTATTTTGGCGGACACTGTATTTTAATTTAATTGGTTTTTGTGAGTGAGTCCGTGTCTTCAAATATGTTTTTTTTATAATTTACATGCTCTCCGATGTTTACATCAAAATTTCTTAATGTTTAGACTATACAGCATTACATTTTGGACATTTAATTTTGTAAATAATAATTTAGGTAATTTTGTTTTTACATTTAACTATTTGTACCAATATTATTTTTTATTATGTTTTAAATGAAATAAAATATATTTATTGAAAAGAATGAATAATTAGTTAAAACAAATTAATTTGATGAATACCACGTTTCTATTTTCCCAAAGATAGGTCTTGTAAAACGGAGTTCACCTGAACATAATAACCTTAATCATTTTTGGCTACATCCCCGTTATATCTGGAGAAGAGTTTTCTTTTAATAAAGCAATTTTTCAAAGAAAAGATTGGTTTTTTTTACAATCAGCCGTAACTACATATAACTTCTTTATGCCATTCTTGAAATATGTATACTTTTGTAGTTATACCAGTGTTTTTTTTCAACAGACCAAAGTAAATTAAAACAGAGTAGCAATGAGCTGTCCTCGTTAAACTAAACTGTCCAACTAAACCGGGCATTACTTTCGACTTTACTAAAGAATCTAATGGGTGCAAATCAAGTAATCTAAGGGGCCATTCCACTGGTCCCGTTCTTCCTGCGGAATGTGGTGATACACCATCTTGTTAAAACCAGATTCTGAGGCTAAAATTAGTAGGTATTTGAATAATGAGAAATAGCTGAATTATTTCAGGAATTAATGAGTTTTGCACAAAATCTAGATATTTTGCTCCTTTTGAATTTTCATCAAAAAATAAGGACCAATAATTCTATTTCTAACAATACTAACCCATACGTTGTTTTTTGTGGTCTTTGTATAAGATATTCTTGCGTCGTGTGGATTTTTCCGACCACTAACTAATACCGATTCCATAATGATTAGCTAATGTCCACCAAAAGTCTGGTTTAAAGTAGCTGTTGCCATCGTTTGGTTTCATAGTTCATAACGTGTCCTTTTGATAAAGTTCTATTTAAGTAATTTATAAGTGTTGGTAAACTTGGAATTTATCGATTTTGACATCAAATAAAAATATTTTTATATATCAAGTATTTTAAAAAGATGAAAATATTCTAATATAATACTCTATTTTTTTATCTATTTTTGATTTTTGGATAAAATAAGAATTTAAGAGTGTTTTCTTTGGTCATGCTTATTTTATTTCAGATATTAAGGTAAGCGATAACAATTTGTGATATACTTTGATCTGTGTCAGCTTTAAATTTTATGTCTAGGTTTAAAAATTATGATGATTACTTCTATTCATTTTATGTTTAAAATGTATTTCGCTTATAAATTTTATTTTTATGAAATTAATTGTTTTTTATTTTTTAAAATTGGTATTATAGGTTAATATTATTTTGACTTGTCTGAAAATATGCCTATATTTAAAAAATTAGTTTATTTTAAACTAAATAATTACCGAAGATATAGAAACTTTATTTAATTTTAAAATGATGTAATTGTATAAAATAATCTGCTATATTGAATATAATTATCGAATTTACATAAGATGTTTGGTTATGTTTATTTTGAGTTCAAAGTTTTAGCAATTTTTGCTATTTCTAGATGTTTCCGGGAAAAAGAACTTTACTTTCAGAATCACCATAGTGTCCTACTCCCTTAATCTAATTTTTATTAGATTCGGAGAGTTCACCGGATTCTACATTTTTTCCAAAAAAAAACAATTTCAAAGAAACATTTACAACAAAAATTTAAAAAGTAAATTAATCTGGAAATAATAGAACATAAAAAAACACAAAAAAGGGAACCATCACCATTGGGATTCGAATCTCCGGGCGTATGCATCCTTGCAACTAATTACTGGTGTTAAACAAACTATAGGTACCATGAGACACAATACACTTATTTAAATGATGGAAGGCCAACCAGATTTAACGTCCAAACCGAGGACTCCTCTTGTATTGATATTTCTATTATGTGACCCAATATTGCTACCATCTTTAACATGGGATAGACTAGATTATACTTACAATAGTGACCACCGTCCTATCATTATACATAACACCACTATGGGTAGCAGTGATGACTTCACCGCTTCTAATTGGGACCTAAAAAATGTAAATTGGGATATTTTCTCCTCCACACTTGAACAAAAAATAAAACATTTTTCAGTTTCGGCTGACATAGATATATCAGTAGATAGTTTTACAAATATTATTATTCACTCGGCAAATGAGTCAATCCGCTGCAATTACAGCCAGTAAAAATACTTTTAACAAGTACAAACGACAAATAACTCCAGAGTCCAAGGTAAAATTTATGAGACATCACGGAAAATCCAGGTAGGTACATCATAAAAAACGCAAAGCGTAAATCATGGGCATCTTGCGTATCGACATTAAACTCAGATACACCGATGACTGAGATTTGGCAAAAAGTAAGAACATCGGACATAAAGTGCAGTAGTAAAATAAACAGACTCGAGGTCGATGGTCACTTCTTAAGCAACAATAACAACATAGCAAAGGTTTTTGCAAATGTTTACAAAAAGCGCTCCAAAGGAATTCATCAAAACACAACACTAGCAAACCACAATAAATATTCTGAATGGGAATAGAAATCAAGACTCTTCTCCTGCACCCGACCGCATCCCTGTCATTATTATTAAGCATGTTCCTAAAACAGCCCATCATCATCTTAAATTGTTTAACATAATCTGGTTACAGCATACCTTCCCAAAAACCTGGCAAAAATCCCTTGTAATCCATAATCAATAGTCCCGAACTACCAAATCAAATCCTCAATCTTACCGTCCCATCTCGCTAACATGTACTATGAGTAAATTAATGGAGAAAGTAATAAATAAAAGATTATTATGGACATTAGGAAAACATAACCTAATAATTCCAGAGCAGAGTTGTTATAGATCAAAGAGAATAACACTAGACCACATTATTGATCCTGAAAGCGAAATCAACGAATCTTTTGCATTAAAGAGTAAGTCTCTAGCATTATTTTTCGACATTACTAGAGCATTTGATATCGTCAAGCATAACACTATCATAAAATAATTAAGCAGTTGGAATATACCGGGACATTGTTTGTTCTGCATCAAAAATTTCCTACAGGACAGAAAGTTTAGAGTCAAAGCCAATAGCACAATCTCTGACTTGAAAATTCAAAAAAATGGTATTCCACAAGGGTCTGTACTCAGCCCAACCTTATTTATAATAGCAACGAACGATGTTCTACAAGGATTAAAACTGCCGCAAAAAGCCCGTCTTTATGCTGATGATGTGGTCGTTTATTGTAAAAGCAAAAACATAAACATCATTTAAAACATTACCTAAGGGTTCCTATCGCATTTAGAACAGTGGACAGAGAAAACAGGCTTTACTTTTTCAACTGAGAAATCTAAATATATAATTTTTTCAGAAAAGAAAGAGGTTCTAGATGTCCTAAAACTGCGACTACATGTAGAAAATCTACAAGCTGAGTCATGTGTTATATTTTTAGGGATGTCTTATTAGCCAATAAAAATTGGGAATTCGATCGAATAACTCGACTTACCTACACTTTATGGAAAGATCGAAAGATCGAAACTAGACTACGGATCTATTGCCTACACGACAGCTAATAAATCACTTCTGAACCGCCTTAGCAGTATTCACAATACAGCTTTACGAATTATAACGGGAGCGACAGTCGAAAGTCTATACAGCGAAGTCAGAATTCAGAAGAATGTATCTTAGATTAGCGTATGCGGCTAAAATAAGCGAACAACCATTTTATGCAAGAATACAAAACAATTTAACAAAGCTTAACTACTCAATACCACCATGCTACTCCAACACTTCTACTTCCACTCCACCCTGGCAAATAAAAATACCGAATTGTATAACGAGCCTTTCATCCTTTGAAAAACATTCTGTAAATAGCAACGTCATAAAAAACAAATTAAGGTGTATATTAGAAAAGCTACCCAATTACCTTCATTTTTATACTGATGCTTCAAAAGCTTCAAATAAGATCGGCGCAGCTGTGGTAACAACGACTACAACCTGTTTCTTTAAACTTCCACCAACTTATAGCTATCCTCTATCTTCTCAGCAGTACTCTATACTATATTCCAAGCTCTAGTCCTTATAAATATATCAAACAATTGCAATCACCTTATTCTCTCAGATTCTCTCAGTTCCATAACAGCCATACAAACCATTTACTCGGACCATCCTCTTATCTATTCGGGTAGTTTACATTATTGTTTATTTGACTATGCGTCTCTTTATGGACTCACTGTGTAAAAAAATAAAGAGTAATAATAATTTTTTAAAAATTAATTTGTTTATCGTTTTATATTATCGTAATTTTAAACCTTTCAGTTTCAATTTCAATAAATAAAAGTCATATACTAAAAATAAATGTCATACTTAGACTTAGTAGCAAGCAACTACGTCAAATCCCAAAAAATATAAAATATTTTTCCTAATAGTTTAAATTCTTCGGAAGAGGGATAAAATAAGGTAGAAAGCAATTATTGTGTTCAAACAAAGCTCTTTCTAAAACAATACGTATTGTTTTATACTGCATACGTTTGCTAGGAGAGGAAATTAAGAAGTTTTAAGTTTACTACAGTTAGAACGACAATAATGCCCAAAATATCTCTTTTAAAATTTTGCTGCTAAAAGTTACTTTGAGTTACATTAAAAAAAAAAAATATAAGGGGATAAATAGAAAAAATAAATATTCGAAAATAGAGAAAGCAACTTAAATATATCATTTTAAGTTATCTTATTGAAAAGTATTTTACTTTTCTGTGAGCATTCTATAACCGAAAAAATACGCAGACCACAGTAGTGAGACGAAAATAGATTTAAGGAGGATTTCCAAGGAAAAATGAATGATGAGTGTTTTATTGTGGAACAGAAAAATTCTCGGCGTATAAACAAAACGAGAAAACGGTACAATTCGTCTGGTATCCCGTAGCCAATGTCAGATATTCGAAATCCTCCCTAGGAATTTCACGACGATGCCTTCGGGCATTTGGTATTAGTTTTATGTTATATTTACCGATATATTTTGATGGATAGATGGGCGACGATTTAGTATTAAAAGGATAAATACAGGCTCAAACATCATAATTCAAGTGTTATGATCCCAATTAAATGTTTGCAATAAATTAAAAACACTATTATTGGCTTTTAAAGGAAAATCGAACGAGACATTACGTTTGAATCGTTATCCAATTAAGATACTAACCCCTATACGTTGAATTGATTTCCCTCAGAAACCTCAACGGGTATTACGATCCGAGACTAAAAACAGTGGTTTGAATTAGGTCAGATAAGAATATAAAACAAATAGCTATGCAAAACACGTTCCACACTCACTTATACACACCAATGACATTCAAATATTACACACCTGTGATAAAAAACAAAATTTAAATTTCCTCGAAGACCTTGAAATAAAAAGACATCTAGCAAATCAACAATATAAAGTAGTTATGAACAAATAAATCTTGGAAGTTCACCACTATTAAACTGTTTACTTTGATTAAGTCTTCATTTTATAGATAAGACGTATTTGTAACAGAAATATATTAAGTTATAGTAAAGATCAGCATGATATAATTTTTTCCTGGTTTTTCCATATCGTTGCACACTTTTATATTGATCTTAGAGGGAAATACATCCAGGATATTCCCTTAGGGCTAATAACATCTAGGCTTTAATATTGTTATGTCTTATTACTTCCATACTTGGTCTAGCCTTAATACTACCTATTCAACATCAGGTAGCTAGCTACAAACAAACAAAATGTAACTTCAATATGTCAATCTGACGATGCTAATTCTAGCGGAACCGCTGTCATTGTATTTAAAAACGTATTTTATGAATAAATAGTGAAAGTGTAATTCAACCTATTGGTTGTTTACTGTTCTTAATACTATATTTTCTAGTTATAGGTATCGTAGTATCACTGTACATAATATACAATAAAAACATAAAGAATTATTATCGAGTCAAAAATGATTTCATTAGTTCTCGGAAATTATCATATTACATTATTTAAAAATAAACTTTAATGATACTTTTTCCTTCCAATTCTTTTTCATGGTAATCTAAAATATTATGATTTCGTGTTCGCAATTTGCAAATTTCAACCGGCAGCCTATTTCAATGGGAATATTCTCAATCATCGCATTTATCGATCGACCCAAAGGAGAGTTATTAGGTATAAAAAGGGGATGTTGACTTACGACAGAAATTGAATTTAAGCTTGATTGTATGTCCCCCATCACTTTTCACGGAGAAACAAGTAAAACGACAAAACATAAAACTTTCGTTTTTGGAATAAATTTTATAAATCGAAAAAACCGGGTAGTTCCAGCAATTAACATCTTTATTCGACAATATACTGCGTCTCAATCTAAACGAATATTTTAATTTGCTAATTTTATTATTTTAATCTTAAAGCTTCTGTGTTTGTGTTAAGGAACTTTAATTTTTTTAAACTATACACTTGTTTCTTACTTATTAAGTGTAGCTAACTATTTACCTTTATATTTTAAGTTTATTCAATTTAGTTCATTAAAAAAATTTTTAATCATACAATAAGATATATATTAAAAGCCCATGGATGATCTGTTAAGGTTGAGCATGAGCTTGATTTATTACCATTACGACTTACCTAAGCTATGAAGATTGTCAATAAAAGTTGTAAATCGGTCATTATAAAGTAAGCTTCTACTGGGTTGTAATTTAGGCCATATTTAGATATAAATATCGCAAATATGAGTAAGGAATTGGTTTAAAACAATTTGAATAAAATTGGATAGTATTAATTTGAGTTTTAACAATATCTTTTATGATAGATGGTCGTGTTTTTGTCAAATTTGAAGCTTTTTTTAATGCAGAACATTAAAGGAGAACATATATGTTTTATCTTTATTTTGCATGATTACCCTTGGTTACTCCCTTAGTCAAGAATATGTCCCCGGGCGACAAATGACCTTTTTAAACCCATGAACGAAACATACTTTCATATTCAAATCTTTGTTGTAAACTAATAACATTTTGGAAAATCACAAGTACATACCTACACAACTAAAACCATGTTATTTGGCATTAGCACAAGATCTACTTGCGTCCTAAGTGCATTCCTGAATTAATTCTTTTGCATTATTAACCCCCTGTTAGGAATCATTTCGCCTTGTGATCAATGATTACTATTATTTTTGTTTGTTTATAATATGTAATTATGTTGTTGTCAATGTAAAAAAGAGAATTGTCAATGTCAAATATTTAAAAGTAAAAAAGGTATATTTTAAAAGGATATTGGTTTTTCTTAGTAAATCCATTTGCAAAAAGATAATCCTTAGTTATTTCTAACATTTGGCGACCGTGACAGGACCCTTTTTATTTGCAAGTATGGACAAAACTAAGAAAGCAATTGGACTACAACGAAGTACCTTTATGAAGATATGTGATAAAACATTAAAAGATCTTTTCGCAGATAATAAAGATCTAATAGAAATTCAAAGCAGTATTAAAGTATTGGAGGATAAAATGCCGCAGATTACTGAGTTGAATCAAGTATTGTTAGATTTAATGTTGGATGCAGATAGTCCTGAAGTCGAAATGCAAACTGAATTAGAAATTATGGATAATTTAGTTTCGCAGTATTATCAAATAAAGTGTAAATTTGATAATTTAGTATCATCAGATGGTTCTAAGAAATCGGAATTCAAAAATAAGCTGAAAATACCTAAATTGCAGTTAAGACAATACAGAGGTGATTTAAAGGAATGGCTTAGCTTTTGGAATCAATTTGGTAGAATAGACGAAGATTCTGACATAGAAGAAGAGGATAAACTACAGTACCTCATCCAGTCCACTACGCCAGGTTCTCGGGCAAGAAATATAGTAGAGAGTTACCCTGCCACAAAAGGTAACTATAAGAAAGCGATTAATAGTTTAAAGGAAAGGTTTGGCAGAGAAGATTTGCTTATAGAAGTCTACGTACGCGAACTGCTAAAATTAGTTTTAACAAATCTGAATGCGAAGAATAAATTATCCACTTTCTTTGATACTATAGAATCACAGTTAAGAGCCTTAGAAAGCTTAGGCGTAACGTCTGATGCCTGTGCAGCTATGTTGTATCCTTTAGTCGAGTCTTGTTTAGGAGAAGAGTTAATACGTGCTTGGCATCGAAGTCAGTCTTATTCGGCCGAATCTAGTTTACAGAAACGTCTTGATACTTTGATGAATTTCCTTAGACAAGAAGTAATGAACGAAGATAGAATTTCACTAGCTGTAAGTAGTTTTAAAGATAAATCAAAATTTGAAGAGAAAACTACAACCAAAATTGCTAAAACCGTGCACACTGCTGCTGAACTCTTCAACAAGGGACTCTATAAATGTGTCTTTTGTAAAGGCTCACATTTATCAGATCAATGTAAACAAGCTATAAAGTTAAGTTTTGAAGATAGAAAACAGAAGTTGTCAGAGTCTGCTTGTTGTTATTTGTGTACCAAGTTTGGACATGTTGCTCGAAGATGTCGATTGAAACGAAAGTGTTCTGATTGCCAGGGAAATCATTGTTCAATAATGTGTCCAAAACAGAAAACCTTTAACATAACTGAAGATACTACCAAAGACGTTTGCAATATAAGTAGTGAACAGAATCTGAGTAACCACACTTACACTGAAGTTTTTTTACAAACCATGGTTGTAGAATTGAAAGGAGATAATCAATCACGAAGAGTACGAGTTCTTATTGATACTGGTTCCCACAAGTCTTATGTATCGAAAAGTATTGCAGAGGAACTGGGTTATACACCAATTCGAAAAGAAGAATTAATACATTCGCTTTTCGGAGGCACGCAGACAGAAACAGTTGTACATACTTGTTATAAAATTCGTCTTTATAGCCTAACTAAAAATTATTGTTGTAATTTTGAAGTTCTTGACCAACCACTGATTTGCCAAAATGTTAGTTCTGTAAAAAAGGGACCCTGGTTGAATGAATTAAAAGAAAAGGGCATACAATTAACTGATATGACAGATGGTCCAATAGATGTCTTGGTAGGAGCTGATGTAGCTGGCAAGCTATTTTCCGGAAATAAACATAATCTAGACTGTGGATTGGTAGCAGTTCATACATTATTAGGCTGGACTGTTATGGGTAAATTAAAAGCTTGTGATTATCAAACATCATCAATGCTTATTACTTCATTATTTTCAAAGGATGTTTCCATAGCTAATCTGTGGAGCTTAGATGTTCTTGGTATTGAAGATCCTAATAAAATTAAAACCTCTCAAGAACATGAAAGAGATGTTATGGAACACTTTTTAAATTCTGTAAAAAGAAGAGATGATAATCGATACGTAGTAAGCATGCCCTGGATTGATGGTCACCGTCCCTTACCACTCAATTTTGATTTATCCTATAGAAGACTTTGTACTATTACCAAAAAACTTAAGAAAGACAATTTTTATGAAGTCTATAATAATTGGTTAGTTTTTGATAATTGGTTAAATGAAGGTATTATAGAGTGCTTATCCAGTGATGATAAATCATTTGAAGTAAATTCAAGAAGTGGTCATTTTTTACCTCACCATCCTGTGTATAAACCAAATAGTAACACCACTCCTGTACGGCCAGTTTTTGACGCGTCCTCTAGAGAGAAAAATCAACCTTCTTTAAACCAGTGTTTAGAGAAAGGAGTAAATTTAATTGAACGAATTCCGGCAGTACTACTACGATTTCGGTCAGGAAGGATAAGAGTTATAGCCGACATATGAAAGGCATTTCTTCAAATTGGGTTGAACGACTGTGATAAAAATTTTTTTGAAGTTTCTTTGGTACGACAAAGAAGGAAATTTAAGAATTTTTCGACATGCACGTGTAGTATTTGGTGTCACGTGCAGTCCATTCTTATTGGGAGCTGTTATAGAATACCACTTAAGAAATGTACTCCAAAAGTCAATTTGTAAAGAGAAACACTATTCTGTTGAAGTTATTTCAAAGTTAATTCAAGCTTTTTATGTCGACAATATCGTAACGAGTGTCCAAGATGAAGAAGCTCTTTACCAGTTTATAGAACAGTCAACCCAAATATTAGCTGAAGGAAAGATGGATCTCAGAGGGTGGGAGTATTCTTTACCAGAAAGTACAGAAGATGATGATAAAAGTAATGTTTTGGGATTGATTTGGAATCGTCGATTAGATACTTTGGAGATATCTTTAGAATGGTTTGATAAGATGGACACCACAAGAGTAACCAAGAGAACAATTTTGTCTGCTGCACATAAACTTTTTGATATAATTGGTTTCACGTGTCCCGTTTCATTAATTCCAAAATTGCTACTTCAACAGGTTTGGTAAATGAATTTGAATTG
This sequence comes from Ophraella communa, assembly GCA_035357415.1. Classification (NCBI taxonomy): domain Eukaryota; kingdom Metazoa; phylum Arthropoda; class Insecta; order Coleoptera; family Chrysomelidae; genus Ophraella; species Ophraella communa. Next base: position 21,229,024 of record CM068981.1, read on the forward strand.
GGATACAGAGATTGAAGGAAAAATTCGAAATATTTTTTTAAAATGGTTAGAAGAACTACCATTTCTTGCTACTGTTAAAATTCCTCGTTGGATTTTTTTGGATTCTAAGTTACCCGTAACTCATTCGGTACATATTTTCTGCGATGCCAGTGCAAATGCATATGGAGCTTGTATTTTCCTTAGAACAGAAACCAGTGACAACGTTGAGTTGAGATTAGTCGAAGCTAAATCTAGAGTAGCACCTGTGAAAAAATTGACGATACCACGCCTGGAACTTTTAGCTGCCACTATTGGTGTAAGAATGCTTTAAAATTTTAAACTCAATTTTGAAAGTAATATCCAGGTATATTACTGGTCAGATTCGTCTACTGTTCTTTCGTGGATTAAACGAGAAGATAACTGGAAACCATTTATTTAGAATAGAGTTGATGAAATTAGGCGTATCTCAAAACCTCAAGATTGGTATTTTGTTCCGGGTGAACTAAATCCAGCAGATCTCCCATCGAGAGGTTGTTTCGCTAAACAACTATCTAATGGGAGATGGTGGGAGGGTCCTAGTTGGTTATATAACTCGATTTCTAAATGGCCATCTTAAAATTTTCAATGCAAAGAAGATGAAATAAACCATGAAAAGCGGAAAACCGTTGTCTCGTCTGTATCTATAGACAAAGAAGCATCATGGTATTAAAAGTATTTTTTCAAGTTTAGTAAAATTGTTAACTTAATAGGCTGGATAAAACGTTTCATTAATATTGTTGTGAAACGAGATAAAGTGCAGGAAGTAATTTTGACCACTAAAGAATTAGAGGCGGCAAGAAAAACAGTTATTCGTCTAATTCAACAAGAATGCTTTAATCAGGATAAAGATTTAAAACTTGTTTCGTTGTGTTATTTTATTGATGACGAAGGACTTATTAGAATTCGCACCAAAATTTCTGATAGGAAAGATAGCGAAGAATTTTGTTTACCGTATGTTTTACCCTCGAGACATGAAGTTGTTAGACGATTGATTTTTGAAGAACATTTAAACAGGGCCACGTAGGTGTCCAGTTCTTAATAAGAACTCTACGAGAAAATTATTGGATACTCAGATGTCGACGAACTGTTAGATCCGTAATTAGTAATTGCACTACCTGTAAGGGATTTAAAGGGAAAACTCTTGAAGCACCAGCTATATGTTTACCAGAAGCCAGGGTACGTGATGCAGCAATATTCGAAGTTGTAGGTATAGATCTAGCAGGACCGTTATACCTTAAGACTAAAGAAAAGGTGTGGATTGTTCTATACACATGTGCAGTTTATCGAGCAGTACACCTAGAACTGGCATCATCCTTGTCAAGTAATGCATTTTTACAGACACTCAGGGGATTTATTGCTCGTCGGAGAAGATCTTCAATAATTTATACAGATTGTGGAAAGAATTTTACTGGATCAGAAAAGGCGTTTCATGAATTAGATTGGACAGAAGTAGCCAAGATTTGTTCGACAATACAACCAATAAATTGGCGGTTGAATCCTCCAGCAGCACCATGGTGGGGAGGTTGGTGGGAGCGTCTTGTTAGAATTATGAAGGATATCTTACGGAAAATACTTGGAACATCATGTCTCAATTATGAAGAATTGAATACCACACTTTGCGACTGTGAGGCTATACTGAATGCACGACCCCTTACCTATATGTCTGAAGACCCTGACGACTGTATTGTACTCACTCCGTCAATGTTTTTACAAGACATTAAAGAAATTGGTACAGTCGATATTGATGCAGTTGAAGCTAAAGACTTAACCAGAAGATATAGATATCGTCTAAGGTTAAAAGAAGATTTAAACAAACGGTTTAAATTAGAGTATTTGGGTCAATTGGCACTGTTTTCTAAGAAATCTATAGTAGAAAAAGTAAAAGTTGGAGATGTTGTGTTGATTGCGGATTCTTGTAAAAGAAAACTGGAGTGGCCAATGGGACGCATAATTGAAACAATTCCCGGACGCGATGGAAAAATCAGACTAGTGCGATTAAAGACTGCTACAGGCGAATTAATAAGACCAGTGCAACGAATTTGTATGTTGGAGATGGAACGTTCAGAAAATTTACCGAACGCCGCAATATCCAAAAGATTAAATAAAGTACATTGAAGGGTCAAAATAGGAAAGAATCTGTGAATAAAACCAGATATGGAAGAACAGTTAAAACCCCTGATAGATATGGCAGTTAATTGTGTCATTTTTTTTTGGAAGCAAAAATGACACAAGGTGGGAGTATGTTAGGAATCATTTCGCCTTGTGATCAATGATTACTATTATTTTTGTTTGTTTATAATATATAATTATGTTGTTGTCAATGTAAAAAAGACAATTGTCAATGTCAAATATTTAAAAGTAAAAAAGGTATATTAAAAGGATATTGGTTTTTCTTAGTAAATCCATTTGCAAAAAGGTAATCCTTAGTTATTTCTAACACCCCCTACTGAGGGATTACTATTGTAAAATCATGTTGTAAATAGAAGTCAAGCCTAAATATCTTGTGATGTAATCACAACGTTTGGTGAGTGGTATTTATAATATTGTTCGTATACATTATTCGGTTGAATTTGGGTTACTAATAACTGATGTATTATGTTAGCTACATTGTCGTGTCATTGCTGTTGGTGCCAGGGCCGGGCATCCACTGGTGACGTGCTCTATGGTTTCTTTAGCAGGAGGAGCAGGCTCTACATAGGTCAGGAAGTTGAGCTGGTGATGTACTTGGTGTAATTACGAGTGGCTAAAGCTTCCAGGTCAGCAATGGTCCCATTTATATTTCCAAAGCTACAGTTTTTTTTAATATCACTTTACTTCTTTGGTGGAGTATATTTTTGACCTTTTTGACCCATTTCTTTATAAATTTGTCAAAAGAGTTATAGTTTGGTCAAACCCTAAGTACCTATACAGTTCCTATTCAGCCATACTTACAATTTCTAGGCTGTTGTTGCTATTTCCCTGCTTTCATCGAATTGATAACACCATTTTTATGTCCTAAGAGAATATTTATGTGGTTTCAAGGGCCTCATTCAGTTGATTTCTTGAACTATAGTGTAATTTCAAGTCGTCCTTATAAAATAAAAAAGTAAGGGTCTCTGCAGGTGTTATGGGATAGCTAATTACCGATCTATTATATGCGAGTGTGATGGAATCCTAGATGATATTAATCACTGGATGTTCAGCTGTCACCACAATAAACCAAGCCGCTATGATGGATTCTAATCAATTGTTAAGATTGCTCTATATCTAAAAATATTTTGTGGCTGAATGGCTTTCCCTTTGTCCAAAGCCTAAAGCCAAACAAAAAAGCACTTAAAGGCAAGGCAAAACAACAAAGCACCTGATAAATTTCCCTATTTATCTTCACCTTACCAATGTTGATGGACCCAGTTGGTAGTGTTGGTCTCAAATTGGTCATTACTGAGGATGGGAAGTCAAATGTTGGATTTATTTTATAAATATAAGGTAGTTCTTTTAAATAAAAAAGAGGTACATTAATGAACGCCTTTTGGTAGTCGATGTAGGCTACAGGGAGGGTATTTTCGTTTTATTTGCGAGTTGAACTAATACTTAATTATTTATTCAAAAATATTTATGTATTTACTTATTAGTAAAAAGAAAAAAAATCGCTTAGTTACGTATTCGATTCCTTGTGGAATAGTTCAACAAAGATTATGTTGAATTATTGTTAATCTTTGCTTTTTTCTGCAATCTTTCCATTTTTTTTCTTTGGTGTTCAAAATGATAATGAAATTAACGATGGGATCTTTATAGTAATAAAATTAAAAGAACCCGAAATATTTAAATTTAAAACAGTAGCAAATATTAAGTATGTTTATCAGTTATCAAAACTATATTTGCTGTTATAGAATTCCGATTAAGATAAGGTATTATGATTTGAAGAAATATAGCTAATCACTATAGAAAAATGTTATAGAAAAGCAGTACTTTAAAAGTAGGTCAAAATTGACGTAAAGAGACATACGGTCTGCAGATTTACTGTTTTCTTCCGCATTCTTGTTATTCTTTAGTTGCTTTCAAAAATATCGAAAATAAGCTTCTTGATTTTACTTCTTTCCTTTTTACTTAAGTATTACATTGTTCTTTACTTCTGTATTCCTGTAAGATTTTTCTAATTTTATAAAAAATAAAATAATAATTCATATTTTTTTTATAAATTGTTAAATATATAATAATTATATTTGTTATAATTATAATAATTTTATAAATTTCTATATATTAGAAATTAAATATATTTCCCGGTCGTGTATTGTTAAAAAATAACCAAATATTGTATATTATATTGACTTTGACTGAATATATATCAAGAAAAACTCATTTTTTCTATATAGTACAGAACCGTTATCAAATAAATATAAAACATCAGAACAATTATTTCAATAAACCTATAGGTACGTATATACACATATATTCCTTACACACATACGCCCTTATTCACTTTTGTTGATTTAACTAACGGCAGTGTTGTCATTTTAACTGACATCATTGTTTGTAATTGATACAATCTGAAACCATTGCGAACCAGTCAACATGTTAGTGTTGACACATAATATAGCCTATGAAAGCCCCCAAAGGAACAGGATCGAACTCGCCAAAGCATTTATTTAATTACTATACGGAATGTGTCGATGTTACATTAATCCTTGGAATAAATGGATAGTATATTCAAACTTTATTAATAAAAATTTGGTTTTCATAATACTTGACATCTAAATAGCAATGTGATTGAATATTGTTTTAAATTTTATTTAAAACAATAAAGTATTTTAAAAAATACAAAATCAAATTTATATTTTATGAATACTTTGACTAAAATTTTCGCAATGAGTGATTATTTATTATGATGTAGTAGTTTTTTAATATTAGCACTGTAGAAGTTGTCCGATGATAGAACTTTTGGATAAATTTGTGCACCAAACAAAGGAACTATCGAAAGGTGGCAACTTTAAAATACTATGGCTATTATTGGGTAAATAGTATTGTAGAAAAGGTCGCACTAGATAATAATGTCCACCAATCAACTGTTGTAAGAGTGCTAAGAAAGGAGAAGTGGCATCCATACAAAGTACATCTGGTCCAGGAGCTATTAGAAGATGACTTTGATAGAAGAATCGAATTCTGCGAAATCGTTATGAAACAATGTAACAGAGATCTGGGTTTTATACAAAAGGTACTTTTTTCAGATGAAGGGTCTTTTATGCTAAACGGTCACGTAAATTTCCAGACATGTAGGGCCATATTCGCTAGTTGCTACTAGCTTCTGCTAGGTATCTGGAATTTCTTCAAGATTATCTGTTGCTACGGCTGATCAGCTATTTCCAAATAGAAATAATTTATGGTACCAACAGGATGGGGTTCCCCCACACTATGGCGTTGAGGTGCGAAATTACCTTAATAACGTTTTCCCAGGAAGGTGGATAGGAATGACCACCAAGGTCTCCAGATCTTACTCCGTTAGACTTTTTTTATGGGGATATATAAAGAGCAGAGTATATCAAAATCGACCTAATAATGTAGAAGAGTTGAAGGAGCGAATCCGAACGGTAATTGCACAAATAACACCTGAAGTCCTCGAAAACGTAAGGAAAGAATTTACTGCTCGCCTTTCTCATTGTATCATTGCTAAAGGTCGGTGATTTGAACATTTGTTGTAATTTAATTGTATTTAAGTAAACATTTATTGTAAGTAAATTGTATTAATAAACCAACAGTTTTGGTTAACCCTGTAGAAATAAATATTCAAATGATTACATAGTTGCAAAGGCAATAAGGGGACTTTCCACATGAGCTGTCACGTGACCTCAGTTTGTATTTAGTCAAACTAAGCTCAACAAACCTTTGAGATATCCAAAACTAGGATTAACAATGAAAAATAAGAAAATAAAATACAATACAAATTTATTATCAGAGGAAAAAGTCAAAATTGATATAACAAGTAACACTAATACCAAAAAGCATAAACATCATATAAAAAGATTACTGCTAAAAAAAAGAAAAGAATATCTACACATTATCTGTTTAATCGTTAGTCGGGTCCTTAGAACAAAAAGATTCAGGAAGGAGTATATGCAAAATGACCTTGAGTCCAGAAAGGACCTTGCATATGGCGGCCAATTGTCAATTTTAATTTCCGTTTCCAATGACGTACCGAAAAAAAAAAATAAAAATTATATCAAGGTTCTTATTTTTAATAAATTTCAACCAATCAAGTTTGTGAATACAATTAGTGTACTAAATAATTTAGTATTTATAAGAACCGAATGATACGCCTATGCACTCATTTTTGACATTTAAATGCAAATATTGCTTTGACAGTATACTGTAAACATAAACAATGAGTCATACTAGGAGCTTCAAGATGGCCGACTTCCGTCGCAAATTTTCCTTTAAGTTAATATATGACAGACTCCTTCCTGTTTCTTTTTGTTCTAAGGTCGGGTCGAATGATAATGACGGGATAGTAATAATGATTTGATTGACGGCATTGACGTACATACAGTTCGTTCGCTGGATCTTTTCCCATAGCTGAAATTATTAACATACTACTTTTTGTAGTACGTCTCTTTTCCACTTACAGAAACTAAATTGAACCGTTTGTTCCAATACAGAGATAGCCATATGACTAATGTCGATGATAGGTGTAACCTACACAATGAAAGTTCTGTGGTTTATCCGCGAATTTGTAAATTGACAGACCAAATACATTGTTTACATTTTTATTTTAGATTTTTATCCATTTTATTGCCCCTTGCATATAAATTTATTTCAAAAACAGTAGTTTTGACAACTAACCTATACCTGAGTTTTCGAATAATTGTCGTAAGTGAATATTATTTATCTACTTCTTATTAATTTATTTTGCAATGAAAACTAACCTTAAATTGACATATCATTATGATTCTGGATAGAACTCCATCAAACTGAATTATATGAAACACATTTTGCTTTCACCAAAGTAGAAAATATTGACCTAATTTTATGAATAACCAGAACCATTGATAAATAGTTTTCATTTTTAGAATATGCCTGGAAAAAGGTTGAATTCGCAAGCACAGAAGCTGGTCCTGAATTTGTTGGAGTATTTTGAGTTAGAAAAAGGAAATGGGGGATCTTTGGAACCAATTTCAAGTGTTCAAGAAGTAGAATAAATATTATTTAGCAATATACTTTTATTAATCAATTTTTTATGTTAGAGAGTAGCTGCTGCTTTGAAAATATCTCGGCGGACAGTATACATGCTATAAAAAAAAGAAAAGAAAATAATCCAATGCAAATAAAATTTATTGCATATATATTTAAGCCTTAAATAAACATATTTAAAATATGAATTATTTATTTTTACAACCCATTTATTTTTCAAAGTTAAACTGTGTGGGTGGGACTAATAGTAATGGTTGCAGCCATAATCCTAACAAAGCAATTCTGATTTGCATAGTTTCTAGTGAGAAAGTTATTATTGGTACTAAATATTATACAAGTAGATTTGTTTAATAGCAAGTTTAAAGAATAGCTCCATTAAACTCTGGTACACTAACAGTTTTTTTAAACTAAACATTTAGGTTGCATATTGCTAAAAGGCTATAAAATATTTACAAATATCACCAGCTTCAATACAATAATAAATAACGTCCACCGTCACTTTAGCCATATCCTTATTAAACTATCAATCTACGACCTACGTGTTATTTAATGTATTGATGTATTGCGTTTGTATATGGTTCAAGGTCATGGGAAAAGATCCACCGAACGAACTATACGTGCTTTGTGCTATAAGTACATTAAAAGTAAAAACAGTATTATACATATAATCCCATATATAATTCCATAATCATACTGAAGTATTTTTTAAATTAAAAAAGAGTTTATGCGGGAAAACCTTTCCTTAATAGTTTTTTTAAAGGAAACTTTATAAAAAGGTGTTAATGTAACGTTATTGTAAAAGGCTGGTTTCTGTCCTTTTTGTGCAAAAAGTCGATTTTTTGAAAACATAGGCTCCTTTCAATACAAGTGACTTGAGATAGTTTAAAAAACACCAACTTGCCGAATAGTGAAAATGACAATAATAGTAATAATAACAATTTCGGATTCAAATTTGTCATGATCCAACTATATTTGACAATAGTAAAATAAAATAAAATTTTAAGAGTGACAGTTTTGGAAATTGTATATTAATAGGATATTTGACTATGCAAAAAATAAATTGTCACTTACTGTCATTAGCATACATTAAGATTGTAGAATTATATGTTAAGGTAAGTTGAAAATAATAATTTATTTATTTGAAAATGCGAAAATAAAAATGCGTTATTAAAAGTGTTTGTGACGTTACACAAATGCTTCTGCATGTAGTGCTTTTAGTACTTTAACAGCTTTGTTCTGTTTTTGCCAGTTACAGTTTTTAAACCGTTAGATGCCTGCGCACTAAAAAATTCTGTGTGTTTCTTGTCCACAGGATACTTAAATTTTGAGGATAGTTTGACAACGATAACTGAATAACCCGAAAAATACTATTTTATAATGCAAAACGGTTTTGTAAAAGTAGACACCACGAATCTATTTTTACAATCCAAAATGTTGTTGAAAGAAAGTATGGCGTGTGGAAATTCTTATTAGTCTTATTATTAGGAATAAGACGAAATTTGGGTACAAACCAACAATCCTGCTAATATAGAATAAAATATTATGAGAAACTATTACCTATTGACAAGCATTTTGCTAAATTATTTTAATTAATAATTATCATATTTATTTTAACTTTGTTTTATTTCTTAATTCGTATTTCTAAGTCTTGCGAGCGTTGCCTCGTTTGATGGTCTATCTCCGTTCTACGATTTTAGTTTTCTAATTAGGCTACTTCAGCAGAATTTATAGGTATGTATAATATTTTCTTATAATATTCTTCTATTTGAATTTGATGTATTAACACAAAATTCATCTACTTATTTTTTCTACCTTAGCTACCTTATTTGTAGTTTTGTTTTCTATATATTTTTCATTTTTAATTAATTGTAAAAGTCTTAAATAATCTTCATGTCTTAGTGATCCACACTTTTTCTTTTTTCGAGGAATATCAATTTGTTTTCAGAATTTTAATTATGCGCCAAAATAGAAAAGTTAGTTATTTGCGAGGTCCATTATACACCGATAAGCAAAGCTTGGAGGTCATTAATGGATCCGAGACAATATTGTACTTTTCTACCGTGGCTCATAAAGCATTTTTTTCACTACTGGCATTATATTTTTATAATTATTATGACCGAACTGGAATGTTTACCTTGAAAATGCCAACGACAAAAGAGAGTAAACAAATTTGCTTGAAGTTTTCAGGGAAATTTTGCACAGTCAGGATATAAACATCTTATCTCGTTCATCGTCTTTAGTATTGGCTAATAGTTTTTTATATAATAAGCTGCCGCATTATCTTAGCTTTAAATGCCCTATATACCTCATTACAATAACAGCACAGTTGCGTCTCTGCATGAAAAACTATATCAAGCTTTCTGACAAACAAAATATTCATAAGATACATACGAAAGAAATGTGCTCGATTTGTAACCTTACCAAATTAAAACTGTAACGAAGTTACTTAAATTGTGTTTAGTTCCGTATATTCCAACGACTCCGCACTGTATTATTTATTAAAATAAAACCGGATTTTGTTGAAACGACGCGCAACTGCTAATTAGTTAAGTAGAGGGGATACGGTTGGGTTAAACGGATCGAAAAGAGAAACATTTTTGAGAAGTCGATCGCCAGCCGTCTAAGAGGTAAACACGTACGCTCCGAGAAAACCGGTAAGCAAATCGAGATATTAGGAATTTGTCTAAGTCCGAGAATCATAGTTTGCGCATGTTTCTAGTTAGAAGTGGGAGAACCGATAGCTAGCTAGGGATTTCCGAACCGTTAGCAAGGCAGTTGATCACCGCCACTTAATAGTGCCATCACGTGCAGTCCTGAGCCGCCTTAAGGAAAATCGGTAAGAAACACTTAATAATTATTTAGATTGGGAAGTCGGAAAGAATTCTAAGTCCGATATTGGAATTCTGCGCAAGTCGTTAGATAGGAGTGGGAGATCCGTTGAATACATAAATCAGTAGATCATTAGAGAAGTGAGTTAGCTACCAGCCGTTTATAGTGCCGCCACGAACAACTACTGCTCCGTTTTGGTAAGAAAAGCTTTATAATAGATTTGTAGAGTTTCAGGTTCTATTCTGCCGGCCGAATTCTTCATATACACAAACGTAAGTCCGTATTCCGAGTAAGATATCTTAGGTGAGGTATTTTTGCCCTTGCTATCCCGCTGATAAGGAAGGCCGAGTGTCGGGTGGGTATCACAGGTACTCCGGGTGTTTAGTTATTTTCCGTTTTCCCTTGTTATCCCGCTGATAAGGAAGGCGGAGTGCCGGGTGGGTATCACAGGTACTCCGGTAGATGCGTAATAGTTTTTGTGCGTTGGAGACGCTAGGTGGGTATCACGAGGGTCTCCGACGGTAGTTATACCTTTATCAGCCCGCTAATAAGGAGGAGGAAGTACTAGGTGGGTATCACGAGTACTTCCCAAATTCCGGAGAAAAATAGAAACCGATCCTAAGATACTTTCCGTATAGATAATATTGCAATCCGGGTTTCCATAGTCTCAGAGAATAGAACCTAACCTACTATCATAGGAGTTTGGTAGCAATTTATATGTACCCCGCATGTAGAATATCCGCTTGGTAATTAGACTGCCCGCTTTTTGTAAAAACCGCTTTCGCATATCACTCCGCCGTGAATAGCCCCGCATTCATCATTCACCCGAAGCATGGTAGCTTTTGCGTAACTTTCTTTGCACACCTCCACCATCCCCGTTAAACCCCGACCTGTAACGAATTTTGTATATTTATTTGTTGTTGTTAATAATAAATAGAACTTAGGAAATATTGTGTATTTTTATTCCACTGTTCGTATTGAAGTGTGATTGTTATAGCCGTGAAACTTCAGGTATCCGACCCAGCCGGGTAATTAAAGCCTACCCTTCTGGCCGCCCCTTAAGTAGGTCCACACCATAAAGACCCCTGGAGTATTTCTTCTTTACTGAAGCTGCCCGAGTAGTGTCCTTCGGCACTTAAAACCGAAGGTGGCGCCCGAGGCAATCCGAAACCTGCATTAAGGTGTCAAAGAAGACGTAGCGACGCGAAAGTACGTCATAAATTTGGCGCCCGAGTAGGGACCGTTTTAGGGTACACCATATCCGTTGGAAATCCGCTGACCCGTTATTTTTTTTTGTTACCGATTGTCAACTTCGGCTATCAAGAAAGCCATAGCCCCGTGCGACACCTCGTTAGATAGGTTTCCGAGAGCGCAGAAGCGAATACCCCCACCTATTGACCGACAGAAGAGACCGTTTTGAAGATTCTCTCCTAGGAAGGGGAGTGAAGTTCTGACTGTGAACCGAGTAAGACGTGCAACGATCGAATACCGCCAAGATGTCAAAAGGAAGGATAGGACCCAACGATACGACAACCACCGGTACAGGGTCTACCGGACCCCACAACCCGCCCAGTCCGGGTATAGTAGGAGATTCTAGTGACACCCGCGTAGGATGGGTATACTTGTTACGGAAAGAAGAATTGGACGCAGAACTACCGAAATTCAACTTGGAAGTCATAGGCACTGTAGATGAGAAGCGGAAACGCCTGGTTAAGTTTCTCCGAGAAGGTAAACCTGAAGCAACAACACCTCTACCGCCACCACTAATGACTCCCGTCCCCGTTGGAACATCCGCCGTCACCTGCAGCACAACTACAGCGACTCAATTAGGAAGCACCCCGACCATAACTGTAAGTAATGCATTCCAAGGCACTTTAGCCGGAATTCAGTCTCACCCGTCACAACCTGGTCCGTCTTCTGACACACTAATGTCGCCGCTAAGAATAAAAGACTGGCATATCACTTTTGACGGAAATACCGACCCAGCCGCGTTCCTAGAGAGATTGGAAGAAATCAGGGAATCTCAGGGAATTTCCGCCGACCGCGTTTTGCAAGCAATGCCTGAAATACTGCACGGAATGCCGGCATTATGGTTTAGAAATAACCGTAAATATTGGACAAACTGGAGAGAGTTCTGTACCGCCTTCCAAGACTTCTTCTTTCCGGTTAACTACCGTATTGACCTGGAAGTAGCTATCAGTAGACGAACACACCGTTTACAAGAAGATAGCGCCTCCTACATCACGGATCTACAGACATTGATTCGCCGCCATGGAGGCATCACCGCAGAGCAAGAACTGAACTGGCTCTACCGCAATTTGCATCCGGAATTTCGACTTCAGATTCGGAGGACCGATTTTACCGACATTCAGGGATTTGCCAAAGCCGTCCGAGAATATGAGTTGTTACGATCAGAGATCCAACTCACACGGACACCCGCTGTGTCACCACGTATCCCACCATTCCGCCCAAACACGACACCGCCCCCTAGAAACGCGGATGGACAGAATTCAGCAAACCAGAGACCAAACACGAGAAGACCAGCCGAGAGCCCACGGGAGTGTTGGCGATGCGGACAGACAGGACACTTTAGGAGTCAATGTAGAGAGGCTCCCCGGATCTTCTGCTCCAGATGTAAACGAGAAGGAGTAATGTCACGCGATTGTCCGTGTCCACGATCGGAAAACTAATAGGGCGCTGCGACGAACCGAGGCCCGTGCAGCAAAGCCCTGATGACGCCTCACTGACCGTACCGTACGAGGACAACCGACCGCATATCTCCGTCCGTATACCAGGTGGAACCGTAGAAGCATTAATAGATACCGGAGCCGTAATCTCCTATGTGGGAGACAGGATAGCCCGACAATGGAGCACACTGGGAGCGACAAAAACTTCAACGACTGCAAGTTCGGCCAGGTTGGCAAACGGAGAGACCGTAAGCGTCCCGGAAAAATATCAGGTGGAGATCCAGATTGGAAATCACCGTTTTGAGGAGACTTTTGGCCATCTACGTGGATTATCCTCCGACATGGTCATAGGAATGGACATTCTCCGAAAGAGACATTTTTCCCTTGAGTTAGGGAGTGGAAAAGTTTTGGTGGACAACCGTCCCGTCACTGTGGATGCTAGGCCCGTACCTTGTTTCCCCATTGGCACCACTGAATCTAGGCCACCCCTAATATTGACTCCAGACGAAGAGGACCGATTAGAAGCCTTCCTGCAAGAGGAATTACCGTCATTTGAGGACATACGAGGGGTAACACCGTTATTGGAGCACCGGATCCGCCTTTTAAATCCGGAACCGATAAAGCAACGTTATCGACCTCAGAATCCCCGAATGCAGGAAGTGATCAACGCGGAAGTAGAAAGGATGTTGGAAGAAGGAATTATAGAACCCTCAGAGAGCCCATGGAGCTCGCCGGTAGTCATCGTACGAAAGAAAGATGGCAAACCAAGGTTCTGCATCGATTTCCAGAAAGTCAACTCCGTCTCCGAGAAGGATGCCTATCCGTTGCCGTTCATCAACGCCGTACTAGACAAACTCCGTAGAGCCCGCTATATTTCAAGTATCGACTTGCGACAAGGATACTGGCAAGTGGCACTCACAGAAGACAGCAAACCAATCACCGCATTTACCGTCCCCGGCAGAGGACTATATCAATTCCGTGTTATGCCCTTTGGACTTCATGCCGCTCCCGCTACATTTCAGCGCCTGATGGATAGAATTATTGGACCGGAGATGGACCCGTATTGTTTCACATACTTGGATGATATCATAGTGCTAGGAAGCACTTTCGAGGAACACCTCGCTAATCTCCGTGAAGTTTTTCGCCGTCTTCGCGCCGCTAATCTACGTGTTAACCCAGAGAAATGTGAGTTTGGAAGAAGATCCCTCAAATATCTCGGCCACTTAGTAACATCCGAAGGAATCTGCACCGATCCAGAGAAAGTGGACTCCATCGTAGGACTAGCAGCCCCAACTAATGTACGTGGCCTAAGACGATTCTTGGGGATGGCCTCATGGTACAGACGTTTTGTACCAGCTTTTTCGGAAGTAGCAGCCCCGTTACACCGCCTACTAAAGAAGAATCGCCGTTGGCAATGGGGGCCAGAACAAGACGAAGCTTTTGAAAAACTCAAAACCTGCCTAACGGAAGCACCAGTCCTCGCCTGTCCCGATTTCGACAGACCCTTTACACTTCAGACAGACGCTTCAGACCAAGGCCTCGGCGCAGTTCTGACCCAAACCAGCGACAAGGGCGAACAGGTAATAGCATACGCCAGTAGGTCCCTGACATCCGCCGAAAAAGCCTACTCCGTGACCGAGAAAGAGTGTTTAGCCATCGTATGGGGAATCGAGAAGATGCGTCCCTATTTAGAAGGATACCATTTTACGGTCATTACGGACCACCAATCGCTTCGCTGGCTCCATTCCATCAAAAGCCCAGCAGGCCGTCTCGCTCGTTGGAGTATGTTCTTACAGCAATACGACTTTGAGGTCAGATACCGACGAGGAGGATTGAATAAAGTCGCCGATGCCCTGTCTAGAGAACCTAGAGAAGATACCGGAGAAGTCACAGAAGGAATAGCAACCGTCGAGCCGTTAACAGGATGCTTGTGGTACGAAAAGAAGAAAGCAGAAGTCCAACAGAATCCTGAGGCGTTTCCCGACTACTGCATCCGAGACGAGCGCTTATACCGTCATTTCTGGGACTCTACCGACCTCACGGAACCAGAACTAGCCGACCCATGGAAACTGTGTGTCCCTAAGCCGACACGACTAAACGTGTTGAAGGAAATGCACGACGCACCAACAGCAGGACACATGGGTATTGCCAAAACCATAGGAAGAATTGTTGCCCGCTACTATTGGCCCGGAATGTTCCGTGACATAACCAAATACGTCCGTAGCTGTGATTCCTGCCAAAGATACAAGTCCTCTCAGATGAAACCTGCCGGAAAGATGCAACCCTCCCACAACCGTCATCCTTGGGAGTGTGTCAGCACAGATCTAGTAGGTCATCGAAAGGAAATACTTTCCTAATAGTGTTCCAGGACCGTTTCACCAAGTGGGTACAGTGTCGGCCAATACGTAAAGCCACTGCTAAAGCCGTCACGCAAGCTTTGTATGAAGACATTATTACCCGCTTTGGTTGCCCTAAGGTGGTTCTAACTGATAATGGAACCCAATTCACGGGACACCTGTTTGACGACATGCTGAAAGAGATGGGAATCACACACCGCAGGACACCGCCGTACACCCCTCAGGCCAACCCCGTGGAAAGAGCCAACAAGACACTCAAGACCATGATAGCTCAGTTTTGCGACCAAGATCACCGCAAATGGGACCAGAACTTACCCGAATTACTATTTGCTATTAATACCGCCCGACAAGAATCAACCGGATTTACACCAGCATTCCTAAACTTTGGACGAGAATTGGAGGTACCGAAAGCTGTTTACCGCACCCCACCACCACCGAGGCAAGAAGATATCGAAGATATCGACCAGACGGAGGCCACCCAGTATACCGAGAAGCTGCAACGGTTACAGGAAACTTTTGAGATGGTCCGCATAAACCTCGCTAAAGCGTTCACCACACAGAGCCGTCATTACAATCTAAGGCACCGAGAATGGCGCTGTCACATCGGAGACCAAGTAATGAAGCGGGAACATCAGCTATCCTCCGCCGAAAAAGGGTTTGCCGCGAAACTCGCTCCGAAATATTCCGGCCCGTATACCGTCACTCACGTCATCTCGCCCGTAGTGTATAATTTAAAAAGTCAGACCGGGAAACGCCTACAGCGGGTACATATCAAAGACCTCCGTCCGGCACATGTCATAGACACCGTATCCGACTAATACTGTTGCTTTCCAGAATAATGACTACAAGAATACCGGGAGAGCCGCCGCGGGGATCTGCCCCACCAATAACTCTATTCACACTAGTATGGAAGCCAAAAACAAAGTGGTCAAAAAGAGGAAGAGCCTCCAGGTCTGTCGGGTACTGGCCCGAGAATTACAAGCCTTTTCTGAAAATAGTTTGGATTTTCTTTTCAGTCGCCATGGATACAACATTGGATATAAACGTCCCAACCGCCGCCGAAGCCACCGATGACATCAGTAAGGAACTACTGGGAAGTCTCTCCAAGGATTGTCGCTGCAACCAAGCCCCCAGGAACCAGCCAACACCTTCCCGGCGCCCCACGAAGTGTCGCCGATGCCAATGCCCATACCCAGAACGACACATCGCTTGCCCCGATTGCGGCTGTCAGCACCCCTTCGATCCAAGAAGATAAGGACGGCAGTGTTCTTCCCGAAGACTACCGTAAAATTTAGTTTTGTTTGTAACAGGCGTACCTACCCCCTAATAATAAGGGTTCGACCGATTCCGGGGGTAGGCACCTGATAGGTTTTTTTTTTGTTTTGTTGTTTAGTTATTTTCTTAATTTACCAGTACGTTTTTTTATATATATGTTTTAATTAGGAAAAGTTTTAGTTAAAAAAAAAGTGTTACACTTTTTTTTTACCGAAGTAGGGAGGGTGTGTAACGAAGTTACTTAAATTGTGTTTAGTTCCGTATATTCCAACGACTCCGCACTGTATTATTTATTAAAATAAAACCGGATTTTGTTGAAACGACGCGCAACTGCTAATTAGTTAAGTAGAGGGGATACGGTTGGGTTAAACGGATCGAAAAGAGAAACATTTTTGAGAAGTCGATCGCCAGCCGTCTAAGAGGTAAACACGTACGCTCCGAGAAAACCGGTAAGCAAATCGAGATATTAGGAATTTGTCTAAGTCCGAGAATCATAGTTTGCGCATGTTTCTAGTTAGAAGTGGGAGAACCGATAGCTAGCTAGGGATTTCCGAACCGTTAGCAAGGCAGTTGATCACCGCCACTTAATAGTGCCATCACGTGCAGTCCTGAGCCGCCTTAAGGAAAATCGGTAAGAAACACTTAATAATTATTTAGATTGGGAAGTCGGAAAGAATTCTAAGTCCGATATTGGAATTCTGCGCAAGTCGTTAGATAGGAGTGGGAGATCCGTTGAATACATAAATCAGTAGATCATTAGAGAAGTGAGTTAGCTACCAGCCGTTTATAGTGCCGCCACGAACAACTACTGCTCCGTTTTGGTAAGAAAAGCTTTATAATAGATTTGTAGAGTTTCAGGTTCTATTCTGCCGGCCGAATTCTTCATATACACAAACGTAAGTCCGTATTCCGAGTAAGATATCTTAGGTGAGGTATTTTTGCCCTTGCTATCCCGCTGATAAGGAAGGCCGAGTGTCGGGTGGGTATCACAGGTACTCCGGGTGTTTAGTTATTTTCCGTTTTCCCTTGTTATCCCGCTGATAAGGAAGGCGGAGTGCCGGGTGGGTATCACAGGTACTCCGGTAGATGCGTAATAGTTTTTGTGCGTTGGAGACGCTAGGTGGGTATCACGAGGGTCTCCGACGGTAGTTATACCTTTATCAGCCCGCTAATAAGGAGGAGGAAGTACTAGGTGGGTATCACGAGTACTTCCCAAATTCCGGAGAAAAATAGAAACCGATCCTAAGATACTTTCCGTATAGATAATATTGCAATCCGGGTTTCCGTAGTCTCAGAGAATAGAACCTAACCTACTATCATAGGAGTTTGGTAGCAATTTATATGTACCCCGCATGTAGAATATCCGCTTGGTAATTAGACTGCCCGCTTTTTGTAAAAACCGCTTTCGCATATCACTCCGCCGTGAATAGCCCCGCATTCATCATTCACCCGAAGCATGGTAGCTTTTGCGTAACTTTCTTTGCACACCTCCACCATCCCCGTTAAACCCCGACCTGTAACGAATTTTGTATATTTATTTGTTGTTGTTAATAATAAATAGAACTTAGGAAATATTGTGTATTTTTATTCCACTGTTCGTATTGAAGTGTGATTGTTATAGCCGTGAAACTTCAGGTATCCGACCCAGCCGGGTAATTAAAGCCTACCCTTCTGGCCGCCCCTTAAGTAGGTCCACACCATAAAGACCCCTGGAGTATTTCTTCTTTACTGAAGCTGCCCGAGTAGTGTCCTTCGGCACTTAAAACCGAAGGTGGCGCCCGAGGCAATCCGAAACCTGCATTAAGGTGTCAAAGAAGACGTAGCGACGCGAAAGTACGTCACAAAACCATAGGGCACTTATTTTTTGAGTGTCCATTCTACAAGCATCTTCGTGCAACTCACATATCGGCAATTAATTCTTTGGATGACCTTGCAGATGCTCTGGACTAGCCCTCCTTCGAAGTGCTCTCCTCAGTTGGCAATTTTGTTACCGCTATGTTGAGAGTATGATCTTTTCTTATAAACGAGTAAAAAGTTGTTGGTATATTTATATTGTGTTTCAAATAATTCTGATCGAATTGTCAGTTATTTATACTTATTAATTTATTTATATTTTCAACCGCACCCTTGTAATAAGGAATTTTTGTAATTATTTTTAAACAATAAAGAAATAATAATAATAATAATAATAATAATAATAATAATAATAATAATAATAATAATAATAATAATAATAATAATAATAATAATAATAATAATAATAATAATAATAATAATAATAATAATAATAATAATAATAATAATAATAATAATAACCAAAGTGGAAAAAAAGAATCGAACATAAGATTAACAAAAATCGAAGTAACCTGACAAAAATTCTAAATTGGAAAAATAAAAGTGGGAAGTTGTCAAAACAGCTAAACGATTATTTCAAACAAAACAAAATAAATGAGTCGATTGAAAACGAAATAACAATGCACATCGAGAATCTAAAACAAAAGATAGCAGTCTATGGAAAACGTTTGAGAAGATACAACAAAAGCTATAGACGAAAAGATGATAATAAGAGGTTTATAAGAAACGAAAAACATTTTTATGCTACAATGAATGATGAAAATATACGAATCAGCAAAACACCACAGGAAGAGGAAGTGACTCGATACTGGAAACAATTATGGGAAGCAAAAGGAAAGCATAATGAAAAAGGAGTATGGTTAAAACAAGAAAAAGAACAAAATAACAAATTAATCGAAATGGAAGGAATTATAGTCACGGAAATGAATGTTACAAATACAATTAAGAAAACGAACAATTGGAAATCTCCAGGACCTGATCAGATACACAACTTCTGGTGGAAGCAATTCAAATCAATCCACAAAATTATTGCAATGGAGATTACAAAACACATAGAACATGAAAAAGAACTACCTTACTTTCTAACAGAAGGACTTACATATTTAAAGCCAAAAACAATAGAAACTGATTGCGCAAAAAACTACAGACCGATTACCTGTTTAAACACGCTCTACAAAATTATTACATCAATCATAGCAAGTAAAATAAATGAACACCTAGAAAATAATAACATCCTGACAGACGAGCAAAAAGGTTGTAAAAAAGGAACACAAGGATGCAAGGAACAATTATGGATAGACACAATAGTCACCCAATGTGCAAAACATAAACAACGCAATATGTCTGTAGCATGGATTGATTATAGTAAAGCTTTTGATTCGGTCCCACATTCCTGGTTACTTGAAATACTCAACATATATAAGATCAACCCAAAATTACGAACCTTTCTAAGAAAGTGTATGGATACCTGGAGAACAAAACTGCATTTAAGAACAGACGAAACCACCATTAAAAGTCAAACTATCCCTGTTAGAAGTGGAATATTTCAGGGAGACTCTTTGAGCCCGCTTTGGTTTATACTAGCTCTAAATCCCCTATCTCGTCTATTAAAAAATTCAAAATTTGGATTTAAGATAAAAGGAAACACAGAATATTTAAGTCATTTATTTTATGTAGATGACCTTAAACTATATGCTCCAACTGAAAACCAACTAAATAAATTAATAGAATTAACTAAAACATTCAGCGACGACATCCTTATGAAGTTTGGAATGGACAAATGTGCAAAATTAAATGTATTAAGAGGAAAACACAAACTACAAGAGGACGATGTAGATACACAAACCAATTTTAAGTACATACAAGGTAATAATACATACAAATATTTAGGTTTCCATCAAACATTAACAAGAAACGAAAAACAAATAAAAGAAAAACTCATAGAAACAGTCACTCAAAGAACAACAAAAATATTAGCTACCCAACTCAATGGCAAAAACAAGATAAAAGCTATTAACACATGGGTAGTACCGGTTTTAGTTTATTCTTTTGGAGTTCTTTGTTGGTCAAACACAGAACTAGAGGATATAGATAGGAAAATACGGGTATTACTTACTAAAGGAAGAATTCACCATCCGAAATCAGCTACAGAAAGATTATACCTGCCAAGAAAATTAAGGGGAAGAGGACTGCTGAGCATACTATACTCCCATCAAAAACAAATTGCGACACTAAAGACATACTATGAAAAGAAAGCTAGAACAACTCAGCTTTATAAAACGCTAATGGAAATAGATAAATAGGTACACGCCAATTTACAAAAGAAAAGAAGAAGAAACAGTTTTAAGTATTAATGAAAAAATAGATAAATGGAAGAGTAAAACAGTACATGGTAAGTATCCCCAAGCTTTAGAAACATCCGACAAAACAGCCTCAACCAACTGGCTTACAAGAGGAGAATTATACGCCGAAACAGAAGGATTCATTGTAGCTATACAAGACAAGGTGATAGAAACAAGAAACTACAAAAAATATATAGAAAAGATACCAGGAGTTCAAGATACTTGCAGGCTCTGCAATAAAAAGACAGAAACAATCGAGCACATCATATCAGCATGTGAAAAAATAGCACAAACTGAATATTTGAAGAGACACAACCTCAGTGCAGCTATAATA
Source organism: Ophraella communa (assembly GCA_035357415.1). Lineage (NCBI taxonomy): Eukaryota > Metazoa > Arthropoda > Insecta > Coleoptera > Chrysomelidae > Ophraella > Ophraella communa. The sequence goes on from CM068981.1 coordinate 21,249,881, forward strand.
CATCAGGAACTTACCCATAAATACAAATTCAATACAGAAAAAAAGTGCCCTATTACCAATATGTACCAAAACCAATTTTAGAGAATTCAGAATATAAAATAATGTGGGACTTTACAATACAAACAGACATAACAGTTGCTAGCAACCGCCCAGATATTACTCTTCTAGACAAAACCAATAAAACAGCATACTTCTTCGACATAACACACCCTGGTGATCATAACATCCTTGCAGCGGAACAAACAAAGCTAAGTAAATACCAAGAACTGGCAACAGAATACCAAAATATTTACAAACTGAAAACAGTTCTTATAATACCAGTAGTAGTTAGCGTAACTGGACTTATCACTAAAAATACGATGACACAGTTAACAAAACTTCAACTACATCATCTTCTTCCTACGATACAAAAATCAACAATTATGGAAACATGTCGCATCACGAGAAAAACACTACAGATCAGAGAATAAAACTTACCAGGTATTGCCATGGCCCCTAGTAAGATACCGAGAAATATTTATCTCGAGATTACCCATATAATAATAATAATAATAATAATAATAATAATAATAATAATAATAATAATAATAATAATAATAATAATAATAATAATTTTTTTTTTTTTTTTTTTTTTTGTAAAGTGGGGGAAACTCTTAATGAGCGAAGAGCAAAACCGTTTCGAACGTTTCTCTACAGTGTTGGATTCTCCTTTCCAATGGCATACCAACTAAAACCTCCACTTTCATCATAGTTTCGCTGTACTGGGACTGCCTTTCGGTATTACTTCGGTACAGCAAAATTATAGCCGTTATAGCCTCTTCTTATTTTCCTTTTTTTTTTATTCCCACTCTTGGGTTCTCTCCTTTTCTTTGAGAACTAATGTCACGAAAGTAGTGACTGAATCCCAGTTCTCCTTTGTTTCAATCATTTTGTTAATAACAGTATCCGGTGTAAAAGCCCCGATATTTATTTCTAGGTTATTTCGAAAGTTATGCCATCTTTGGCACTTGAAAAAAGTATGGTTCGCGTCATCTGCTTCGCCATTTTGGCAGTACACACATTCATAATTATCTGTTTTTCCTATCTTCCATAGGTAGGAACGAAAGTAGCCATGTCCCGTTAGAAACTGCGTAATAATAATAATAATAATAATAATAATAATAATAATAATAATAATAATAATAATAATAATAATAATAATAATAATAATAATAATAATAATAATAATAATAATAATAATAATAATAATAATAATAATAATAATAATAATAATAATATAGCATTTTTTACTACTGGCATTACATTTTTATAATTATTAGTTTTTGTTTTGATTTGATAATAATTATTGTGTAGTTAAAATCTTAAAAGCTTGACCGTTTTCTATAAAAAAACAACTACTTCCTGGGCTATATGCCCCAACGAACATTGAATTACTTTCCAATAGAAAACGTGATGGCGACCGACTTCGTCGATACTTAAATGAAAAACGATCTAGAAGACTTCTTAAAAACTTTTTTGGTAATATTCCAAAATATATGAAATATAAAAACTATAATCAATTGAAGCAAATATGGCTGTATAAACAGGGCTTTGCTTTGGAATATAGATATAGATATTAATGATACTAAGAAAGTATACAAAAAAAATTAGAATAATTAAATAAAATAAAAAAGAGAAAAAATCTTATTTTATTGATTAAACTACCTACATAATTTTTTGCAGATATAGTTTTAATTTGAAATACTACAAGCAAATAAAAGCTCAGACTTTGTAACAGCAAAGGTAGCTATCCTACAGATTTTTCAGTTTGTTTCGATTTATGTAGATTATTTTCCCATGAATTTAACATACACTTCCTTGTATTTTAAAAATCGATTAATAAAATTTGATGACTCCAGCTTCTGTTAATTTGGATTCGAGATAATATATATCCGTCAGACAATATATTTACAAGTATTAAAAAAAGATAAAAAAGAAAAACTAATAAAAAGTAATGTATTCGTATCCGTCATTGTATAGTTTAGGCAATTTGAAATTATTATGTCCAAGCAATATATAAATTAAACAGAATGAAATTAATTATGAAATATGAATGAATAAGGATAGTGAGTAATAATGAGCTTTAATTGCCAAATGAAATAAGCTACATCAAAACATGACTCCATGACGAATCAAGTAAAGAAAAGTAAGCTGTAAGTAATCAGCCAAGCAACGAAGAAATAATTTCTTAAATAAATTATATATATATATAAATATATATATATATATATATTATGATTTTATTATTTTATTTGTTGTTGGGTTCTTATGTTTTCTTTTTTTGTTTTATTATTTTAATTTTTTCTGATGATTGAATGTTATTTTAGTAAATTCACGTTAATTGTGGCATGATATTATTAGTGGTTTGTTTTTATTTGATTTGAAGTAATTGTTGAAGTTTTTTTACTACAATAATAATGTTTTTTTTTAGCCCCTTAAATAATATGTATAATGATGACTAGCTCAAATAAAATTAAATGTTTCTACGCTCGTTTGTTTAACTTGAAAATAAATACTATCGTTAATCGAAAAATTATATCTCAGGTCGTACAGGTTTCACCACAGATTTACGCTCAAACAAATTATAAATTTTCTATCAAAATGAAATTCAAAAATCTTTACAATAAAGTAGTATAAATGTTCTCTAGCGGCTAATAATTATTATCGCTTTAAAACAGTTTATATGCACACTTAATACAAATTAAATAACGGTACCTTTTTTTAACTTTGTCTCTCGAGTGTTCGCCATTCACATGTAGGTGTCGCTGGAACTGGTGGTCTATCTTCTCTACTGGTGAGCACGTGGGATGTAGAACTTCCAATGGTTTAATTAAAGACAGAAACTCTTACGATGTAGAATTTATTATTGTTTACTTGTGGATTTTTTTTTATACAATTTACTGGTTGATAAGACTCCCTTTTTACAAGTGGTGTGTTACAAAGTTTTATACTAGGATTATTTCTGATGCAAGGTAAGTCAAGCTTCTTATATTAATTTGATACTAACTTTTGTATCATTAAAATTACATTTGGAACTATTATATTATAAAGTGATTCTGCTTGATTCAACAAACTTATTTTCTATTCAAAGTCGAATACTGTTAACTTATAAAGTTAATAAAATTTATGATTAATCAAAGTCTTTTTTAAAAATGTAAATTACGAGTTGAATATTTTTATAACTGTTGTTGAATGTTTTGAAAATGAGTCTTGAATCTTTTTAAAATTAAACTTGAGTGTTGAGTTGTGAAAGTTGTTTTTTAAAATTAAATATTAAATGTTTGTTGAAAGTTTAAAACGAGACTTGAATATTTGTATAAAGGGTCTTGACTCTCTTAAAATTTGGCTTGAATCCCCTTTTATTCTTTCTGACTGGTTCTTTTACGTAAAGACTGAGATCCCTCTCTTATTATTCTCTGACCAATAAAAATGCTTCATTTAAAACTCCACGAGAACCAATCAGAAGGAACTATTTCTTAATTTGCTTATTTCTAACTAACTACTTATATTTTACAAACAATTTTTTTACATAATATATACAATAATCATTTTTAATGTTCAATAGTTTTTATATAATTTATTATGGTCGGAAAAGCTCTCAAATTATATTTGCACTGAGGCTTGAAGTCATAAATTCGACCGATATACTTCCGAGTAACTCTTACGTCACAACGTACACCTGCTATTCTAAGCTCTTGGAGTTCGAGGAAACTAAACATTTCAAACACGCGATGTGTTGTGTACGAGCACTCGTAGTTCTGATAATTTGACGTCACACAGGCACAGGTGCGTTTCTAAAGTTTTGGAGTTCATGGAAAACTAAACATTTCAAACACGCGATGTTAGCAGTCGTAGTTCTGATAATTTTACGTCACACATATGCACAAGTGTTATTCGTAGAAGAACTTTTTATACACTTTTGTAGATCTTTGAAAATCCTTTTATATATTTAACAGAAAAATATTTTACAAAAATTTATAATTTGTTCGTTTGTTTTATTTTACATTTAGAATTATATTTTCATTATTATTTATTTTTTTAATGGTGATTTTGATTATTTTTATGTAATGTGATTACTTTTTTATTATTTATTTTGCTTTTAATTGACTTAACGATTTTGTTTTTGATTTAATCATCATAATACACATTCTTATTGAAATTAATATTTTCTTTAATGAATAAATTTTTTATGATAATAAAACTTCGTCTCAATATATATATATAAAATTTCTTTAAAGCAACTTTACACACAATTCTAAAAAAATATTGTAACAGTTTTTATTGCACGCATACGCTCTAGCAACTGCTGCAATTTTTATCGAGTTTGGGCCTATTTTTATATGATTACTTTTGGTAATACCAATCTACTCAACTATTATTAGTTGCAAGTTATTTGTCAATTTCATATCCTAAATTAAAATTTATAAAATTCTTTTGTCTTCTTCGCTGCGGGCAATATTTAATTTTGTTTTTGTTTGGTTATTCATAATATTTGCATATTCAAAAGGCAACCTGTAATGGATACAAGGTTTTATATTTAGACCCTCTGGTTTGAAAATGTTTGCTTTGCAAGTTAGATTTGACCGTTTCCTAATGAAAAAGCAAAATACTTCATGGGCTGTATTTCAATAGAAATGGTGTTGGCGATCAACCTCCATCGATACTTAGGACCATCACTACTGTTTTGCAAATAAAAAGGAAGTCATACTACTCGCAGACCGGTTTTTATAATATTCTACAACATTAATATGAAGTAAGCACTTCTTCTTATTCCGCAAATAAGTTTCATCGTGGAAACAAAGGGTAACATTTAACCGTTTTAATTTTGAATTTTTAAATTCATCTGTAAATTACTGTTAACTACGTAGTAATCGATAGTTTTAAAAGTATTTATATTAATTTGTCATTTTTTATACTTAAACCCTGCACTTTTTATCTACTGTTTCAATGATAAAAGGGAAGCTGAAAGTAAAACCTGTAAGTTGGAGATTAAAGAGGAATATCAAAAACAAATCAAATACTTACTTCTCTTAACTGAAATTCATCAACTAAAAACAAACGTTAAGTGCTATAGTTACCTAATTACCCAAGTAGCACCATAAAACCTTATTGGGTTTATTGAGGTTTAAATAGTAGATTATATCACTAGACATAGAAATGACTCTTTTTGTGTTAAGTCCTTAGTTTGCAGCCGATACGAAGCAGAGTCTGCAATCAGGTTGAAACACAAAAAGAACGTTGTAGTCCGTGTAATATATACTATTTTTTCTTCAAGCGTGTGAAATAAATAAAAATTAAACAAATATATTTATCTACCTTAAACAACAAACTTTAGTTCTCACTGAAATAGTTGTTGCCATCTTACTTTTTTTGTCAGTTGTCAAAGTAGTTGGTATTCGCGTATTGGAAAATAATATTCAATAACAATAACGTAACTGTTGTTTAATATATATTTTTTTAATTTGGATAATTGACAAATATTAATTAAATATTTTGTATAAATATTGATCAATAAATCGGTATTATTATTTAAGAACCTTACTTTATGACGTCATAGGCTCCGCCCATAATTTACTTTATCTCCCATGGCCTTTTTATATTTGTGTTACAATTATGTCTTATCTATGTATAAAATGAAGACTCAATCAAAGTAAACAGTTTAATAGTGGTGAACTTCCAAGATTAATTTGTTTATTAACTAATTTATATTGTCGATCTGCTAGATGTCTTTTTGTTTCAAGTTCTTCGAGGAACTCCAAATTTTGTTTTTTATCACAAAAATGTAATATTTGAATGTCATTGGTGTGTATGAGTGAGTGTGGATGTTTAAGAACGTGTTTTGCATAGTTTGACTTATCTGGTAGTTGTAATCTATATGCTCTTAAGTGTTCATTAAATCTTATTTCAAAATTTCTTTATGTTTATCCTACATATACAGCATTACATTTTGGACAATTAATTTTCTAAACACCAGATTTTTTTAATTTAGGTAATTTTGTTTTTATATTTAACAATTTTGTACCAACATTATTGTGTGATTTGAATGAAATTAATGCAGATGTTGCTGAAGATATTATTATTGAAATTGTATTACAAATATCTCCACAATATGTATTACTTTTATTACTTTTAATTTCTTTAGTTTGTTAAGGGAATATTAGTTGTAGTGACATTTTCTGTTCTTTCTTATTAATTAATTTATTTATCAGATGTATTACATAGCCATTGGATGTAGCTATTTGTTTTATAATCTTAATTTCTTTACTAAAATTAATTGGGTTCATTGGAATTGAAAATGCTCTATGTATCATAGAATTATAAGCTGCTATTTTATGTAATATACGATAATTTGATTGATATGGTATGGTTACATCTGTTTGTGTTGGTTTTCTGTGTATTGAATATTTTAATGAATTATTAACTTTTTCAATTCTCAAATCTAGAAAATTAATTGAATTTTTTTCTTCAACTTCTAAGTTGAAATTTATTTTAGGATGTATTAATATAATTAAAAAGTATATCTAATTGTCGTTCGCTACCTACAAAACCTACTAACACATTATCAACATATCTATACCAAAATACAATATTGTTTTTATAACTAGAAATAAATTAAATTTTTAAATTATCCATAAAGTTTAAGAATAATAAAAAACACTTCGATTGAACTTAACTTCCAAGTTTATTTAAAAAAAATATGTTTTAAATTACAATGACGGCCGTTTTGCTGATTAGCCATCGTTGCAATTTAAAACATAACTTTTTCTAATACCCTTGGAAGTTACGTTCAATCGAAGAGTTTTTTATTTTTCTTAATAAGATGGACTTCCAAAAAATAAGGGGTTGGTACAATAAATTTAATCCATAAAGATATTTGCTAAAATTGGAGAAATAGGACTTGCGATTGGATAACAAAGTATATATTCAAAATGAAGGTCTTTCATACCTGGTCTAGCCTTAATACTACCTAATCAACATCAGGTATCTAGCTACAATCAAAAAAAGTGTAACTTCAATCTGACGATGCTAATTCTAGCGAAACGGCCGTCATTGCTTATAAAAACGTATTTTACGAATAAATAGTGAAAGTTAAATTCAACCTTGTTGTTCACCGTTCTTAATAAGATGGACTTTCACAGGGTAAGGGTTAGTACAATAGATTTCATTTGTTTTTATGTTTGTTTAATAGTTTTGTGTTTTTATTCAAACTTTTTGCTTAATTTTTGTTAATAAAAATGCGATATATGTACTGGCTTTTTAAATGCGATTCTTCTTCCCTGCGTACTATCCATGGGTTTGATTTGAAAGTAATTTTTTTAGTTGAGTGTGTGGGAAGAGGCGATAAGCTTGGGAAAAATTTAATTTGCACATACTTTTTTATTGGATACCTAAAAGTGACCTGAAAATAAAATCGTGGGTCCTGGAAAACCTGAAAAAGTCAAGGAATTGTATTTTGTAAAATGACTATAAACCCTGTATGTCACAAAACTCTAATTTTAGTTTGCACTTAATTGACATTATTAACTAAACAATGTCATTATTTTACATCTTCTAAATTCTCAAAAATGCTTTTTTATTTTAGGTATTGATATGGAAGGCAGTAATGTGGAAAATTTAATATTAAATTTATAGTTTAAGTACTTCCTATTATGCTCTTATTTCTTAACTATTTAATAAATCTAACTGTTTAATTACCTATTTATTCCATAATATATTTTAATATTTTTTTCTAATCTAAGCCACTTCCTATTAATTGTTATTTTTTTAAGTAAGTGAACGTTTATTTCAAGAATTATAAAGATCTTAAGTTAGTTCTATTATGATAAATATAAAATTATAAAATCTTGTATGAATATTTTTTTTAATTTATATCTGTCCATACAAATATGAAACAAATATAAAATATACAATAATAACCTCAAAAATCGAAACAACAACATATATTATTATTTTAGTAAAGAGTTATTCAGAATGCCTTTTATTTTTGATAAACTTGAAAATATTACCAAACTTAGGAAAGATATATAAACTTGTGTTTTAGTTATAGAGGAAAAAATTTAAGGAAATAAACGAACTGACTTAATGCGATTCTGCAGACAGTCAACGCGGCAATGAATAAATTTTGCAGCAATAGAGCAGCGAATGGAGTTATCAGCGGCAAGTTTGTCGTACTGGTGTCGTGGGCGATTGTGTCGAAGGCGGTGGGAATGTCAGAACGTTGTTGGTTTGGGTAGGTAAATATGACAATAACAATGTAATCTACAGGCTTATTGTTCTAAATGTTTTCTGCGAATTTCCGTCGTTGGTGGGATTCAAACTGAGCATTCTACCTCGTATACCGAACGTTTTTACTTAATACACAATATTTGTTAATGAAATTTCGAAATTCTATGATGCCATTTATCATAGATTATCCTTATCCTATCGAGAAAGTATATAAAAAAAATATTTTTATCGTTTTATTCTTCATAATACAAAGAAAAAAGTTATTATACTTCCGAATTCTAATTTCGTTCTGCTCGCGCATGACTTGTGATAGATTTCTTAGAGCTGGGAATTCAAATATAAGTCAAATAAATTTTATTACGTGCTACTATCCTGTAATGAAATTTGACAGGCTTCTACATATTAAAAACTAATAAAAATTTAGTTAGGTTTCGAAAGTATGAATATGCGTTTATTGAAATTCAACAACAAAACAATAAACACAACAATATACGGATAATTACAATTACTAACAGTATAATATACGTGTTTAAAAACAATCATATTATGTTTATATGGTTACCAACTACATGCCAGCTATTTTGGTATTGAATGCAAATTTTAAAAAATAGCGAATGCCGAATGGTACAGTGTGAAATAAAATGTTTAGGTTTTTATCTTTAATATGGCGTATTCTGACGTCATCATCCGCCCTGAAAGCTCTTTTAATGGGTTATAGACTAGGAAAATTTCTGTCTTAAAGAGCTGGTATAAATACTGTTGGCGGAGCACCTAAGAAATTGCTTACTCCTTAAATCTTGACCAACCAGAAAAGTATACAGGTCATTGCTTCAGGAGGACGTCCTCAATGCTGTTGACTGATGCTGGAGCTGACCTTAAAGTTCTAAAACAGCACGGTGGATGGAAGAGTTCTTCAGTTGCAGAAAAGTATATAGAAGAATCGATTGAAAGCAAAAACAGGATTGCAAGAATCAAAAGGGGCGAAACTTTTGTTGAAGGGCTACATTGTTGAAGGGCGTCTTCCGCGATTACAGAAAACACAGTAAATTCATCAACAACTCCATTAATAAATATTGCTGGCCTCCGCAGTTGTACAATTAATGATAATCTTCTAAAACTAGACTAAAAGCTTAGTTTATGTTAATTCACTTATTATTTCAAACAACATTGGGAGAATTGAAGAGTACTGTAAAGTACAAGTGTACCGTAAAGTGCCATTTCCCGGACTCAAACGAGCACTTTACCGTACAGTATGAAAAAATTTGAAATTAACTTTCTCATTTACTATTGCTTTTATATTTTGGACTAAAAACTTCATGAGGTTGCTGGTCTGCTATAAAATGAATTAGCAAATGCATAGGTCCTTATATATTTCCTTAAGTCAATAAAAATATACTCGTAGTTTTTTAAACCCTCTGTTAAAGGGTTTGGACACCAGCTCCAATCATTTTTAAACGTTAAATAAAAAATCATCCATTTTATTTATATTGTAATATTAATTTTAAAGCTTTTAATATACTCACAAAATATAATGGTATTTATTTATTGTATTTAATTATTGTATTCTGTCAAACTGTCTAATGAATCACATAGAGCTTCATAAACTTGATAACGCTAGACACAGCTATAAACTGAGAAGCAAGTTTGTTATAATGTATTAAAGCCCTTTTTTAAGTTGTTTTTAACTGTTTATAAGATAATAGCATTATCTAGTAAAGTGATCATATGTACATCTTTGCATAATAAAGGTGTCCAAATATACTGCTTCCACTAACTAACAATTTCGTTCTGGAACAGATTACCGGTAGCTCTAACGGTATTGATCAAAGTTCAATTATTTTTGTTGGAGATTTTCAGTGGGAAACGTTGTACAATGACGTCTGAAAAGAGGGATATGTGAGAGATCCGGCTCAAGGCTATTATACAAAAATGAATTGCGACCTGTAACGGTAACGATGACCTGTTGCACTACTAAGGAAAAATATTTCTATAAGAAGATTTGAGATATCCATTAATATAGATTAAAAAAATATATTAAGTTCATAAGAAATTTTACCATATAAAAACTTTTCTATCAAACAGCTAAAAATACTCCAAGAAACGATGTGACAATATGATAAATGTGAAAAGAGAATAAAAACTAACAGTTAAGTTGTCAGTTACCACACTTTATTTGGTAGATGAAAAAGGATTAGATTATTTAGAACTTAGAACTGCAAGAAGCTATTCTATAGCAACGTGTTTTACTATTAATAATTTAATAATAAAATAGAGCATGTAAGAGTGACCTATTTAATACAGCGTGGGCCACAGAAAACAGTCCACCTCGATATTTGGCAGTATTTATTAAGAAAATGAGAAAACAGGTAGATTTTTGTTCCAAGGGGAACACATTTTTACGATACACACATCTGTCATTTGTCAACCCCCTCCCTTCCACCTCCTCAACCCCTTATTTTTAAATAGAGAATGTACCATGTGCTGCATATCATTAGAAAAGTATTTAGATAGAGTATCCAGACATAAAGATCTTTTACAATTTTTTTTTTATATTTGCACCGTCTTTGCAAGAAAAGTCTTCATTCATTTAAAGTACAACACCTCTTAAAAATGTAACGTAATGCCTATGGTTTGTCATTTTTTCTGTCATATCAGAAGTAAATGGATTGGAAGGAGATACCCTATTGAATAGCCTGCAAGATCCCCCGATTTAACACCCCTGGATTTCTTTCTGTGGGGTTATTTAAAGATCAAAATTTATAAAACCGAACCCTCTTCATTGGAAGAACTAAGACGACGAATAGTACATGAATGCAGCCTAATACCCCTCAAATGCTTCGACGTTCGACGTAATTTCGAGCAGTGGCTCTACAATTGTATGGAAGTCGATGGACACCATTTTGAACATCTAATTAAATAATTTAATATTAATTTAAGTAAATTGTTTAATGTATTATAACTTCTAATTTATTTAATTTTCTTACATTACAATTAATTTATTGCTTTTGCAATATTTGTTTGTTTTTATTTACTTCCGATATTACAGAAAAAATTACAAACCATAGGCGTTACGTTACATTTTTAAGAGTTGTTGTATTTTAAATGAATTAAGACTTTTTTGCAAATCGATGCAAATATCAAAAAAAAACTCGTAAAAGATCGTTATGTCTGAATACTCCATCTAAATACCTTTTTAATGATATGCCGCACATGGTACATTCCCTATTTAAACATAAGGGGTTGGGGTGGTGGACTGGTGGAAGGGAGGGGTTGACAAATGACAGATGTGTGTATCGTAAAAATGTGTCTCCCTTGGAACAAAAATCGACCTGTTGTCTCATTTTCTTAAAATCTAATAAATACTGCCAAATATCGAGGTGGACTGTTTTCTGTGGGCCACACATAAACTACTAAAAGTGTCTAATGTAAATAATTTAAAGAAATGTTTTTTAGTTACCAAAATTTGCTTTAATAAAAGCATTTTAGTAATAGTATTTTATTCAATGAGCATATAATGAAGGCTATTATTCATGGGGTGAAGTTTACGGCCACTAGCCTAAATCAACGAGCTAATAATAGCCATTATACGAGAGTATAATACTATACTTTATCCACTATCAAATATCTTTGTTGAAGTTGAAAAATTATAATCACCTACATATTTTTAGAAACACTATTTCTTTACTGTAGCAAATATTTTATACAATACGTCATTGTTCATTTATGCAGGGTAGCTTTAAAAAATATAATAATTAAAACAAAAATATATCACTGCTCACTAAACACTGATAAATCTATCCACACGAACAATAACGTTGACAGGTTTCAGTTAAATTTGATTGTTCTATAAGTTACTTCGGTTTCTAAAATTTTTCGTAGTAATACATAGAAATGTGCTGATGGCTTAGTGCAGAGTTTTCGCGACCCTCTAGAAGGTCGCAACGTGGTACTAGGGGGATCGCGAATACTCAAAATAAGACAAAAACCTTTTGTGAAAAAAATTTTTTTTCGTATATCTAATGACGTATAAAAAAGCAATTAATTATCAAATGAAACAAAAAACTAAATATTAATGGAAAAATTAAGTACAACATTTTAATGTCAATGAGACCTATGTGCATGTTTTTTGAAACCCAGTCTTTCAATTTTAGTCGTTGTATTTAATACACACATCATTATTAGTTTTGTATTACAACACGATTTGTCACTTTTTTATGGCAGTCGTAGATGTCAATCAAACTCGCATAAAAATAAAGTTACAAATGGAATCAAACAGTTTCATTCGCTAGTTCAAACTATGAAAACCTGCATCCAGAAAAATAGGAGAAAGCGAATATTTTTTTTAATAAAAATGGGTTGCGCTATGAATAAATTAGTAAAATACTGGCTTATTATGTATTTTATGCTCGTAGCCCCGGGTTCGAGGACCAGGATTTTTCCATTAATTTTTATTTAAATGTAAGGAACTAAATTGAAAATATTTACTGGTTTACACGATAAAATTTTAAAACCGATGCTTTAAACCAAACCAATGTAATAAAGAGAGATATAACTTTATTGGTTGCCCAGAAGGCTATCGACCTTAGTCTTTCTGCCTATGATTACAATAAATCTTAACAGTAATTATTACATTCTAAAATTAAACATAAAAAAAGTGAAAAAAAAAATAAAAATACACTTACATATTGGATATTTGACACATTTTAAACTTAAACATGAAAAGGAGAAGAGAAAAATATAAAAATACTTATACATAGTACATAATATAATGTTCATTAAACACTCATAAACAGTATTTATGGGGAACTTTTTCCTTCTCCTGAAATCTTCTGGTCTAGCTTGTACGATAAATTCTAGCTCATTGTCTTGGATTTTTTCCCGTGTTTTGTTGGAAAGATGTATTAACCTTTCTTTATTCGGAGTTACTTCTATTTTTAGGTAAAGCGGTTGATTGGATGAGTTATAAAGTGTATTTTCGGGATGTATTTTTGGTATTGTTCTGAGGCAGCTCGTTTTGGTGGTTTTTAATTTTTTAAATGTAGGATTACGGGAAAAAGTGGATGGCTATATTCTACGAAATGGATGACAAATCATTTAATATAGGTATATTTTTAGCAGTTTTTAGATTAATGCCTTGTTTTTTATAGGTAAGGGATCTGAATAGTTTGGCACTGGTTATAACTTTTTTTTTAACTTTTGATGTGTGATATTTTAGATTTAATTTATTATCCAGTTCCACTCCAACCAATGTAATATTAAAGCTAAATTAAGAAAGCCGTGATTTATGGGTACTATTAAGTTCGATTAAAGAGACGTATTATGAGTTCATTATGTATTAGTCGTAGGTGGATAAAACATTTTATTAAAACTCAAACAAAACCTTGTTTTTTTTATATGAAGACATTCTAAAAAAAATGGTTAAAATAACTAACAATTTGGTTAAAAAATTTAGGAAATAAATTTATGTCAATATTAGCAACAAATATAGTAAATCAAAAGTTAATTTACTATAACTTCATTCTAAGTTTTCGTCATTATCCCCAGCTTTATCATAAATATTTATATTGATATTATTCATTTCTTATTGACTTCATCTCCCTGATAAAGGGAGTTATGAAGAGACTACTATCAACATATAAAACTTTGTCATTACATTTATATTTTAAATATATTTTAAAGTTTAAATATATAGGAAACAAATTTATTACCACCCCTTTTAATCTAAATGTATAATTTGAAGTCACATAAGCCATATTGAAAGGTAAACAATGTATATTATGTCATTTACTTGAATATTTCCACTCAACTGAACTACTGCAAAAACAAATAATTTACAACTTTTATCGTTGATTCGCCCATCCTTTTTCTTATTAACTGTACTTTTATTTTTCATTGAACCGGTAATAATTTAGACAGAATCAACCGAGAAAAGAAAACACGACAGTAAAGATTGTTTGCACCACAATCCTAAAGTGTCTCTGGATTCTAACCAAACTACAAATATATTAAAGTGTGAATGTTAAGATTTTAATATCTTTTTACAGCTAATTTAGTTTGTATTAATAGATATTTGATATTGATAAATATTTAATATGGTTTTATATGTTTTTAATATAGCATGCGCTTTTACTTCAAATGAGGCTTATGTTCTGCAAGGTTCTTGTCGAATTGTTAGGTATTTAAATAAAAAATTGAATAATTAAACTATTAATTTATTATAAAAGACAAATTTAAATCTGTAATTTGTTTATTTGATATATTAAATTACTAATCAAAAAAATAATGGAAAAATAAAAAAAGCCTTTTTTGACATAGAAAGAACTTATTTGATCTAAAAATTAAGTCAAATAAATTACTGTTAATTATACAATGATAATAAATATGTTATTATCAATAGATATTAATTATTGAAAATCAAATAAATTCTTTGTTTTTAATTACCTATTGAACTTAAACTAACTAATACAAGAATTTAAAATATTTTACAAGATTAGCTGACCTTAACTTGTAGAGTGGATGTTATTCGTACCAGGCGACAATGTAGTTGATATATACTTTTGGTGTGGATTATATTATTCCAACTCTTCTAAAAGTCGTTGTTAACAAATGTTTCTAAATAAGGTAAAACACCTGTTCTTTTCAACGGATTTACTGGATACAGTTCAGTGATTGGTGGTTGTTATTGTTTAAATTTGGTACTTGTTGGTTAGAACATTTAATATTTTATATTGAATTCGAAATTGTCTTTAAATACACTTAGATCATTTAGTCTTAAATTGTCACTTTTTTCGCGACGAATACATTTTTTCAAAGAAAAACAATTGGCTATTCCTCCTATTCTCACAAAATGATAGCTTCTTGTCATTTATAATTAAATAAGCAGATTTCAAAATAAAGAAAAAACAGAAAACTGAACCTATAAGTTATTATTCTGTTACAAATAAAAACAAAAACAACTTTAGACAAGGATTGAAAGCTACCAATTTAAGTAACCGTGCTGCAGATTAAGGTATGTGTTTTTAGAAACCAAGAAGTGTACCAAAGTTAAGAATATTTTTAACATTAGCCAAAAATTAAAGGAAGTTCTATTTTGCTAAAAATACATTCTCGCAATATTTATATCTGTAAGGAGTTTAAAATGATTTGTCATAAAGTTTAAATAATATGATTGTTTAAAACTTAAAATATATGCATTTTCTAGACTTTAATCACCATTTTTAGTAAATGGGTAAATAATATGGCCTCATCAGTAAATAAGATTGTAATAATAATCCTTTTATTTTGACCATACTATACCGACGATATACGAACAATGTATCGACATATTTTGCTTTTGAAAACTGGCAAGGCATAAGTGGTATAACATAACAACTATGCGATAAAAGCTAAACTACGGACTACAAAAACAGCGTATTCAACCCAATAAACTGTCAATAGGGGATGGAATGTTGACAATATTCTCGCATTGTAAACTAGAGCTTATTTTAAGAATAAAAAAGTTAAAATTTAATATGAATAATTGAAAAAGAATAAATATTTCATATTATTACATTGATTTTTTTGGAATTTAGGTGGTGAAGGCTTATGGTAATAGATATATTCGTTACTAGTCCGGTAAGTACACTTTTACAGTGAGATATGAATTCGAACGAGTTTACCGCACGTTTAACGTACAACATCTTATTTCATACTATACCTTAAAACACAAAATAACAGTTAAAAAATAAAATATTATTAGATCTATCGACGTTCCCTATTTTTAAAATTTGCATTCAAGGCTGGCCTTTAGTTGGTAACCATAGAAAAAATATGATCAGTCCGTACTCTCATTAAGGCGACTATGTCCAGTCAGTAGTCCTATCATAATTCGTAGGTACTATCGGCTCATATTCAGCAGAACTCTTTTTAGAGAGATCTCTTACAAATGCATTTGAGTGTCTTAAATCCTCTAGCTCGAACCAGTAAGAACGTCATCCCCGATCTACCCAGTTCAGTATTGTTCATATGGCTACGCTATTCGCTGTGCCTAGGAATAGCTCTGTGCCTATAAATATTCCTTCAGCACCTTTTCTGGCTATAAGGTCCGCTTTTTCGTTTCCTTCAATACCGGTATGCCGAAGTGCCCAAAGTACTTTGTTATTTTTCGTATTAGATCCTGAAGGTATTTCCAAACTAACTTGGAGTCGATCCGATTTGATTCCAGTGACTTTAGTCCCGCCTGGCTATCAGAAACGATTTTTATAAGACTTATTTTAGAAGAGATTCTTTACCTATTTATCTTTCTCGACTCTCATTGTAACCTTATCAACCTGTATTGACAGTTTATTAACTCAAAACTGAAAACTGAACAATCAACAGGTTTTCTGTGGTTTTCGATAACTTTCCGAGGGGACTAACATATCCACAGCTCTATCCCGCATCCGTATGAAGTTATCTTCAACTCAACTCCGGATTAAGCTCCTTGTCCAACAGCAGATACTCTTCTGCACCCTATGCTTTCTAATTAGCTTATAACTAATTTCAAAAGCAATATGGCTACTAGGTATCTCAATGTGTTCCATTTTCTGCCCTAAAGAGGATCTTCAAACTACATTTGATCCCAAACAGGGCCTCTTGTTAGTAGTAATAGCCCAAGAACATTGATAATTGGTGAAAAAAATTATAACAGATTTCGAAAGCTTGTTGCTTATTGTCTATAAGCAACAGCTGAAGAAATTTTTTCATAAAATTTTTAGCACTTATCAATGTGAGGTATTTGAATAGAACATTTTTTTCTAGTTATAGAAAAATATACATATTTTATATTAATACAATAGTCCATAAATTCTTTCTGCACAAAATTTTCACTGTTACTATTTTTTAGTATATTTGCTTCAAATCGTGGCATTTCAAAATGTTAAATATTTGAAACGTCAAAATTAATATGTATTTATAGCAAAGTATTTAATATTAAATATTAAATCACCTTAAATTAACTGATTAAATTGGATTTCTACCAGAGCAAAAAAATTACTGATAATTTTGCAGGAAAGCGTGATATCTAAAAATTGCAAGTTATTTTCATATTTTGACGAAAGAGCATGAGTCCGAGATACCGTCTATTGGATTTGGTATTTCACCAAATTACCGCTGTAATTTTTTGATAATTGTATTTCCCTTATGATACATTTTATACCTAAGTAAAATATTCGCGAAAACCAAATTTTAATCACGCTATTTTCTTGTTTAATAGTACCACCTTAAAAATTATGTAAAATTTACATTAAAGTTCATGAAAAGTGCAATTTAATAATAGCATGTTAACATGTAAAAGTATTTTGGTTCTTTGGCATGATCCAGTATTTATGAAAATTTTACAAATTTTGTAAATAATGATGATAACGGAGGATATAATTAAAAGGTATGAAAGCCAGTTAAAAAAAGATTCTTTTTTGTTTTTTTTTAAAAACATTTTTGTAATTTAGATAACTATTTTTTATTTGCAAACGCTCCTAGTATATCTAGCTATTTTCTACTCATTAATTACATTGTTGTCTCTTTTTATAGATACGTGTAGATTAAACTTTTTCCTGTTTTTACGTTTGATGTGAAGGTGCAAATGGCATTTTTTTCAACAGCAACGAAAGGTGATAGAAAACAAGTAATTGAACAGCAGGAGGACGTGAAGAGCACTCTAGTTTGTGTCGATTTTATAATAGACTTTCGTTGACTTACTCCAGTGCTCAATCCAATCATGAAGTGGCTGATAGAAGTCAACACTTTTATTATAAAGTCAGTAAAATCGGTAAAAAAATAGGTTGTGTTTTTTATATATAATTTATTTTTTAATACTTATAATATAAAATGATATATTCCACCTTAATTTTTTTAAGACATCCTCTTAAAGTTGCCTATTGATTAAAAAATTGAATTTGGGCATTTACGTACATCACCATAAAAAGACACCTGCAGAATTAGACTTTTTTATCAAAATATTTAATTAGTTTTAAGATGAAGCTCAAGAGTTTCCGCTTATAACAAAGATTGCATTCAAGACTTAAAATATTCTCCAAATTTTCTGCAATTTTTTTGTAACTAAATATTGAAAGTATAGTTAGACTGCTGTTAGTTTGTCGTGCGTCCTGATCCCTCATAAAATTTTATGAAAATAAAAGAGGGCCAAATTCTGCATATTTACCAAAAGTTTATTGGTAGAACATTATTTCTGCTGGTTAATATGTAGAATTTAGTTCTCCTATTTTCATAAAAATTTTATGAAAACGAAAATAAAGTTCTTTTTCGCGGATATAATTAGAAATGGTAAACATTGCTAAAAAAAACCCTTATAGGCTAATCTGGTTAAAACTTCAAATAATTTTACAATGCTGCCAAGATTTACTCTACATACATCGAGTATTTGAAAAAAGAAAAGGTATACTTTTAGTAGATTTTAGTTTTATGAAATTTTAAGCTTTGGTTTTTGTAGTTTTGAATAGAGAGTTTTAAGTATGGTAAAACTAAAATTTTAGTCGTTTTCATCAGTATTGATAGTTTTTCATTTATATTGCATTTATAATTATAAAAAAATGTATTTAGAAACCACTTGATGCTGCTAAACATAAATTAATTGTTGTATTTACAATAGGTAAGTTTAGGCTATGTTTACTTTGGGTTGAAATTTTTAGCAATTTTTACTATTTCTAAGTATAAACTTTATTTTCATTACAATGTCCATGTCCAAAACTCTTATAATTTTTTTATGAAAATAGAAGATTTTACCATTCTACATAATTTACCAGCAGAAATAATGTTTTGCCAATAAACAACAATGACAAAGATTTTATCGGTAATGTAATGTCAACTTGTATAATAAATAATATGGTAAATACCACAGCGGTTTTAACTTCGGTACTGTTTATATAAGCGTACACCGTTTATTAAAAGGATCGTTAATTTAATAAACATTTTTATAAATTTTAAATATACAAAAAAAAAATATATTTTTGTCTTGTGACTTTACGTGGAATAACATAAACCAACCACGGATAGAGCCCAGCCATTTTTGTGTAAATAAATGATGATTGTTGTTATCACGAAAAGATTTTCCAATATTGCATCTGTACCTGTAATAGGTTTTTTGTATCACCGAGTAAGTCACCGTTGTCGTAGCTGTATAGCGAACCGTGTACCGAAATCAATTATTTGAAAGCTCATTGTCCGTTATAGAACTCGAGGGATTTCGCGTAGGTATCCATATATAAAGTACAGCCAATTCAGTTTTTGTTCTGTCTGTTTTCATTATAACGCGGAATGTCTTCATGGCTTCCGAAATTTTACATAATTATTATCTCAGTAGGTAAATGAAATTAAAGGGAAATTATTACTGCCTATAACGGGAAATTAAATTAAAATTTTACACAAAGAATAAACTAAACTGGTTAAATATTTCTCTACAAGAGTATCGCTATTGCTGATCGTTATTCAATTAAACTTAGATTTTCTCTAAAATAAGAATAACCTAAACAAAACTATATTTACTTTTCTAGTTGTAATGTATCGGGTTGAGGTTCGATGATTAAGAAACGTACATATAAACACTTAATCCACCCTTGGCATACTACTCGAACTGCGTAGGTACTACACACACGGTTGCCACGTCTAACCCATATTCTCAGTACACTACACTTTTCCCCCTAGAAATATTTACAAAAATGATTTAAAATATTAACTATTTATACATACTTAAGAATCTTGTTTACATTACGATTGCTTCTCCATAATTCAATATCATCCTGGCAACTTGAACTGGAGGTTATAGAAAAAGCAGGCGAAGATGTAACTAAGTTTTCATTGTCACATTCTGAATTTTTACAATTTTTCTTATTATACATATTATTACAGAAAAATTATAATCGATTATTTGGTTAACATGTCTAACTAGTCTTTTCTAAAGACGGTATGGAAACAAAGTAGGTTCTCGAACCAACTTTCTTTGAATATCCCTTATCCAAGATGGTTTATTTTGTATTCTATAATATCTTACACCTACTGAATCATTGATTTAATACTGCCTATTCCTTCTCCCCCATAACATTTTATTTGATTTTTTTTTGTATTTAATTTACCTTCTTTTTTATATTACTATGTAAATTATTAATTACAATTACACGATCTTGTTTAACAAAATTCATTACAGATCTGGGAATTCTATTTTACCAATAGTTCAGCCGGTGAAACTCCCGTTGTGCAATGTGGAGTTATTCTATAAGACAACAGAAAGTTATTTAAACATTAATATCTTTATTAAATTTATGCTTGCTACAAACAAACAAAATGTAAATAAATGTAAATAAATGTCAATCTGACAATGTTATTCAGCAAAACGGCCGTCATTGTAATTTAAAACATATTTTTTCGAATAAACTTGGAAGATACGTTGAAACGAAGAGTTTTCTATTATTCTTAATAAGATGGACTTCCAAAAAGTAAGATCAGCATGATATAGTTCTTTCCTGGTTTTTTTATCATTGCACAGTTATACTGATCTTAGAGGGAATTACATTCAGGATAATCCCTTAGGGCTATTAACATCTAGGCTTTAATATTGTTATGTCTTATTACTTCCATACTTGGTCTAGCCTTAATACTACCTAAAAAACATCAGGTACCTAGCTACAAACAAACAAAATGTAACTTAAATGTCAATCTGACAATGCTATTCAGCGAAACGGCCGTCATTGTAATTTAAAACATATTTTTTCGAATAAACTTGGGAGTTACGTTGAAACGAAGGGTTTTTTATTATTCTTAATTAATATTTTTATGAGTTAAGACCTTTAATAAAGCTTTTTTAATGGTATTCACCGAGTTTTCTGCTTGTCCATTGTTCACGATGGAAAGGTGGTATTTCTTTAAATTAATTTGGTCTTTATTTAAAAATTGTTGAATTTATTCAGACTTAAAACAAGTAGCATTGTCGGATACCAGACTATTTGGTAGGCCAAACCTAGCAAAAATTGCTCCCAATATATTTATTATATTAGCAGTTGATACAATGGTAGTTAACACCGCCTCTGGTCATTTAGTGTAGGCATTAACTAAAATTAAAACGTAATATTTTTTAAAGATAGGACCTGCATGGTCAGTATGTCCTCTAGAACACGGTTTTGTTGGAAATTCCCAAGTCTGTAATAGCGTTTTTGGAGGTGAAGTTTGAGTTTAAGACAATATTTACAGCTTTTTACTAAATTCTCTATCTTATTATTAATATGGGGCCACCATACATATGATCAAGCCAAACTTTTACATTTGACCATACCTAAATGGGTGTCGTGAAGGGTTTTTAAGAACTTATTCCTGAGCTGGAATTACTCGTACGACCTTATGCTCCAGCATCAAACAACCATCAATAATAGATACATTATTTTTATATTGCAAATAGGGTTTTAAACGTGCCTTGTCTATCTAAAAATCTCCTGAATGCATAAATCACTTTTAGTTTCATTTTCAATTTGTTTCCAGTCTATCGGTAAGTCACTGCTTGATGTCATGAAATTTAAATAAGGATTTAAACATTCTTTTTCATTAACACATTTGTTTAAAGGTAATCTAGAAATCAGCCTGATTACTTGTCGTTTGGATATATTCGATTTCATAATTATAACTTGAAAGAAATAAGGCCCAGCGCTGCAATCTATGAGCCGCTAAAACCGAAAGGCCTTTTTTATTTCCAAATAAGGTTAAAAGACATTTGGCTTCTGTTATAAATTACCTACCATACAAATATTGAAAAAAAAAATAATACCCACCATTATAGCTAAAGCCTCTTTCTCTACTTGCGAGTAGTTTTGTTGGCTCTTAGTCAACATTTAAGAAGCAAAAGCTATGGGTCTTTCATCGTTAACATTATAATGATGTTGAAATCACATTTATTTATAGAAATTGTAAGAGATCCTTAAAACTTCTGGAACTCTGCCTACATGTCCGAACGATTACACCCTGTTATTAAAAGTCATCTAAAAAACGAGCTACCCCTTAAATACCCACTAAAATTCTTTCCATAATGCTCTAGAAAATAGCCGGAGCATTAGCAATTCCAAAAGGTAACCTAATATAAGCAAATAACCCCTTATGAGTACTAATATCCCTTAATGATTTTGATTCGGGATCAAGTTTAACTTGTTGGTAAGCATTTGTCAGATCTATTTTGGTAAACTTCACACCCTGTTGTAATTTACTAAATAATTAATCAATTCTAGGTAAAGCATTCTGATCAATATGTAATACTGGGTTAAGGGGAGGTTTAAAATCACCGCATATTCTTATACCTCCTTCACTTTTGACTACTGGAACAATTGGAGTTCCCCATTCGCAGTGGGATACTGAGGTCAAAATGTCTTCATCCAACAATCGCTTCAGTTCTTGTTCTACATCTTTACGTAGTGCAAATGGCAATGGTCGGTGCTTAAAAAACTTTGGACTGGCTCCTTCTTTTAATTTCATATGAATGGTGCCTCCATTATAGCATCCTAAGGTGCAAGAAAAAACATTAGCAAATTGTTTTACAAGTGTTTTTTTTAGACAATTAGTATCAGTTTTCAAATATTCATTTCATTTAAATTATTTATAGAAAGCTGAAATAAATTTAAAAAATTTCGGCCCAATAATGGTGGTCCACCTTTCTTAACTACATACAAATCAATAAAATGCTCTACATTTTTATAACTTATATTTACATTAGTCAATCCAACTGGCTTAATAGTTGAACTGTCATAACTCATTAAGATTTTATTTGTTTCTTTTAAATCAAAATATGTTTTCTAAAATTTATAAGAAATTACAGACACGGATGCTCCTGTGTCTAGTTCAAATGAAAATTCTTTATTATTTATCGAAACATTAAAAGATATGGCCTTGTTTTGTTTATGATTATTTTCTGAGGTTATTGTAAGAAATTACCTATGTCGCCATCAAAATCGTTTAAATCACTTTCATTATCCGTTTTATTACACATTTTTGCTAAATAAGATTACATAGACTACCAGTAAAAAATACTTTCTCCGCTTACCTTACCGGAAAACCATTCATATGAACCCCAAAAATTGGGCTGGAAGTACTCTTTATCAACCCAAGGGCGGAAAATTCACAACGCCACGATTTGTTTATAGTAGCAATGAAAAATTTTGCTTTAGATTTGACATTTTTAAATCAGAAATCATATAAATTTTGACCAATTCTTTCAAACTTCCTAACAAAATTTTACAAATTATGAAACAAAGAAATCTTAAATACTATCACAAGAAGAGGGCAATCGATTTTTAACAGGAGCGTCAGAATCTAAATACCTCATGGTGAAGTCGAACAAATATATAATAGTTTGATCCTTACAATAATAGCCTGATCGTGGTGCAGTGGAATACGTGCTTACCCCTGCCACAGAAGGCTCGGGCTGGAATTTCAATCACAACATTTTTTTAAATTTTTTTAAGAGTCAAAAAGGTAGGGGGAAAACAGTTGTGTGTCACAGGTGCATACATGCATCAGCACCCCTGGTAATTGCTAATACAGCCGCGGGCTGCTAAAGCTTATTCCCCGCCCTTGTGACACAATATACTATTTAGGAGGAAACGACCAGTGGGAACTTTTAGTTTGGGTTATAAATAAAAGAAAAAAAACTAAATTAAACAGCAAACGAGTGAAAATGAACAAGTGTGGGTCGTTTTTAGAGGTTAAATAGAAATTTTTACAATTTTCGGCTGAAAGTGACCTTGTAGCGAAAAAAATTTTCAATACTAAAGTTGTCGACTATAAAAAATTAATTCTTTTTTTAACATTATTTCGTTTCTATTTTTCTTTTCTCTTCAAAAAAAGAGATTTCCATGAAACTTGATACAAGTAAATGTTTTTTCAACAATACGTTCACTTTCTCTTCCAAACGCAATTTTCTCTCTATTTAAACAGTTTTTTTGGCAATCAATGCACAAACTAATCCATTTTAAGGAGTGTTTTCGGTACCCACATCTCTTTTTAACAACCCACTTCGAAGCTGCAACTTATACTTTTCAGTAATGTGTCTGGAATCACATTTTTAAGAGAGAAAAAAAAATTAAAAAAAGTCGGTTTTTTACAATTTTTTACAATTTTCTCCTAAAATTTAAGGTAGTGTGAAAAAATTTAATTTTTTTATTATATAATACTTTCGTATTAAACGTTTTTAGCTAGGAGGTCATTTTCGTTTTCAAACCCTAAAAACGATCCCCATTTGGCCACTTGTTTACTGTTTAATTTTTTATTTATTTAAACTTTAAATTAAAAATTTTCACTGGTCGTTTCCTACTAAAAATTTTTTTCGTCAAAATTGTAATTGTACTAGCCTACGAGTACTGTCATCTTTTGTATTAATTAAAACTCCTTAGAAATCTAATTTAGTTGTAAATAACTCTTTATTTATCTACCCTTCATATTTAATTATA
The DNA here is from genome assembly GCA_035357415.1 of Ophraella communa. Taxonomy (NCBI): domain Eukaryota; kingdom Metazoa; phylum Arthropoda; class Insecta; order Coleoptera; family Chrysomelidae; genus Ophraella; species Ophraella communa. The sequence goes on from CM068981.1 coordinate 21,274,597, forward strand.
ATGTTAACTATGAATATATCGGTAAACAAGGATAATGTCATCGCATTAGCTGACTACAGCTCAATTTTCAGTTGAAAATAAATTTCACGTGGCGAAACCACAATATGGTGCACAGATTTTTCCAGCCATCGTCAGTGAACGTGTGTCATCTCATGAAAACGCTCTCTGGTATATATATTTGCTAGCGATAATTTTCCAGTCGGTTGATGTACCGGAACAGGGCACACTTGATGTTCTGCTTTAACAACGCCTCGCAGATCACAGTCACCTTTCCGCCAAAGCACATTTTATATGGATACATACAACGACAACATAACACACTAGAGATAGCCGAATTGGTCGATAATAAATACTGATGTGATTTTATAGATGAAATACCCTTACAAGAGTATTAATGCGGTTTTAAACGAGCTGAAACAAAGTTGTTTCAGAGCCAGTCGACCGGAAGCCGGCTCTATATCTATGGCGGACCCAGACTATACCTACGTATTACTTTTATGTCGTGATAATACCATTGTGGAAAGAAATAAGCGACGTGCTCGGCGAAGCAATCGAGCAGGTGACTATCGAGGATGGGGTTGTGCTTTACGTATTAACTATCTAAAGGGTTTTTCAGGCTATACAAATATAACCGATTTTTTGGGATTTCTTTACTAAAATAAAAGGAATTTCCACATTAAACGTGTTCGAGGTCGGACGGAAAATCTGTTTGATCGTTAATATGGACAAGTAAATTTATTAAATTGAATACGACAAAATAAATGTTAGTTCCAAAAATGCAAGTTCCATTTAATGGACAGGTTCATTTTAGAAATATTTGCTTCAATATCTCTGATTTTTGTTAAAATTTTAGTTCTTTCTTGAAGCGCTATTTTTAGAATATACAATAGGTATCCGTCAAAATAAACAGTATCAAATATAAAAAAATATATTTATAAATTAATTTTTATAATACGTATAAAATATGCACCATGGCTTTGCAAACAAGCTTCATAAAATCTCTGAAGATCATTAAACCAATATTTAAGAAAACTGCAAATGTTGAAAAGTTGAAAAGTTATTATTTTTGCCAGCAATAAATTGCCGTAGTTCTTCAACAATTTCTTTTGAATCAGGTGATGTTCAATTCGGTGAATAAGGTGGATACTCAAAATATGTGCCATTAGAAATTATTGTTACTGTTACCAAAATGTTCACGGAGTCAATTTATTTAGCTTTCGGCTGTATGGCATCCAGCTTCTTTCTGTTGAAGCTATTGCTTTTGGATTCTTAAATTACTCGCAGGAAAAAAGGTTTTTAAATCTCTGACAAAAGGTGTCACAATATTACGTCTGTACCGCTCTTAATTGACAGTAACTGGATGCACATTCTCGTATTTAACAAAATAAAGACCAATTATCCCATGACCGCCATGCAGAGAATAAATAATTTGGTTAAACCCACGCCTTTTATTAGCGTTTGCCTAAACTACCTAGAGTTATCACCTGAATAAAACCACTTAACAAGAAAAAAGACTTACAGTTACTAACATGAAGGTAGATAAGTCAGAAACTAAATATTTGAGAGGACTAGGAGACAGGAAACATTAGATAGGCAACAACAAAAGCGACTTAAGCTGAAAAAATTATAGCTATATCAAACATTCAGTAGGAGATCCTAGATACTTAAAGAAAAAAGTTCAAAGTGGAGAGGTGTACTTCATTTTGTTTTTTGTAGCACTAATTTTGCACACTATATATGAAACTAAAATGTTTAGTGAGCTTAATGCCGGCATACCGTATCATATCTACCAAGTCACTTTAGATCGTCTCTGGTAAAGCACCAATAGAACTTAAGGTAAAAGAATGAAACCGAATTAAAACCACTAAGTAAGAAACACTAGTAGAAAAGAGTCGGAACGCAGAGTCACAACAGGGTTGTATCACAGCTATCTATAAGATCGATTGTGTCCCCTTACTTACTTAGATAATATTGATGCTCGTCAACGCTAATAGAGACTTTCATCCTATTTTGCTTCACTTGAGGTAGTTCTTCCTTATCTATTTCTTCTAAAGTGAAGAGCACTTGCATTTTCTAACTCAATGCAGTTCACTAGAATATGTATTGAATTTTCATCCTGTATCACTATATCTGCATTCTACCTTCTCCTCTATACCTAATACCCTAATCTATGTAGGTATCCTCTTAAATTAAAGTGTCCAGTTAAAATTTGTGTAAATATTCTTAGATTAAATTTACTTAGTCCGAGACATTGTATGGACCATTTTTTGTAACTTCTCAACAAGGCTTTTGCTAGTTTTATCACTGGTAGCCATTATCCGATTTTTTCCTTATTCTCAATGCTGCTAAAATTATTGAGGATTAAATAGTAAATTTTACCACAGAATGGTTCAGGTCCCCTTAGTGGAATTTTTGCTGCCTTTTTGGCTTAACTTATCTAATATTTTGTACCCGAGTGTTCAGGAAGACAATTGAGATTAACTGTGTAGAACATGGGATACACATGCAGAATTGTTAATCGAATAATATCTTTATAAAGTAATAGTTTTTTACTAATGTTAAATTTGCCCAACCAATTCACTGGTAGCGATAGCACAACATCTTGTGGCACCACAGCTGATATTGATATTGATGGTAGTATGTCATCAGACATACTAGAACAGAGGTGTATGTAATGTGGCGACTTATCATACCGATTGAATGGGCGAAGAAATGCAAAAATGCAGCTATACTTTGGACACAATACAAGATAAAAAGAAAACTACCTAGAAAATTTGATAGTACAGGGATGATGGAGGACGTTCAAGATACGGGTCTTCTCTCAGATAGAAAGATCACACCCTTCTTTAACTTCTACATTATCAATTTTGTATTCGTTGTAATGTAGGTTTAATGGTCAAAGTTGCTCTTATTGGTAACCAAAACACTTACTAAAAAGTTAAAGAGATTCCTGAAAATTATACAATTTTAGTTAAAATAAATAGTTTTTCATTAAAACAAATATTCTTAATAGCCCCAACTACAATTTACTATTAGAATATGGTCTCTATAAGTTAAGTAAATATATTGTTACGAACTAAGAGATCATTTTAGTGGCGGCAGTTCTCAGTTTGATTTCCCTTCCCCTCTAAGCTGAATATTAGTTTTATAATGATTAGGTTAGAATCTTCTTTCCCTTTGAATTAGTCTATCTTTTGGTTCTGTATGTACTTAAACGTCTAGAGTCTAGTGAAAGGTTATATGGTTTTCAAAAATATTCTATGACGTTCGAGAAAATCTAAAAAATACTATATAGGATAAAAAAAGTTACTTTGAAAAGTTGTACCGCTGTATCCTACATAAACTAAAAAAAGCTACCCAAGTGAATTACAATTTTAAACTTAATCTTCGACTTAAAAATATTTCTGAAATAAGATAACAAGAAAAATAGTGAGTTTAAAATTTTTTTCTGGGCTATAGTAGGCAAAGCAGTTCACCAATACGCCCTCTTTTTCTTATAATATTTAGAGCATTATCCCAACTACCCACAACCAACCATATCGGTTAATTAAAGTTATCCAAAATCCTTTACACAATTAGAACATGATCCCAATTATCCGCGAGCAGCGAAACACAGAAAGGCGTGACCCAATCAGCACTCTTAATTTCTAAAATTAGTTTTTAGTACTTACCCTTACTAGTGCCCTTTAGGAAATGAGTCGGGATTAAATCCAGAAAACAGGAGTACTAAAGCATAACGAAAATTCATTTCAGGTATGATTTAACGCTAAATCTCTTCTAACGCCGGCTTTCAGATAGACTAATTGGGGTGTGCATATCACGAACACGTGCAGTAGGCACATCAAGATGGCCACCGATGATTGTGAAAGTTGTTTTGCATTGATCAGTAGCGTGCCAAAGTAGTTTGTCATCTCAGAAACCAAATATGATTACTATAAAAAACTTTATTTGGGTATTTGTTTAAGAATTATCTGTTTTTTAACTTTTTCTCATTACTTGATAGTTACAAAGGTATCCTAGAAATAGCTATATAATTTCTTTATTTTCTTGACATTTCTTATAAGTACTCATTTCTTGTCTGGAATAAGATCTGGTGAGAATAATAATTTATTTTTTGGCGCGTTACACAAATGTGCGACGGACATGATGCTACTGATATTTTTTTGTGCTGGTTGCATGTCTTTTAAAGACCAACCTGTGTTATCAAATGGTACGTTACACACGTATGTTACTGACCCGGTGCGACTGACAGGAGTTAGAAGCAAATGCTTCTTCGAACCAATTTGTCAGCTGTTAAAACAAACTCACTGTGTCCCTAAAATTTATTTTTATATTTAAATATTATTTAAAAAAGAAAAAAAAAGTCAAAACACATTAACTGTATTACTTTTCTGTTATTTTTTAGCTTAACTACTTGAAAAAATGATCCTGCCACTTTTTATCGGCTGTCATGTGCATGGCTAAGAAATAAAATGATTCTTACACACTTATGTAACTAACTTTGTGTCAGCGACATCAAAAATATCAGTAGCACCAAGTCCGTTGCATATATGTGTAAAGCGCCTTAATTTGGGATGTTATATTAGACTGTTGTAATACAGGATCTTTGTATTTTCTTTTTTTTAACATGCTGTCAATTTTTTAAATTAATCCGTTTATGTAGGGGAGTTTAAAATAGATCATGTCTTGGCTATTATTTATTGTTTTATCTGTCTTTTCTATGTGTTTATTTGTTTTGGGTAATTATTGCTTCTAAGGATATTAAATATGATTTCATAGTTATTTTGTTTATCGTTACTTAGATTTGCTGCTCTATATATTAAGTTTTTAATTGTACTGATTTTTTGAGACATGTATCCTTCCCGAACTAGTTGCTTTAATGTATCAATTTGTTAAGATCTTTCTATCATTTTTTCTGATAACAGTAACATCTAAAAATGATATTTTACCTTCCACTTCTTTTTTCATAGTAAATTGTAGTTTTGGATGGAACTTCTTAAATATCGTTAACACTTAGTTTTGGTCTCCGGAACAGGTGTCGTCTATATAGAATGTTAAGAAAGTTATTGGAAAAGAAATATATTGTATGCTTTCTTTTATTAGTTCATTCATAGCCAGGGTTTCCCCTTAACCATCAATCTGTTTGAAGAATTTATTATTGAAGCTGAAATAGCTTGTTGAAAGCAAGAATTCTATCAATTCCAAAAATGTTGTTTTGACAAGATGGTATACGCAGAGATAAATTTCCATTTATTGTTGACAATTTTAAATACTAGATTTTTTGGAATATTGGTAAATAACGAGACGACGTCTATGGATATTAAGATATAACCATTAGGAATTGTTATGGTCTTGATAAATTTCATAAATTCAAATGAGTTCTTTACATTGTACTCGATAGTAGTCGAACATAATTCTAAAGTTTGGTGAACATATTTCTCTAAATTGTAAGTTGGTGAACCCATACCACTAACTATTGACCTAAAACTTGCAATGCAAAACTTTTGTGAGTTTTCCGCAAACCATACAATTTCGGACACACTGCATTATATGTTTTTAAGTCCTTACCTGTTTTGTCTGTGATATAATTATTGTCAGATAATTGTTTAATTAATTTATTGGCTTTTGACTGATATTTTTTAGCTGAGTCATTCTGTAAAAGTAAATATGTTGAGCTGTCACCTAATAGTTCTTTCATTTTTAACATGTATTTACTTTTGTTCATAATAACGGTTGCCTTTATCTGATCGCGTAACTATTCATTCTTGATCATTACTTAGAAAATTCTTAGTGTCTAGAACATATTTAATTATTATTTTATTTGTGTTCCTTGAATCCTTAAGTAAAAAATTGGTAATGCAATTCGAAATAACAAAATAACTTTCTATTACATACAACTTCGGCATTTCCGTTGGGCTCTTCATTAGCATCAGAACAAATATCTCAGCAAGAAGATAAATCACAAATAATTAGTCAGTAGGTTATGTTACTCTCTTTGAAAAATTAATTTTTAAAATTCGATGATTATTCTTAATCTCTATAACAGCAAATGATTGTTGCAAATATGTTTCTATTTTTCATATTTTTTATTTTAAAAATCCCTCAAATGGGTGACTATAGGTACCTTACCCGCTCAGTTTGATTTACCGGACAACTCTCTACATAATACCATTCTGCAGTTAAATTCTTTCACAAACTCCACACTCTGTCGCTGACGGAGATAGGTAATTGCGAGCACGCGTTCTATACATACAAATAGGGCACTGATTGTCCTCCTCACATCGCTCTACCAATTTTATACTTGATTTTCAAAGAAAATTCGAATCAAATTGCTGCACTAAGCATCTACATCTCCCATTTTCCATTTTCTCTCACTTTCAACTCATACTATCTATACACACTTATGTATTATATGGCAAATGAAAACATTCAGGACCGGAATTTATTTAATACATTATCGCTAACAATTTGGCAATCACCAAAAGCCTATAGTATACTTTTTTCTTAACAACAGTTTTCTATTGTCGGTAAATTTTATCAAAAAAGCTAAAAAATAAAAAATAGGTTCTGGTAAATATTAAGGACTGTTTTTGATTATTTGGAATTAATTATTCAGAATTCTATCCTGAAACATCCAGTCTATATTAAATCAAATTATTAAGATATGAACTAACTGTAGCTTATTAAAGCTACTATATCTTTTGTGTTGCAGTTTAATTTTATTGTATTATTACTTACGGGTATTTTCAGGATTGCTCATAAACAAGAAGCAGAAACTTGGTAGATAAGCGTATATACTTTAAAGTATAGTAATGATTTTGAATGTATTTATATGAATTGAAATTTAGTTTGTATTAGTAAATATTTATAGCTGTTGACAATTATTTTGTATTACTATTTATTTAAAATTGACACAAACTAATTTATCTGGAGTGGACTTAATCGACTGTTTCTATTGAATGTATAGGCAAATTAAAGGAAATCGATTAATGACAATAAATTTATTATGACAATAGGAAAATCTAAAAAAAAAAATCAGAAAGATACGAAAATTAAAAAAAAAATAAACTGAATTATTTATTTATATTAATTTACTGTTAATAAAGCCTTTTTCTTAAAATAAGTTAGGGGACTTGTTTGTTCAGAAAAAAACTTTAAAATTAAATTATTATTTATCGTTTATCGACTGTTATTTTTAAATTTTATAATTGTTAAACCAAATAAATACCCTTTATTGTTTGATTTAAACTAAAACTCTCTAATACATTAAATAAAACTTTTATTATTGAAACCTGATTACACTGTAGATAGTTCTTATTTTAGGTTGGCTGAATTTCCGTTCTGAATTCTAATGAAAATTATAGTTGCTCTATAAGATTTTTCCTTTCTTTATGGCATTATGAGATAAATTTAAATGCAGGTTGACGGTTCACCTTTCGTTATAAGTTGGGTAATGTGCCACAAGTGTTATTCCAAATATGTTTTTGTAACAAAATGTAGTTAGTAGTTTTTAATTTAATTCTAAACGGTAGGTACACTTTTATGTCTTTTACACATTAAATTTTACTTTTCGAAGGTCACTATATATCTTTTACTTCCTGACTAGCTAACTAAGGCTAAATACTTTATAACTATTACTAAATAAAACTCAATAATTGCACTCTAACAAAGGATTTTTTTAGTTTTAGGTTTCCTAGAACAGTCTTTTATTGCTTAGGTTTTCGGAAACACTTTTTTATCTCTGTTTCACACATTAAAAATAATTGGGATTTCTAAAATTTACTGGAACTATTTAATAAAAATACTTTTATCATTATTTAAAAATGTAAAAATATGTACAGAAAATTAATAGAAAAATCCGACATTTCCATTTAAAATTCTCTACATATGATACATAATAGTTACCAGAAAGGTATTATAGAGATAAATACGATGTATTTTAGGTTAAATTAGAATAGATTTTGTGTGATCGGTCGATCAACGGCCCTTTCACTGCCGTGGCTCACTCCTAGGTTATAGTCGTTCTATGAGCCCTATGCCTTTGATGAAGCTCATTAAGGTAGTAAGCGCCTCCATGAAGTCCGTAGGCTCGAGGTGACCAAATTTATTGAACCTTTATGTCCTTAAGATTTTGGCAGTTGCCAATTGTGCTTCACGGCCTCCGTTTTATCCTAAGCCTGACAGAATCTGCAGTTTGCACTCTCTGTCAGTCCAATTGGTTTTATATGCCCATTTAGACGGCTATATTCAGTCAGTAGTCCTTTCAAGTCCGTCCAATTCGTAGGTCCTGTAAATTCAACAGCTACTGAGATCTCTTTTTAGACCTCTATTCTTCTGGCTACGCTATTCGATATGCCTTGAAATGCCTCGGATTTATAAATATTTCTTCAACACCTTTTCTGGTCCGCTTTTTCGAACTCTTCAATGCCAATGTCTCCAGGTGTCCAATAAAAGTTACTTTTTTATTTTCCCCTATTAGAGCTTAACTATTATAAATTATTTATTTGGTTCGCGTTAACAATTTTAATTACAAGCATTTTCGTATTGAAATAAAACAGTTTCTTTATCACATATGTGGTCAGAGACAAAAAAAATTATGTAGACAGAAATTGTTCCTAATTTGTATACTGATCATTTTTTTTAAAACCTTTATAATCCACGAATTTTTTAATAATGCATAATGGGTGAAAGTTTTAAAATAGGGGAAAATTACATGGAGTATTTTAATGATGAAGAGCACATCTCTAATTTGATTGAGGGTTTAATTTAATTCCGAATAAAATTAATTATACTTGGATAAAAGCTTTTATTACAAAATATAATAATTTTATTTCATTATAAAACAATATACAACAATAAAATGCTATTTGCCTTTTTTCCATTAAAATAAAACTTGTTACATATTCGAACAACTAAATTTAAAGTAAAAAAAGTAATAATTTATTTTATGTGGATTTAAAGGAAATAATTTAACTAAAAAAATCATTGGATATTACTATTTTTGCAGTTAAAAAAATGATTTTATTTTATTTACGAATACAACATAATATATACTTGCATGCATAGAAATCGGACCACTGTAAACTTTTGACTTTTTTTTAATGGTTTATTAGATCAAAAAAAAGAAATATGCTGGAAATATGCAAGATTACAGTGGTCCAATTTCTATGCACGTAAGTGTACTTTTTTTGTGAAGGACAACTAATATTAATTTTAAATAGGTCCGCAAAAATTCGTTTTTCTAACTAAACAAAATCAAAATTCTCCTAATCACAACAATAATCATTATTCGATTTCCAAAACAGTTATATTAATTTGATTGGTATAGGTTTAGTTGTTTGGTTTTGGAGACCATTGTAATACTTTTTACCTTGCATTGGAACCCTTATATTTTATTTAATTTCTTTTTTTAACACTTTCACTTTCTACTAAAATTTGCAAGCTTGCTTGTGTCTTTATAAGACATGTTTTGGCTTTTCCATGGCAAACTGCTCTCTCTGCATTTACTGACCGGTTAAAATCAAATATTATTCATATTAATAACTTTTTATGCTTAAAGTAGACTAGATTTCTTAAATATGTAATTTTTTAGTTAAATATATACTCTGGACTTATATCATTGCTATTTATTCATACATTTTTAAATATAATAGGAAATACTTTGGCAATGCTATCTGCGGTTGATTTTTAAATATTTTACTGTTTTTATTACTTTCTTCCTTATAAGGTTTTAGCATTGCGGATTTTTTAAAGTCAATTACTGAGCCAACTGGTTTCCTGATTACTCTATTGTTGTGTTTCTCAAATGTCTATTAAGTGTTTTGATGATTCAATACATATACATATATTGTGATGGTTTGATTTTATGGATTTATTATTTATTGTTTTTATATTTTATATTTGAAAAATTAAATCTTTGAATTATTAATTGTTGTATAATTAATTTTTTTTTTATGAACGCCTTAATAAATATTTGTTAGCTAAGTAAAAATTTGATTTATTTTAAAACCCGACATTTATCTTAAATAGGATTCAAGAAAACTCAATTTAACTACTCTATAAAACATACAATTATAATTAAGGAATTATTTGATACAAAATTCTACATAAAACTATTAATTTTCTTTAAAGATTTATTACATAAAGGAATTTACCAAACACATAAATACCTTGACAAATGCTAATATTCGTCATTGATTTACTTTTAAATAATCATACGCACACAAATAAAATGTTTTTAATGAACGTACCTTATATAACTGTCTTCTCCGTTGGAAATTATGTCGATGCGGTTGGTTCCCTGCTAGTTAGATGATTCCCAGACACCTGCTTTTCAATATATCCGCTCGGCTGAATGTCCAACAACGATGAAACTAATCTCAATCTTACTAGAATCTAGATTGATTTTAATGAATCGCACTTTTTGGTAAGTATTTTGATACTATTTAATTACTTTGGTAATAATATTTTTGTTGAATAATTTAATTAAACTCGATTTTTGATTAACAGTGAGGTTATGGTACCCATCAATTACAATTGCCAATTAACGTAGTCAGTGCGAATTAGAAAAATATAAGAGGACGAAAACCGAAATGCACGGCCTTTTATACCTTTTCCCTAATTATGACATTAATGACATTAAATTGGAAATCAATTGTTTCGATTTGCAAAATTTAACCAAAATTTACATAAAATGATAAAATTTTTTAAAATATTTAACTGTTTCTTTGATAATATAAAGAAAATCTGTAGACTTACATTCATGAAAAAGTTATTTAAATTATTTTTTGTTCATTTTTCTTCTTATAAAATTGATGTTTGAAATATGCTAATTTTGGTATGTCAATCTCCTTGAATTTATATAAATTTGAGCAAATAACATGCAATGGATATCAGTCTGTACTTGAAACAATGAAAATTGGGCTTCTTATTTTAATCTATAATATGAACTTGATAGTAACTATTATAAGTACTTATTTAAGTGAGATCTCTTGATTTTATCAAAGATTAACAAACTTATAAATAATGTACAAACTTAAATTACTATTTTACAAACATTTTCTCTAACTAAATTGCCTCACATTAAATTTTATCAACTGTTGTTGAAATAGTCTATTAAGTAGTCAGTATCTCTGAGTTTTGATAATGAAATAGGGGTACTCTGTCTTTCACTGTAACATATATAGTTTATACACTTACCTCACCCTTGTCTGATAGCATTTATTTACACAGTTTTAATATTTTTAGGTATTTCTCAGATTATAAGGTTTTACCTGAATACATATCTGTTATCGACGCACTACAAAATGTTTACATGTCCCAATGTGAGTACCTCCACCTTATAACTAATATTTAAACATTTAACTACCCAAATTACATAATTGTTTATTAAACATATGAATTAAATTAATAGTTTTAATTACATTCTTTTTCTTTTAGATTCTAACGTTAACTTCCAGAAAAAGCTATATGAATTGGGACTTGCTTGATTGTTATGAAATAATATAAAGAATTATATCCAAGATAAAGTAATCAAATACATTCTTTATCTATTTGAATGTTCAACATTTAAAATTACTATACCAAATATTTTAAATGAAATAAAGAAGAGTGGCTGATATTTTCTTGAAAATTATTCTGATATCCTTTTATGTTTTCATACTGGGGTAAGTTTTACATTTTATTTATACTGGAGCTTAGCTATTCATCTTAATATATAAAAAGAAAGATATCATTATTTACATAATTAAAACGTATTCGTATACTTATTCTATCGCAATGTTTAAATAATCTACATACATAATTTTGAAAGTTTCGGTTTTCCAGTCAATATCGCCTTTATTTCTTACATAGATGTAAGTTTTTAGTTTTAAGGGGTTAAGTTGTTAAATATTATAAATCTAATAACTCGTCACAAATTAAAATTCGCTTATTATTAATAAATCTGCAAAAATTATTGTTTAGGTTAAGTTTGACAAAGGGAATTTGATATTTCGCGCTCATTCGCATTTATATATATTTTTATTAATTTATTTACATTTTTACAAACTAAACAAATAAACAACAAAATATTTGAAAAATGTACTTATTACAAGCTGTTAAAATAATTTTAGAGTTCCGCCCTTACAATATGTATTAATAAGCATCATGTAATAACTTTCCCATAATAGTGGCCAATCAATACCTACCTATAAATTCATAAAATCTTGTTACAAACATTACAAGCCATAAGAGAAGCTTTTGATGTTGATTTTGTTAGTGGTAGGTTTATTCTACATTAAATATTGCTGCATGTGAGATAATTAAGTAAATATATTCCGGTTGATTCCAATAAACAAAAATAGTTTTGAAATTTCTGAAAAAAACTACTCAGTAAATTTATAAATATTGAAAAACCTAATCCCATGCTAGGATTGACATGTTTAACCTTATCATATTAATACTTAATTACATCAAGCCAAATTCGCCCTTTTAAAACTAAATTCATCTTTACCAAAAGCAATCTTATCCTAATACAAAACCCAACCTAATCAAAATGAACGTAAATTCCCCTTATCTTAATTCAATATAATCAAAACTTTAAGTACTTATTTGACTGTTCTCAGGAAGTGTGGAATTCCCTTGTGGTTTACCCCAAAAACACCCAGTCTAGTAGCAAACCTCTTCTTCTGGTTTCTGGGCGTTTGTTCTGTGGTTAATTTCGCTTTCTTATCCTTATCTCCGCATCTACCGCACCTCATGAAGATTTCCTTTTTCTTTAACAGTAATAATGATTTTTACTTTTAATAGATCATTTAGCGGGTTTTTGAAATCTATTTTATATTATGTACTAGAGTTCAAAGAACTCATTATTTTTTTTTCTTTAATTTTGGTGCACTTTTTTTGAAAATGGTGTGCAGTTCCAAAATATTTAATTCATCGGTAAAAACTATTTTCAGATGTTCCAAAGATGTTAAAATAAGTCTTGGAGGACTCTTATAATGACATAGCGAATAGTACAAATATTACAATCTATAAAAGTGCTTACTTGCTGTGCATGTTCATAATTATTTCACTTTCTTATATTAAAATTTAAGTTACCTCTAAAATATTGTTATACTTACTTTGCTGTTTTAACATTTTTTAATTCCGAAGCATAAAAGTTGGTTGGAATGGTTTTCCAAAAATATTCCTCCCATGATTGCGTCAACTTGGGGCAGATCTCTGATGTCTGCTTTTACAAAACCGTTTTGTATTATAAAATTTTTAAAATTTTTTAAAATACAAACAGATGAGTACATCAAAATACTCAATCAGGAGCATTTTACGTCACGTGACACCATCTTAACAAATATTCAGATTAAAAATCCTAATTTATGCTAACACTAATTGACACTTTATTTTTTGCATTGCCTTTTAGCGTTAGACAAAACGTATATCCTTGGATAAAGGCATGTCTAGTAAAAAATATACTAAAATCTATCTTAAACTTGGCTACCCTAGTAGCTACCGTAGTGGATATAGCAGTATATACAAAGCTGCAGCTGCAGCATGATCTAAGACCAACAGTTTTCAGTAAAGAGGAAATTTCGTACGCACAAGAGGCAAAATACCTAAAAGTTATTTTTGATCAAGGATTAAACAAAAATGGACTAGGGATATACAGGGTGATTGATTAGTGTGAGGAAGCTCAGTAGATCTTTTATAGTAAAATTTACAAAAAAAAGTTATTAACAAAAATTGTAGGCAGCTTTAAACTCCACATTTTAAAATTAGTTAAAATCCTACAGGGTGTTCCATAAGATGGTGGTACACCAAACTTGTGTTTTTTTTTTAAATGCAACACCCTGTATTTTATTTTAAATTTAAAATCTGTTCAACCTCCACATCACAACAATGTAAAGTTTTATTATGTTATACTGGGTATTTAAAAAGTTATAACCAATATTACCTGAAAATCGTATCAAGTTTAACCCTCTGTAGAATTAAAAAGGAGAATACGAACATTGATCTATTGCAACCATAGTTTTTTAATTATCGTTAAAAATTATAAAACATATTCGTTTTCATAATATTCGTATAACTTTTATTTGAAATAAATTGTTTTCTTTCTGTGGCGCTATTACTGAATTAATAAACAATAATTTCAAATTTTCAGTTTCTGACAAACCAATCAGGGCCAACTCACTATAATTATTGGTAATCTTTAAAATATCTACCAAATAAATACTTTGATGAAAAAATAAAAATATCTAGTAAACTGATAACTTTAGGTATAGGGAGTACTTTAAAAAATTGGAAGTATGACATTAGTACTTTTCAATAGTGATATAAAATACAGGGTGTTCTATTTAAAATTACCAAGAAAATAATGTACGAGCATTTTGACTTAACCTGTATTTGATTTAACGAATATTATGAAAACGAATATGTTTTACAATTTTTAACAATTATTAAAAAACTATAGTTGCAATAGATTAATGTTCCTATACTCCTTTTAAATTATACAGGGAGTTAAACCTGAAAACCTGATACGATTTTCAGGTAACATTGGTCATAACTTCTTAAATACCCGTTATAACCTAATAAAACTGTACATTGTTGTGATATGGAAGTTAAGCAGATTTCAAATTTAAAATAAAATACAGGGTGTTCCATTTAAAAAAACATGTTTGATGTGCCACTATCTTATGGAACACCCTGTAAGATTTTATCTAATTTTAAAATGTGGAGTTTAAAGCTGCCTAAAATGTTTGTTATCTAATAATTTTTTTTTGGAAATTTTACTATAACAGACCTACTGAGCTTCCTCACACTAATCAATCACCCTGCATAGTATAAATGTACACTGCCCTCTAACTCATATAGGAGAATGTTTGTGAAGAATTAGGCTCTTGCCTCAAAAACACCATAATTTTACACACATGTCCAAGAACCATAAAGATCTACGGCTTTTTAGTATGTTGGTCAAAGATGGCTGGGGTAGACAGAATTCTCAATAACAAAGGCAAACATCGCCAATATAGTACGGGCACCATGACAAGTCTTATTAAACGTAACGCTTTCAGATAACTTTTAAAACAATGTTCACGAACAGGGAACCTTGGAAAAATGGACTATCAATCTAATCAAAACTTGTTTAGTACATAGATATCAGTTTAAATTTTTGTATTTCACCTGCATGACCCAAGCTAATTATGTTAAACCTAACTTAACCAAATCAACCTTACCTTGGAAAAATAATCCTTACCAAGTTAGATCTTTTGAATTAACATTCATCGTCAGATTGACAGAGTAAATTTAAATTTTATTTTATGAGTAAAATATTTGATGTTAAATAAATTGTATTAAGACTAGAACAAGTATTCAACAAATAAGACATAACAATATTAAAGCCTATACGTTTATTGTTTGTTTTACTTCACTGGCTTATTCGTTAATTTTTTATATATACAATAGATTAAAATAATAAAGTAAATTGATAGTGTCCTATAAAAATAGTCTGGAAATCCACGGTTTCAATGCGAAAAATATATTTTTTGTCAAATCCAATTGTTAAATTTTACATTTTTCAAACTGTCCGAAAAATCCATTACAATGCCTAATATCTCACGTATAAATATCGACAAAGGACTATAACCGACATCGGTATGATTTACGATAATAAATCACAGTCTAAGTTAAATTGTGATTTTTCTGGGCTAATGAGCAGACCACCTGCAGTGTGACATAACAAAACATTATATAGACCGAAGATCAATGGCATAGTTAGAGAATCCCTGAGGTAGACAAGTTATCTTCGCGTATTATAAATCCTTCTCTGATTTGGTTTTAGTATACACATAAAGTTTAATCAGTATAAACTACTACACTTGTATGAAAATATATGATTTTTTTACCCTAATCCTAAAATAAAATTTATAGATTCTACTTAAAGATTAAAAGGGGTGATAAATAACCGAGATATTTGAGATTGTTAATCGCAATTTAATTCACCAGTTTGTTACAAAACATTTCTGTGGACCATTAAATTAAGTTTTTTAACAGTATTCGAGTTTTCCAAAAATATATAGAATTTTAAGGAAGTGTTACAATAAAATAAATAACATACTGTGACAGATAGTAGTAAAATAGCCAATTGATTTTTAAAGTATATGGATGTGTGTTTGGTATATTGGTATTTTACGGGTGTCAAACACAAATGTTTTAAACTTGTATAAAAGGAATGTGAGTTGTGTCCCTTATATAACGAAATAGTTAATAGAAAATAACATTCATTAATTGGGTGCTTTAAAATTCATTATAAATCACCGGTAGACTAAAAAATACATAAATATGTTGTTTATTTTGTATTTGTCCTAAATATGATCGACTTCTAAACGTTCTGTCCAAAAAATAATAGGGATTTAAAAGGGATATTAAATATGCTACTATAATTGTGTTTGGTTTTAAACATCATTAAAATAAAACAAAAATATACCTACTCTAGATTATAAAAATTATTTATTTAAATAACTCCAGGAGGCATAGGAAAAGGAAAATATATATTTATTGTACACAATTTTAATTAAAATATTTTTTTTCATAGTGTACGGTAAAGTGCCATTTCCCGGACTCGTTTGAGTCCGGGAAATAGTACGGTACACTTGTACTTTACAGTACTCTTCAATTCTCCCAATGCTGTTTGAAATAATAAGTGAATCAACATAAACTAAGTTTTTATTCTAGTTTTTGAAGATTGACATTAATTGTACAACTGCTATAGCCAGCAATATGTATTAATGGAGTTGTTGATGGATTTACAGTGTTTTCGGTAATTTCATGTGGCTGTGATGTAGCACTTCAGCAGAAGTTTCGCCCCTTTGGATTATTTTTGCAATCTTATTTTTGCCTTCAATTGATTCTTCTATATACTTTTCTGCAACTGAATAACTCTTCCATCCACGTGCTGTTTTAGAACTTTAAGGTCAGCTCTAGCATTGGCCAATAAAGTTGAGGATGTCCTCATGAAGCAAAGAAAATACTGCTTTTTTTCTGGTTGGTCTTATTTTCAGAAGTCAGCTATTTTCTTAGGTGCTCCGCTAACAGTATGTATACCAGCTCTTTGAGACAGACATTTTCTTTGTCTATAACCCACCAAAAGAGCTTTTAGGGAGACGTGTTGCCGTAAATTCATGTATTTTCTAAACACATCTGTTATGTTCGGTGGTATTGAAACACGTATAACTTTGTTGCGTAGGACTTTATTACTATTTATGGAGGCACAAAACATATATGGATACTTTACAATTATTATTTGGGGAGTCTTCTTTATAAAGTATATCTTATTGCACGTTACTAATACACTGTGTGTGTGTGAGGTCGCTTTAACCATTTATCCGCACAAATTACTTTGCAGTGTTGTACTAGCCATAACACCTCCCTTTTTAACATGAACAGTTAATATCAAAATATTATATTTACATAAAAATAACGTAATGTGTCCTTAATGTTTTAATTCACAAAACGAATCAAAACTCAAAACGTTTCAAGTTAATACCACATTGAATAGCAAAATATTAAAAGTATGTACCTTAATATTTATCCCTAAATATCTATGACTAAACACTTTGTAGTGTCTAACATTACATAACGCAAAGAAATTACATTTCTTAATCAATGTCGGTTAAATAATCCGCAAATCTGACAGGAGCCTTCCTGTCTCTCAATGGTCTAACAGTTCCAACTTGTACGTTATTCAGTTTTAAATCCTTACCACGATTTTCACAACTTACAGTTTTCCTAACATCTGAATTTCCCGCAAGGCTTACTTTATCATTAACGTTCACATTTTGGTCAATATTTACATTTCCATTAACAGAATAATTTACATTAAAATTTACACCATCATCAATATTTACAATTTCGTCAACATTTACACTTTTATCAACATGCGAATTTACTTTAACAATTTTATCAGTATTTAAAGTATCATTTTCATTAACATTTACAGTACAATTTTCGTTAACATTTACAGTACAATTTTCATTAACATTTACAGAACAATTTTCATTTAAATTTACATTTTCATTGCTGTTAATTACAGTCAAGTCAGGCATGTATGTAATTTTATTTTCTTTACCTTTTTTACTTTCCTTAAGCTCCCCAAATACCTCTGAATACTCCTCCCCACTGTCCAATCTTTCAATTATTTGGTTAATGTGCCTCTTCCATATTTGCTCTTCCTTTGTTCTGCAAATATAGGTCACTCTACCTATTTTTCTTAAAATTGTTGCTTCTATCCATCTTTCTTGACCTTTAGTCCTATAATCTTTTATCATGACTGTATCGTTTGTCCTAAAAGTTCTATTTTTACCTCCATAGTTTCTGTTTACTCTTTCTTCATGTTTCCTCTCGTGCTTTGACTTTTCTTTTTCATCTCTTTCTTGACTGCTTTTCTTCTCGTTAAGCAATGACAATCTAGTTCTCAATTTTCTGCCGAATAATAACTCGTCAGGTCTTCTCCCTGTTGAGTTATGAACTGTTGTCCTATAATTGAATAAAAATCTATTTATCAGTGTTTCTATTTTTTCGTTTTTTGACTTTTCGTCAGTTAAACTAGTTTTTAATTTGTTTTTACATAATTTTACCATCGATTCAGCTTGTCCGTTCGACGCTTGATTTCCTGGAGGGCTAGTAATGTGTTTAATTCCATTTAATTTGCAAAATTGTTGGAATTCCTTTGACGTAAACTGCGTTCCATTATCTGTAACAATTATTTTGGCTATACCCATTGTTGCGAATAGCTGTCTTAACTTACTTATGGTTACTTCTGTTGTTATCTTTTTTGTTGGATACACCTCCAACCATTTCGTGTAAGAGTCGATTACCACAAGAAACATTGTCTCTTTGATAGGACCACAAAAATCTAAATGAATTCTTGTCCATGGCTCCTTTTCTGAAGGCCATTGAGCCAGTGGTACTTTTGGAGGTGCTTGCTTGTTTAACAAACATGCATGACACGATTTTGCTAAATCTTCTATATCTTTGTCAATGTTGGGCCAATACATGACAGCTCTCGCTGTGCTTTTCATACGCACTACTCCGAAATGTCCTTCGTGCAATTCCCTTAGTAATTGGTGCTGTAAAGCTGTCGGGATGACCATTCTTAAGCCCCAGAACAGTATATCATCTTCCACAAACAACTCTGATCTGCGATGATAAAAGGATATTAATTCGTTTCCAACTTTTCTTGGCCATGCATCTGTCTTTACATATTTAACAACCTTCTTTAGATCATTGTCGTGCAAAGTATATTGTTTTACTTCTTCATTATCAATAGGCCAATCTTCACTACTTGAAGTAAAATAAAGATAGCTCACCTTATTATCTGAAATGATATCATCTTGGTGTGGTTGAATAGGTGCTCTAGACAGATAGTCTGCAACCACATTCTTTTTACCTGGAATATATTCCACTTCATAATCGAAGCCTGCTAGAAATGCTGCCCATCTTTGTAATCTGTTTTCGTATGCTTTTGGTAGGGGCTTGTCTTTTCCGAACAAAGCTACCAATGGCTTGTGATCAGTACGAAGCGTGAAATGTCTACCTGCCAAATAGTGGTAAAGTCGGTTTATGGCCCAGAAGATCGCTAAAGCTTCCTTGTGTATAACCGGGTATACCTTCTCTGTGTCTGTCAAGGTTCTTGAAATAAAACAAACTGGTTTCTCTTCTCCATTTGGCATTATATGACTTAATACAGCTCCCAAACCTTTATCTGACGCGTCTGCAGAAAGAATAAGCTTTAGATTAGGATTATAATGTGTTAAAACAATTTTTGAAGATAAAATACTTTTAATTTTTCCAAATGCAGTTTCACAATTTGTATCCCAAACGAATATTTGGTTTGTCTTTAATAAATTATACATAGGTGCCAGAATATCAGCTAAATTTGGTATAAATTTTTGCGTAATAGCTAATCATACCTATCAATGACCTCGTAGAAGAAACATCACTTGGTCTTGGTGCTTTTAAAATGCTTTTAATTTTATCGTCTGTAGCCGTCAACCCTTCTTTTGATATCCTATGACCTAAATAAGTTATATGCTCTTTAAAAAATTCACATTTGTCCTTCCTGACTGTTAACCCTACTTCTTGTAATTTCATTAGCACCTTCTCCAAGGTCTTCAAATGAGAACCTCTGTCAGGACCTGTGACACAAATATCATCTAAATATATAGCAACATTTTCCATACCTTCAAAAGTTTGTTCCAAATAACGTTGAAATTTTCCACTAGCTGGAGAAATACCATAGGGTAATCTGTTTATCTGATATAAACCTTTGTGCGTAGACCAAACAAGTAGCTTTTTTGCTTCATCATCAAGCTCGAACTGTTGATAAGCTTGAAAAGTGTCAAATTTTGTGAAGTGTTCTCCTGTATGCAGTTTGGAAAAAGATCTTCAACTTTGGGTAGTGGATACGTTTCTTCCTTCAAGTATTTGTTGACAGTCGACTTGTAATCGGCGCAAATACGTAATCTACCATCTGATTTCAATATGGGGACTAAGGGTGTGGCCCATTCTGACCATTCTATAGGTGTCAAAACTTGTTGTCGTATTAAATTGTTTAGTTCTTCTTCCATAGGTTTCTGGTACGCCAATGGAATGGATCTTGGCTTTAAAATTATAGGCCTAGCATTGGGGTCGATATTCAGAGATATTTTGGCATGCTTAAATAAACCCAATTTACCTGAAAATACATCGGAATATTTATTTATCAAGTTATTGATCTTTTGCGTAACATTTGAATTTGTTTCAATAGAATTTACCATTTTTATTTTGATTTTAAAAGCAATAATGAAATCTCTTCCTAAAATACATGGACCTCCTTGCTGTATTACATGAAATTTAATAGGTTTAAATGAATTTTTATAATTGACATTTGCTATAAAATAAACTTTTTTCGAGAAAATATTAACGTTATAACTTCTTAATATTGTTGGGTCTGAACTTAAATAGTAATTAGAACTAAAATATTGCTCATAAATTGAATCATTTATGCAACTTACTGCGCTTCCTGAATCAAAAGTCATTTTAAATTTTTTATTATCTATAAAAATTGTAATTAAAAATTGATCTGGTCCATTTTGAATGCTATTTTCTATGCTAAAAGTGTTACCGCGTCTGAATTTTCAGAAACATTTTCGTTGTTTACGTACCTTGTATCTTCATTTATAAAATTAATATTTTTGTTATGGCAAACCTTATATAAATGACCCCGTTTGCCACAGTTGGAGCATGAATAGTTTCTGTATTTACATTCTCCTGAATGTTCCTTACCGCAGCAGGTACACCCTCTTTTTCTTGATATAGAATGAGATCTCGCAGTCTTGTTGTTGTTGACACGACCATTTTGACGTCGTCGTTCAAAATTTTGGTTATTGTAATTAAAAGTTGTTCTCTTATCATTGGAGTAAAGTGGTTGTTGATTACCTTGTCGGCGTTTGTTGTCGTTTCGTAAACTGGATTGTCCAGTACTGGATTTAAGAAAATTTACACATTCTTGATTTCTTAGGTCTTCTTTTGTATAGCGATAGTTTTTCATTTTTTCTAAAGATTGACTATCTTTTTCTTCGCAAAGCCGGTCAAAAATAAAACCTTTCTTCAAACCCGTTACAAATTTGTCTTTGAGGTAAGTTGATAGATTATTACCGAAATTACATGATGCACTTAAACTGGTAATTCGCACGTACCATTCGCTTATCTTTTCTGATTCTTCTTGTCGAGCCTCAAAAAATGTTCTTCGTTCTCTCCATACATTTGCACTAGGAGCACAATGTTCTTTCAACATCAAGCACAATTCCTCGTAATTTTTATCTTTGGGTAAAGCAGGATGGCTTAAGTTTCTCAACAATTTGTAGGATTTTGTCCCAATCAAACTTTATAAATTTGCGACTTTGAGTTTATTATCCTCTATTTTGCTAGCAGTGAAAAATTGCTCAAGTCTTTCAGCATATATTGTCCAGTCTTCGTCACAGTTAAATTCACCGAATTTTAAATTTGTCGTGTTCACTCCGGTAGCCATTTCTTTACAGTACACGTTTTTCTTTTCAATTTATTTTTCCGATATCCTCGTCGCCAGTTGTTATGTTCGGTGGTATTGAAACACGTATAACTTTGTTGCGTAGGACTTTATTACTATTTATGGAGGCACAAAACATATATGGATACTTTACAATTATTATTTGGGGAGTCTTCTTTATAAAGTATATCTTATTGCACGTTACTAATACACTGTGTGTGTGTGAGGTCGCTTTAACCATTTATCCGCACAAATTACTTTGCAGTGTTGTACTAGCCATAACAACATCCAAATAGTAAACCTCATCACTGTTAACCAAAGTGAAAGCTTGTGTCGAATATGCGTTTTTGTCTGGTTAATCTTAACTACTAGCTAAGTACCCGTATCCTCCACATCACTAACTTCTAAATTATAGATCTCTTCCCTTCGGCAACCTCCAGCAACTCCAAGTAATGCTATCACTTTAAGTAATAGATATTCTTAACTGGAGCGTCCCTCATGAAGCTTTCAATTTGCTCCTTTGTCAGCACCTTTGACTAGTTTGGCTAATGGTCTACATTTTGTTTTTTCACAAAAGCTATCAACTTTTAAAAACTTGATATGTTGACATTCTCATTAACCATAATAATTGATTTTACCATCGAGTATTTGGACCATAATGAAGAAGGGATGAATGTTTTTGACTGAAAATTTTAACTGTTGAAAAGAATATTCTTTAAAAAAACTGTTCTTACCATATCCAAAAAGTAAGCCAACATCACATTTTCATCAGCACTACTTTTCAAATTGTGTTGTTCACGCCAGTTGCACAACAGCGCATATTCTTTTTCGTATCTTTTCGCAGACTTAACTGAAATAATTTGCCCTATCGCTTCCTCAGTTTTCTCAGCAATTTTCATTTAATTTCAGATCCATTTTCTCCGCAGATATTTCGTGTGTGCAGAAAAATTCAATATGTCTGCCTTTATTTACATTGTTACTTGGTAACCGATGTTCATTTTTTATTTATAAAGCAAATCAACCATGTTAAGATTAAATCAAGTAACATAATTTTTTCACAGCAGTCTACCTGACTTCCTAATAAAATGATCAGATATGTCATTTCAGTTTCATATTTTATTGCGTTTAAAACCAAAGGCAGTATGAAAAAAATATAGTACGATACACGTCCGTGAAGTGATTATTATGGTACTCGATTAAAAATTCTTGACTCGGTTCCTTCGTCACCTCGTCCATAAACAACTATCTCGTACCGTAATAAGCATCAGCTATTTATTTCGTACTTTTCTTCGTAAACAACCATGCTAAAGTGTCTACTACCGGAATTAAAAATTAAAATATTAATTAAAATAGATTCTTTTTTTAAAAAACTAAAAAAATAATAAACTAATAAGTCAAACTTACCGGCAAAAAGGTTTATGAATAGATAGGTATAATCATGTTATATGTACAAAAAACAAAAGAATGTGGTTGTGGAGTATGTAAATGGGGTACACGGTATAAATCATTCAAAACAAAAAACTACATACGATTATGTAAACTTTCTATTTCATTTTCTTGAGGGAAGTGGTCCAACTGAACTGAACCCCGATTCTTTGGGCTATCTAGAATTTTAAAGAATAAAAACATCAATCATTAACTTAATTTTTTAAGTATTAATTTTTTTTGGGATGCTTTACATTTTTCTCATGTAACTTCTTATACAATCGGGTAAATTCTTTTCTCGAAGATATTTCAATTAAATTTATTTTACTAACCCTTACTCAATGGAAGTCCATCTTACTAAGAATAATAAACAAACTTAACTCTCACATTTCATTAAAAAATTAGCTATTAAATTACCATGGCAGCTGTTCCGTTACAACGAGCATCGTCAGATTTGATATATTAAAGTTTTTTTTTGCTTTTTATATATTAATTATGTTTGAAAAAATATTTACAAATCGGATTAAGTTTGTATATAATGATTGTACCAGTTAATTAAAACCATTTATTTATCCATTGAGAAGATCAATACAGCTATACAATATAATTGAAAATATTAATTTCGTTTAGGTGTAATGTTGCAGCTAGTAAGCTGATGATACCTATCCTTTCAAATAGCTCACTTTTTTCCTTTTTGCGGACCCCATCATATTTTAGTCAGCCTATCAATTCTTTACATTTACGAGCTCCAACTAAATCATATTTAAACAAAGCAGCATCGATAGTTTTTTCCATTAATTTATTTTTTTCTAAAGATAATATTACATGCCCCGCCATTATTGAGTAAAACAGTACCAATTTAATGAATTACCGCAGTTTCAATATTACAGCTACACTTGCACTCTTCCTATGATGAAAAGACCATAAGTAACGATTTAAGTTTTATATTAAAATTATTTTCTTACAAATTCAATAGCGTTATTAGCGTAGGTACTTCTTTTTGCTTGAATCTTATCATTACCATGGTCTGTGTTTTTGAGATTCTTCCGATTCACGTAATTTTGAAAATATTTACAAATTGTATTTTGAGAAAGTACAAAATTCCCACTTTTTTAGCTTTATTTATTTGAAGTCTGTTAGATTGTTCATTAGTTTAGTTTTTATAAACCTAAAGATTCCATAATTTTTTTTATAGAAATTGTATCTTTTAGTTACAATAATGCATATTTTTTCTGCATATGATTTCTGATTTGGAAGTCACTCAACAAGTAAAAAATTTTATTATCGCATTCATATGTTCATCCATCATTATTATTTCAATTAAATCAGAATCACATTTGCTATAGAACCTATGGTAAATTGAAATCTAGCTTTTTGATTATATTTATTTTAACCAATGTTGTACATACAATTTCAGGTTGAACGAAAGAGGCAAGAGGGCGGAGATAAACCCAAATAAGTTTACCTTTGGGGATGGAATGGACAGGCGCCAGAGCATCTCGACGGCGAACATCCCGACGCGCCCGATGCTGGATCCTTTAGACTCTTTCCACATCGGGTTTAGTACTGTGAGTGACATCGCGGTGTTTGGAAGGGCCTCATTTCTGATCCTCAACATCAACATACTGTACCATCACGAGGTTCAGAAGAAACATGTAAGTCAATTCTGGTATTAATTTTTGCTTGTATTTCATTGAATAGTTTTTAACTAAATTAATATATACATTGTTTTTATGGTATAAAAATATTTTAAGATACTTTTTTTGGTAAATTATAATTATATATGCTTAAAAAATAATTTCCCGCTACAAACAGATACAAACAGATGTCACTTTACAAAGCAAACTTTGTTCAAATTTTTGTATTTAAAATATATAAATAAAATTGTAAATTTTACCCCTAAAGTAAAATATATTTATTTTTTAAAATTCAGTTTCTGAATTACTAGTAGGTCACAAAACAATTTTTTTTGAGGTCTGTCAGAAGAATCATAAAAGTTAATGAATGTCCCGAAAACCAATAAATGTGAATAATTCTAGGGTACCTACTAACCACATATTTATAGACTAAAGTCAATTAAATTAATTGTTTATTGATTATTTTTTAATAATTTCTTTTATTTAATAAAATCAGTATTCAAACATTTGTCAAGTATCAAATGCGATTAAAAAGATATTATTTTTCTCTGGAAAGTATGCTCGGATAAATTTCTCTCTAATCTGCATGAATGGAGCTATTAAAAGTATGTAAATGCTTTGACTACATTACGCTAAAAGTGTTAGTTTTGTGCAGTGGTAATCAGTGTTTATATTTATGTAAATACTTTTATTTATTTTATTTAAGATCGTAATTGATTTTTTTTAATGGCCGGCTGACGACATCGGTACTTAACTCTTTTAAATATTTGCCGTGTGACATCTTATTTATTTTGAAATGTATAACACAGGGTGAAAAAATTGTATATTATTTAATTCCAAACAAATTTAATAAACGTTTCATTTTTCATACATTTACATTCGTCATCGAGAATGACCTTTGGAGTAATTAGACTCATTTTAAGCCTGATACTAGATTTTAACTTGGAATGTGCTACTTTTGAAGAACAGATTTCATACTTTTAAGCCAAATAGTTTCCAAATATCTTTGATGTAAAATAATTAGGGTAATAACTTCAAACGTGTAGAATGTCTCATTCCGTTCTGCTTCCTGTCGCGTTGAGACATATTTCTTTACTATACCTAATTATTTTGTAACTTTTAAAGTTATACTAGTTGTTTAAAACAAAAATACACTGTGTACCTTTCTAAAAATTAAAATCTATCTAGCATATTAAAATAAAATCAACAATTAAATTCTTCTTCTAACAAAAAATTATAGAAATAACATTAAACTGCAAGTTTTAATAGTTAGGAGTTCTTCTTTAGTTTATTAATGATTATAAATATATATTCCACGGTACTATTTACTATTATTTGATATATAAAAAAAATACTATATCTGAACCATGCTTCTGAAAAATTAATTGTAATTAAATTTTTTAAGGGCCACAATTTAAAGTCGCGACTATTAAACTATTAATTAAGTCTTTATTTTTTATATATACATAAAATGTAAACGATACACAAATATATGAAGATAATTGTTAAGATCAGCATGATACAGTTTTATTCCTGTTTGCACAGTTATACTGCTAAAGGTAGATATATCCAAGATCAGTTAGGGCCAATAACATCTAGGCTTTAATATTGTTATGTCTTCCATACTTGGTCTAAAATTAACACTACTTAATTAACATCGAGTAATTACCTTTTTTTCGGGCTGAGATGGGAAACTCATGTTCGATGGGTTCTTAATTAGAACCCAACAGTATTGGACTCATCTCCAAGAGGACGCCTTCCAACCAAACCCCCGCCTCGGAATCACTACCCTCATTATCCTCCACCTCACACCTTTCGCACATTTCAGTGTCTCTCTTTCCAATATTATGTAGATACCCCAACCTTAACCCATGTCCAGTGGCACCTGGGTCAAGAAGTAGTTCACCTCCTCTAACTTCCGGTCTATCCACTCACTCTGCTCAATCGGTTGACCAATAACTCTCCTCTTCCATTCTCCCGGCCCTTTCACATTACACATCAGTCTCCCCAGCCATGCTGTCCTTACTTTCGCCTTCCGTGCTGCCTTCATCATATGGTACTTAAAGGATAGTTGGCTATCCAACCACATATCTAGGTATTTCACAACCTCCTCCATATGAATTTTCTTATCCTTCACCATTATTCCGACCTCCATTGTCTTGCTTCTTCCTTTTACTAGCAATCCCATCGTTTTATCTTCCGCTACTTTCAATCCGCATTGCTCTATCTTCCCCACAATCTTTCGCCTCTTGCTTTGCCGTACACACTTTAAAACAACAAAAACTAACAATATGAGAATCCGATTATGAAAATGTATCGAAATAAACGTTCAGTTCAAAAGTTTTTTTTTATTGTACTTACCCTTACTACGTGAAAATCCATCTTATTAAGAACGGTAAACATCTAATTCTTTAGCGAAACGGCCGTCATGGCATTTCATATTTTGCGAATAAATAGTGAAAGTTTAATTCAACTTTTTAGTTGTTTACCGTTATTAATTGTTTGTTTTGTTGTTTGTTCCTGTTTTTATACCTAAATTTAATTTTCGTCACCGTACAACGGTGATACGAGTGCAAAGCTACAATTGGTCGTTTTGGGCATAATTTTTATAGAAAATTATTTAACAATTATTACTTTTTGTGTTCATTAAATTAAAATTTTGAATCTGGAACCGTTGGCAAAACTGATACCGAAACCGTTTACACTACCACTACACCAACACACACTTTTATCTGCCGGACGCGCGTTCCTATAACCAAGTTATCTTCTTCAGAGACCGAAGGTAAACTAAAACTATGTCTACAAACTAATCTTATATATTGAGATAAATAATTAAGAGTTAAAAATTTAAGAAGTAAAACTTACCTCAATAATTTATAATAAAAGGATATCTTAATAAGTTTCAGCACATCAGCAGTTACTTTTTCTTTATTACATCTATAGTTTTCAAGTTTATAATTTTCACAGACAAACATTCAAATAAACAAAGAATGTACTTAACATCTTATCTTGTACAGGATCCATATTTTGCTATTTTATCACAATCAAATATTTCCAATCCATAATTAGTGCAATTTCATATAACAATTCACCATTGACCTAGTTTTCTTTTCAAAAACCAAATTTATAATCTAAAACAATAAAAAGGAAATAAAAATCAAAACTATTAATAATTTTCATATGTTTAATAAATAAACATGTAATTTTATGTAGTTAAATTTTTTAAATTAGTATTATAGAAAGGAAGTACTTACAAAAGTATAAGGAGACCAATAATTGTAGTCTTCGATATTAAACAAATAAGTATTCCAATAGATCATGAGTACCTAAAAAAACTACAAGAACAATTTAAAACATGTAATAAACATGGTGAAATATAGTGAACTAATCCTCATATCCAAAGTGTTGGACTTAATCAAACAAACTTATGATAGAACACTTAGATAGTGCATAGTGAAATGACTATTGAAAAACTTAATTTATAAACATTAAAAAAGACATTTTATGTAACAAAAAAAAAATGTATGTAGGATAGTTAAGTAAGTTTTTTATATAAATTATAAGCTGTGAGTCCTTGATAACACAGAGAATCTCATCTTATATAATGTGTAAGTAATACTAATAACAGAATCTCTTAAAAGTTTAAATTTTAGTTGTTAGAGTTTAAAATAGTAATTATCAGTTAAAATAAGATTAGTTTAATGGATTTATAGTAATTTTAAGTACAATTGATAGTTTTAATTCAAATTTTGAAAGTCTAGAAAAATTGACAGCTCAAGAAATTTGTATATTTCCAATCAAAATTTTCATAGGAAAATTTCACTTAAAAATTATATTAATAGATTTTTAGTAAATATAAGGATAAGATTTCACTGTAAGTTAACAAAGATACTATTAGATTTGTAATTTTATTACCTTGATATTCCAGAATTTTGGTTAATTTTTGTATTAAACGAACAATGGAATTCCGTTTTTTACGTCATATTTGTCATTTCCCTAGAAGCCTATTCGATGATTCACTCTCTTATGATCCTGGTAGCAGAGCAATTGACATCGTATGTATTACTAAAAAATTTGCATTAATCAAAATCAGTTCATGTTGAATTAATACAAGTAATATCAAAAAAATACATACACAAAAGTATTCTAACATTATTAAATTACTTACCAAATTAATAAATAGAACAAAATAAAGACGGATTCCAATAGAATTTATAAGATTAAATTCAAGCGTCATTGATACATCCATTAGTGGGAGACATCTTTTTTTTGGTATGCTGTTCCATTTCCAAAAGTAAACGAAGTAGAAGCCGATCTCAGTTTTCATTACGTTGCGCATGACAAAGACAATATTTGAAAGACTCTGTGATACAAGGTACGTCCGATAGTTAAGGTTTTATATTTTTGTTTTTATTTTGTTGTAATTGTAAATTAATATTTTTGTATATCATCTCCATTTCCATCACATCAGGTTATTCATCAATTTAATTGTAATAAGCATATGGAAACCAATTGATAGTGTTTTTTTTTATTTTATTTGTATGAGTTCTTTTAGAAACATTTGTTATTAAATTCATTGTATTTTAATATTTAAATATTTATTTTGATTTGAATCCTACCCAAGATAAGAGTCAATTTTTAAATTTAAATTTCAAATTAAGTAGACTGAGCTAGTTTAAATTTTGATAAGGCGCCCAACCATAGAGAAATACAAAAGAAAAAGTAAACTGTATATAAAACTAAATAATATTCAATTACAAAACTCAACTAAAACATCAGATAAAACATTTAAGAATTGTGAATAATATTATTATAACTACTAAAATAAACAATTTAATAAGTATAAAACTAATCAAATAAAACTTAACTAATCAAACAAAGCAAGTTAATAAATTATAAAATTCACCATAAATTAAATCATTACAAATTGACAAGCCCAACTTGGGGCTATTGATCAATTAACTATAGCAATCAAATTATTAAATTCAGAACAATATAAATCATTTCAATATATAAAACATTTTTAGCGCCAAAATATTTTCGCGGTACCTAAATCTTTTGGCGGCCAAGCCAATTTTAAGCGCGAAAATATTTTTACAATAAGTTTTCTTATAATAAACTATAAAGTGGACTATCTGGGATAGGTCCTTTGTCCTTATTTATTCTATTTGTATACTTAATATTTTCTATACTTTTAAATGCATCCAACAATCTATTATTCGATAATATTTTTAAAATTTTTAAATTATCTACATTTACCGAATAGTTTCTGGTAAAAGCATGTTCGGCAATACTAGATTTTTCTATGCGTCCATATTTTAGATGAGCTAAATGTTCTTTAAATCTAATTTTAACCGATCTTTTTGTTTGCCCAACATACTTTTTATCACAACCATTACACTTATTTCATATATACCGCTTTTTTCTAGATCTTCTTTCTTATCTTTCGGATTTCCTAACAATTGTCTCATGGTGGTACTAATTTTATGAACTAAACCCAATCCCACCGTACCGAAAATTGTATTCAATCCTTTTGTATACTGAGGGATAAATGGTAATGAGATGAATTTCATATCGTTGTGTTCTCGCTGGAAAAAGGTGGTTTTACAAAGAGATTTCGTAAAACTATGGCGATTGATTAGCTTATGAATTAGTTTTTTATCACATCCATTAAGAACAGCTATATCCTCAATTAAATTCTTTTCTCTGTTATATCTTGTTTTGTTTAGGAAAAATTAATTAATCGATGAACCTAAAAATGAACTGTTGACTACAGTTATTTTTTGTGTCACAGTTGGTTTTTGTGTACATTTTATTATTTTCATTTGCTATTTCACCCTATGCAGAGGGTGACGATTCTTCCGTATTCCTTTAAATTGGTTATATTTATATCTTATATTATATTTTCTTAAATTATTTAAATCAAATTCAAATTTCAAACTTGATATATCTGACAGATGTCATTTTAGTAACTACCAACATAATTTAATGAACACAAAAAGTACTAATTGTTGAATAATTTTGTTTAAAACCCCAAATAAATGTGATTTATAAGAAATATTCTTTAGAACTTTTGCAAATAATTATTTAAAAATTATTAATTTAATAATTTAATTTCTTTATAAATTTATAAAATATTCAACTAAAACATAATTTTAATACTAGAAAAGAAGTCAATTATTAATTCTATCAACAATTAAAGTGGATACTGTAAAAGCTGGTATTTTACAATTTTACAATTTGCAAAATGGAATTATCTAAATACATTTTTATTTAACAAATGAAAAACCCAAAGTCAATGTAACAAAATATTTAATTATGATTAACTTTTTATTTTTTTTTAATCTTTTGGTTTTTAAAAAAATATATTATTTTAAATCATTGTCATATTTCACTTTTTTTAAATATATTGTACCCGTTAGCAATGCTTTCAAGTGTTTTAAAGCAGGATCAATTTTATATTTATTTTTACACAATCTTGTGTCCATTATAATTAAATAAACTTCTCTGACATTGACTTTGGGTTTTACATTTGGTTTTTTTCCATCAGTCACATTTGGGATATGGATGGTTTACACCGTTTGAAATATTTATTACTTCTTACTTCAATAAATACGAATGAACGAATAAGAAAAATTACATGGATTATTACCAAAAACCGTTTACACTACCACTACATTAACACACACTTTTATCTGCCTGACGCGCGTTTCGATAACCAAGTTATATTCTTCAGAGACAGAAAGTAAAGATGAGTTTACCTTCGTTCTCTGAAGAAGATAACTTGGTTATCGAAACACGCGTCAGGCAGATAAAAGTGTGTGTTGGTGTAGTACTAGTGTAAACGGTTTTTGGTATCAGTTTCGCCAACGGTTCCAGATTCAACATTTTAGCTGGATTGTTACCTTGTTTGCAGAAATCTATGCCACCTTACGCCATCTTCCAATGAGTTACTATGCTAAAATAACAATTTTGCTGGAGGCAATATGTAAAATGTCAAAATTTAACACATAATAACTACCATTAATAATTGAAACAAAAACAGGAATTTAAAAAACTATGAATGCTGATTAAATGTATGAGGACATAGTAGTAGTAGTAGTAGACATTGTAGTAATTTAAAAATTATGAACGAAACAAATTTTAATTCTAGGCCTTTATTACGTACAACCAATAAATTTAAAATTATTTTTTTTATATTTAAAGAAGATATACTGTCACAAAGTATGATTTAAATCTGACTAAAACTTTCAATGGCCCTTTAAGGGTTGCCTTTTTTCAATTAAAATTTATATCTACAATAAAAAATGAGTAAATTAAAGTGACAGTAATTATTTACAATAGACATTTAGTAATAGTAAAAGTTTTGAATCTATTCTTTTATTTCTTATAACCTATTTACTGATTGTAGTTACATTTTTATAAAAACAGTCAGATTTTACTCGATTTATTGATCACTTTTAGTATTTTTATATTCACTTAACCAAAATATTATAAAATTAAAGCAGTTTTGTGTTTGCTTTTACAATTTCTTTAATTTTCCTGTAGTTTCATAACAAGGATTATGTTTACTGTAATTAAACTTTCTGAAATATTATAATCACTTTGTGCAGATAGGGATAAGGAACTGGTATAATGAAGGAAATTATGAGTCCTTAAAAAAGTGCTTACGCTGCCAATAAGAACGATATAAATCTGCAGTTAGTTTCAAATAATAAAAAATACTGCACCCATTTAATTTAAGTCTAATAAGTGGCTTTTTCGAGGATATTTTTGTTTGGAATAAAATGTTTAATTGCGATAATGATACTTAGACTTAACCAAATAATTAAAGGATTATCAGAACATGTTAAGCTGGTAATCAAGTGGCGAAAAATAAAAAAGACCACGCAAAAGGTAGGTAAAAAGAATGAACATCTTTTATTTTTTTAGTTTGGGTCGATCTATTTTCGGCCTTATTTGTTTGCTTAGGACTTCTTCTATAGTTATTTCATTTTCTAGTCCAAGTAGTAAGTCATCTGAAATGTTCCCAAGGTTAGTTCACTTTATGCTTTAAAGAATACGTGCAAAAATTTTACAGGCCATATGAACACCAAATACGATAAACGCTCTGGGCTCTGATTCTAAGTGGAAATTTCGACTCGAAATAATTTCGACTCGAAATTGTCGGCCATGACAGTCGAAATCTTTAGCGATTCCAAGTGATTTCGACTTTTGGTAATATCTGGGGAAAATTAATTTGTGTCATTGGCATCGCATAAATATATGATTGGCACACATTTTTATATTTTGATCAGCTGTTTGTAGAGTCCGTATTTGAGATGATTTGTGGTCCGTATGTTGTATTAAGCAAAGGTTAAATTAGTTTGTTTTGTTCGGGTTGTTTAAATTTATTTATTATTTTAATAATCAAAATGAATTATTTGAAAGACGAAGGTGATGGTGTGCCCTTTCAGCAAATCTTAAGCATCCTGTTAAACAGGATGAATAGGGCAAGAAGAACAAGCCAAAAATGGCAGCAAGTAAGTATCTACAAATATTTTACATGTATAAAGCAATATTTTTTTAATAGATTTGTAATATATTGCCATTACCTGCTTAAAGGTATAATAATATTGCTAAAATTTTAGGTAGGTATGTATTGGTTTGAAAAATAAAGTTAAAAGGAAAGCTAGTTCCATAAAGAAACCTTAAGACAAACAGCAAGGGGCATCCTTTAAAAATTATATTAACAAAAAACAACAAAAAATTATTGATAAGCCAGCACTAGCAGTCAGCCAATTTGGACCACTTTGTGATCTGGCATAAATGTATGCCCCTATTTTACTACAATAATGATTCTCTGAAAGATCAATATTATTATTATGTAAGTTTTCACATCAATTTCTTGATTTTTAATTTATTGTTAAAGCAAAGAGATAAGTTATTATATTATTTATTTTTATTGACAACAGTTTCAAAAAGAAGTTTAAATATTATTGGTCATCTCTTTAAGCACCATCTTTTTAATTTTCATAAATTTACAAACTTAAGCTTTCATATTCCCTTTATTTTTATTTTATATTTTTTAGTTGGGTGACAAATATCAGTTTCATCAATGGCAGAAAGATTTGACAAAACTTACAATACTCTGAACATGGAAAGGGAATCCATAAATTCAAAGCTGTACATTAACTCAGGAGAAGCAAGAAACAAACAGCATTCTCAAAAATTTTTAAAATAATGGTTATAGTATCTAGGTTAACCCTAGGATACTTTTAGGTTTTCTATGAAAAAATGTTTTAATAAAACATGACATAAAATGCTATGCTCTTTTAATTTTTTACCTGATGCAGACATAAATTAGGTATGTTATATAAACTTAATTTATATATTGAACATGCCATGCCACCAACTACATCTAAGTAAATGTTGGGCTTATAAGCCTACCTATTTGAATCAAAACCTTTTTACTTATTTATGTGGATGCTAGGGTACATATTTAGATATTATACCTAGCATTAGGTGAGAGTTTTAAGTATCAAGAAAAATCTTAATAAAAGATAGACTTTGTTGATTTGAGACTATTTTTTATTAAAAGTCAAATTTCTGTGCAAAAGAAATATTGTTTGATAAAATTTATTAATAAAATAAAACAAATAGTTATTCAGCACTGTTAGCACAGGAAAAACATCACGACACTATGACTAATGGCAGGATCAACCAGGGAGCTCTGCTGTAGTGTACTAGTGTATACTAGTTTCGTTGAAAAAGAATACATATTGCCCAAACTGCCTATCATGCAATGTAGAATGTATTTTGAGCGTCCCGTATAATTCCGGATTTCTTCTGATTCCAACTCCGCTATCATATTACTACTTGTTCAAATAATGCAACCATTATTTATAATAGAACCTAATTGTACAGATAAAGCTAAATGCTCGATATAATTGATATATTCACAAATTAACACCATTAAAAAATGTACATATTATACTGATACTAACTAAACTGACGAGTAACCTCAAAAACAGATTTAATGTAATTGCTAAATGTCATAATTTCGAGTCGAAATTCTTATTTCGACCTAAATGGTCTAGTCGAAATTAATTTCGACTTGTCGCGATTTCCTGACGTCATACGCTCACTTTGCAATAATTTCGCTAGGTGCGCACAGTCGCATTTCGACTCCGCCATGACGGTCGAAATTATTTCGAGTCGAAATTGTGACTTAGAATCAGAGCCCTGGATGCCCAAAAGATTCTGTTACGGACGAACATAAAATATCCATGATTTTGAATGTTCTTAAAGTGAATTTAATTAAGATAGCTGAAATTCTAAAGTTATCAAAGGAATATGTTAAATATATTTTTATATTCTTCAAATGTATTTGGGTATGCGAAACCCTTGCGCAAAGAGGGTGCCACTTTAGCCCAAAATCAAACAAAAGCTTTTATGAATTGATTGTTCTGGGCGGCGTTTCTCTATAATTTCTCTCAGGAATCCAATTTACTGTCAGCCGAGTAGATAGCCTGCAATGAATCGAATCCAAAGCGTAGAAAAAAGCAACAGTCAGTTGTATATGTGTGTATTTTAGAATACGAACTTTATATCTTCTCTTCCGGTAAACATAGAGTCAAAATTTTTAGTTATTTTATTTACTTATAATATTTACCATTTTTCTTCATTTAACAGAAATCCAGAACTTTTTCTCTTAGTTTACCTACTAAGTTATCTGTAAATTTCAGATATTCAACGTCATAATATTTTGATTTACTCGTACATTAAAGGATTTTCGCCGGCTTTCGATTATTGTAAGTTTGGCTTATATGGACGTATACAGATGGACTTATGTATTTACATAAAATTGTGAAGCCAAATTTATTGGAACCTATTAAGTAAAATATCGAATACTCATACAATTTAATAGTTATCAACCATAGATTAGAAAGAACTTTAAAGATAGGCGACTCTAAGGGTTTTTTAAAAACGTGTTTACAGCGCCGCTCGTGACCTGAGTAGTAACTATATAATTGTATTTTAATTTTATTGGTTAATTTAAAATATTTATATTAAAATATTTCTAATAATATAATAAATATATTTTTCAAAATATTTAATATTGTTAATAATTTGGTATTGACTTATATAGAAAGAAAAATAAAATAAGTAATAATTCTTTATTTTTGTAAAATAATTTTATTACAAAGATACTAGAACTCTAAAAAACATTTATGTAAATAACAAAATAATTGAAATTATTTTTCTGGAGAGTAAATTAGGAAAATTGATTGTTGTTTAAAAAACTAAAGAAAATAGTGTTTTAAACTTAATTTGCTCGTAATAACTTTTAATTTGGTATTTTTTACGCTCTTCTGACAAAAAGCTAACTAGGAATATGAATATAATATTTATTTAATTTTTAATAACTAAAAACTTTCCTATTTATTGAAGGTATCAAGTCTGAATAATGCGAATCTGGAAGGTGGATGCCTGAAAGAAATTATGAAAGCTCTTGTTATTTAAAAAAGTTTTTGCTTTAATTCACAATCAAAATTTTAAAATCATACCCTTACATGGAAGTTTTAGAGTGGGCGCAACATCTAATTTTAAATATGTAACATTTCTATTCTCTGAGAAAAAGCAGTCATTTGTAAAGGGGTCAATGCAGATTCTAAATTTGTAACGTTTCTTTCCAGTCACATAAATCTGGTCTATTTAAAGTATCACACAATTTTCTTCGAATTCATAAATATGATGTTACATAAAAATAATATAATATGCATTATAAATTAATACATAGGTATACGCTAAAGCTTTGAAAAAACAAATTTTTACCTGAGATCCTTTGGTATACATTGCAGTTATTTTTATAAAGGCAATCCGTAGCAGAAGACATAAAAAACATATTTTATTTTAATAAATAAGTGCAAAAACTCTAACTGGAAAATATAACTAACAATGAGAAAATACAATCATTATTGAGAAAATACAATACTAACTATCAAACAATATTGTTGACAACATTTAAATTCAAAATTGTTTGTCATTAACGGATTTTCGATTGGTTGTGATTTTATTTTCGATAGTGGCGACTTCCGTGACCTGAGTATTAACTACTAAGCGTGGACTAGTAATTTGAGGAAAGTGCTCAGGGCATAGGAGAACACTATGCTTGCGTTTCAGACTGAGTGAGACATCCATAATAACTCAGTTCCCTTTCTAAACTGATAGTCTGTTTCAATCTACTCTATTTGTGTCCCTTACATCATACTTGAAGATATTCATTAAAAATAAAATGAAGTTTTGGATGCATCGAATAAAAAAAACATCAATTATTGAAATATAAAACAGTAGTTTACAAAATCTACGATAAAAGATGATATATATAAAATTAGAAAATTGAAACAATCCAGTCTAAATAAAATTCTCTAACAAATAATATCCTCAATACATGCCATACAATTTACTTTAATATATATTTTTTTTTAATTTAAATTAAATTGTACCTATCTACTGCTGATACACAGTTAGGCCGGCCGCAAAATTACTTTCAGTTTGGTGAGGTGACGCAGTGTGAGTCACGGCGAGATTTTGTGAACCTAATAAATAAATTCCACCGCGTATACATATTAGCAGTGTGACGTGACGCAGTTTTTGCCTAACGTGATCCTGCGGAACGCAGTGTCGATCCCGCAGTTTCTTGTTGTTATTCACGGTGAGTTTTAAATACAAACTTCTTGCTGCCTTTCTTTTGGTCTGTTGGGAGGTAAACAATACCAATTCGGATACGATTTCATCTTCCGAATCAGATTCAGAATTGAATTCGATAAGTGCCGTAGCTATTTCCATTGTGGACCTTCAATTAACTGCGTTATATTGCAAGCACAAGCAAGTGTAGAACTGCGATCGTATTTGCGAGGTTACCGCGTTAGCGGTTAACCACCTTAAAAACTCGCCGTGACTCACACTGCGTCACCTCACCAAACGTCGTAATTGGAAATGCACTGTAACAAAAATTCATCACTGAATATTATATTCTGCGTTGTCTATCTTTACTATCTGCTATAAAAAATAAATCAAAATTATGCTTCAACCATAAGGGTTATCTCGCAATGCCTTTGTAGTTCTCACATTTTCTACTAACTCCTACAAATAGATACAATTATAGATTCAGGTCTTTGTATTTTATAGTAAGAAAAAGTAAACTTTTATTTTCAATAAGAAAATCCGTAAAATATACATGCAAATTTCTTGTGAACTTTCAACTTCTATCGTTTCAAGAAAAATTGAAGTTTAAAAAGTTATCATCAACAAAAATTAGACCTTTCTTTATTATAGAAAGCGAATTACTCAATGAAAAAACTTTCGTGAAACTTCGTTAGCAGACGAAACAAATTGACAAAGTTTAAAGCGTTTTCTAACGCTGTAATTAACAGAATTTTCTTTTTCTACTTATT
Source organism: Ophraella communa (assembly GCA_035357415.1). Taxonomy (NCBI): domain Eukaryota; kingdom Metazoa; phylum Arthropoda; class Insecta; order Coleoptera; family Chrysomelidae; genus Ophraella; species Ophraella communa. Next base: position 21,313,137 of record CM068981.1, read on the forward strand.
TTTTTAGGAGAATCTTTAAGTATAATATTTTTGCTGCAAAAGTAAAAAGTGAAAATTAAAAAAAAAAATTAAATTCATCTAAATTTCGACAAAAGAAACGGAGTAAATCAAAAAACAAAAGTAAATAAATCCCAGATTTAATTAATTGTTTGTCGATTTCTTACATTAGTACCGAAATGTTTATCAATATTGTGTGGTTAAATGTTTGGCAAAAAACAAAGATTAATTTATTAAGACATTTTTATAAAGAATAAACAATTTTATGGGTTAATTTAAAATATAGAAATACTCCTTTATTTGCTGTTATAAAGAAAGCAGCAACTTTTGAAAGTAACCAGATAAGTTTTCAGTTGAGTGAAACATTGAGAAAGTTTGAGCAGACTCAGGTAGTTAACAATTCGTGCTTTTCAGAGTTTCTCTTTCTTGAAAAAACTTTTTTTGCAGGAGTCAGTCAACCAAACTCGGTTCGTTACTTCTGACAAATAATAAAAAAAATTAAAAGATTAGCTTTGAACGTACTAAACAGTGTTTCCAAAGAGGTATCTGTCGAAACCAATCATTTGGTTCATACTGGGTTATTTGACAATATTTTTAATGTATTTTGAATGAACTTTTTACTTTGAACGTTAAAGTGTTCATGACATAAAACAGAAAATCATAGATACATTTCTAGAATGTTGCGAATGTAACCAGTTATTTACAAATATTTATAGATTTGTCGCTGTCAAATCAGTGATTTTTAGACATCTTGTATGAACGTTTATTATAATGTGAATTAGTTAATTCTAGCTTTAAATTAATTTCAAATTCCAGGATAATTCCTTACATTAACGTTTACTATTATAACAAAACTAACTAAATTAATAGTGTTACAAAGCCGTTAAGTTCAGAAGTCGGATCAATCGGAGAAAAAACTCGTTTTATTTCTCGACTGGAACCTTCTAGTCAGTGGAAGGTTCGAGAAGCCCTTAGGGACAATAATATAAGCCATACATAGTTAACAGCGAATAATTAGTACGCTGAAAGTATGTGAACAGTTAAATAAGTGCATATAAATATTGAGTTTATATAAATGAAGTTTTAATTAAGTAATTGAAGTATATATTAAATAAATAGTCATATTGTGTATAACTTATCCTAGCCACAAAAACTGTACATATAAATAAGAAAAACCATAAAATATAAAAAAATACTCTTAAAAATACAATTAATCATACAGTTATTGATTAAACAATTCCATTAACCAGTTCGATGACGTCACCTATTACTTGTATTGTCATCAAATAATTGTTGAATACTGTTACTGCAATTTTATCTTTAAACAGTTTTGACTGACTTTGGACTATACAAATTTTCTTTATGAACATACGACACTGCTTGCAAACTGTCTGAAATCGCTAAAATCAGGCAAATAAATACTATGCAGACTCTTGGTGTCACTGAAATTTTACTGATTGCTATAAGAATAAACCTATTGTATGTAAATAATCCTGAGCATAAATATTATTTAGACTATAATAAGTACTGAAGAATGAAGGTATATGGCTGACCTTTTATTTATTCGCGAAAGTATTTTATTGAAACTCCACATCGTATTATTAACAAACTAGTATTTAATTCTTTTTCCCCATTAATAAGTGATTTAATAAAAAGTGTATTACTCCACCAGGACCTATGGTACCTGTGCTTCATGATGGCAGAGACGAACCCCGTGTGGTGCATGCGATTTTTCTTCATAAACGGTCGAAACTTTTACCAGGATGCATGTGTACTTTTCTCAGGGAGTGAAAATAAAACTTTTATTCCTTCTATTAAGGACGAATGTACGTTCTTTCGATCGAAGTATAAAAAAAAATATTCCTATATACATTTGCAAATACTTCTCTAATTGCCACAATTTAGGAAGGAGTAAGATCAAAAATATTATTTGCAAATCTGTTTCGGGCATTATGAAGCTATAATTACTCGACGCGAAGTCACATCGAGGTAGGTGTTCCAACGAAAACTTAACACCTCGATTTTCCGACTTTAAAATGAAAATGTGGAAAATTGCTTGGATCCGTCAATTTCTGATTCGAGTGGGAACTACTTTTCCGCTCTTTGCATTCCTGTAATATCAATCCCCTTGGGGGGGTGAGCACAACCGCCAAACCCTTGATTTTTAATTGGGATAAGGGGTGTTGCGATACTTAATTTTGAAGATCTTATTGTTGAAACTTCAATAGGATGTTTACTCTTACGCTGTATGGCCATACAGAAAAGTCGAAAATGCTTCAAAGCTACTTTTATCTTTTACAAAGAATAAATGTGACGTTCACAGAAAAACGTAATTTATTGACTCTCAATTTGATATTTCCTTAAGTATTAAATAATCAAAATAATAGTGCTAGATTTCTTACACACTCCGACCTTGTGTTATTTGAATCTAATACTAATAAAGCAATCAATATATTGTAATAAATTACAATTAAAAAAAAAAAAATTTTGTTTGTATCAATATTATTTAAATTGATGTTGTTATCAAATTATTGTCTTTATATTTTTAAATTCTTAATTTTTGTACAATTTTGTGGGGCTATAATTTATATTTATTTATTTTTCAATTTTATTCCGTATTTATTAATCTCAAACACCTCAAATCTCTTTATTTTGTTACCATTATATTAACAAAAATTATTCTCTAACTCTAAATATGAAATTATTATAGTTTAAGATTTGATTTACTTAAATCAATTTTCAAAACATTTAAAAGACTCTTATCAGCAGAAGTCGGTTCAAAAATAAACAAAATCCAACGATGAAACTATTTATTTTATTCATTTATTCTAAAATTTAATATACCTCAATCCTACTGAATGATGCGACTATGGTTTTTCTTATGCGCATTTACCCACGCACAAGGAAACACGTGATATGTTACTGTTGTTTCAAAAAGTAGTCTAAGAGGTAGGAGATGGTGCGTGCATCATTGTTAACAAAATGTGTAAGCAGTTTGTTTATTCAAAAGCAGAATTATATCAGAATGGTGTTGAAAAGATATTGAAAACTATTTTACAAACTTTATAGGTTTTTGGAAAGTGAATTTAATAAGTGATATCAAAAGTACATACCGTATTTCACTTGCCGCTTGTGTATGGTGCTGAATTTCTCCATTTACGGCTTCTTACAGGATATTCTAAACACGTGGAACCATCAAGTAGTGGATATTTGGCTTTCGAGTACTTCTGGTGGATAATTATCTCGTTCTCACCATGTTATAAAAGTATTAGAAAATTTTATTGCTTCTCCAGACGTCCAATGTTTTAGATTTCAAGGTTAGTAGAATAAAATTTTATTTTATTGCGTGTATACAGTTTTTATTATAATAAAATCCCATTTCCAATTATTATTAGTTTATAAATTTGTTTTAAACTAGTACATGAGTTATTATGCGGCCATCTTTATTTTCAACAATAGTCAGCCATTGATTTTTTGGTAATTTTTAAAATATACTGACGTGGAGTCGCCTTTTTATCAAATTACAATGCTCCCGAATTTTCTTTCTCAAAGGTTTATATACCCTCGGTCAAATTTTCATTATGGCTGCCTTTTTGAGCGTGTTTTGTTTTTTATAACCTCTCTTACATCGAATTTTTTTAAAAATTGATTTTTTAATTATACATTTTCTGACCTTAAAATTGTTTCAAATCAAATCTGGGTAATTTATTTCATTATAAATCAACATTTTTAGAATTTTAAAATCAATCTTTCATTATTAAAACAGCTGACTTTGGGGAGTGAACCATGTCGGCCATTTTGACAATTTTTAATATAAAATTTAACAATTGTGAGCTAATATCTCTTTTTGGCCAATAATTTTAACAAAAACTGAAATTTTACATATTCAAATATGATTAGATAACTTTTATTTTCAATGACACCGCTTATATTAGTTATTATTTGCTTTTAAAATTTGCTATGTCATGGCGATTCAAATACAAAATTTATCAAATACAAGAGTTAATAATATCCAAAATCATCAAAGAACAACTTAAAATTAATTACCTTACAACAAAATACAATTACAACAAATAGAAACATCAATTAAACATCTAATACTAAGTTTAGGTCTTTCTCATACAAGCACCTTTTTAAAGTTTATAGTCAACGTTTTTAATCTCCACTTCACTATTTACAGTGTTTTTCATTGAATTTATCATTCATAATGTCCTTGGCTAAGCTTTAATTAAACGGTCTTAGCTTGTAATCAAACACATCACTTTCTTACAATTTTATTTTTACATGTAATATCTTTCAATATCTTTATTTTTAGATTCTGACTTAAGTATTTTATTTTATCAAAAACTGAGATGTACCAGAAAATAGGAAGTACTGGACTTGTACTGTTATCCGATACATCAAACTACAGGATTCATCACTTGATGCTTAATTAAATTGGAAAATGTTATCTGGGGTAAGTAAAATCTATTTATCATATTACAATCATTGTCTATGATTCATTTATTTTGCTCTTATATCTAAAATCAACTTGTTGAGCTTCAAATTTCTGTATCTTATATTTCTAACTGATTACAGTTGAATAATCCCTATTTTATATGATAAATTAAATAACCTAAACCTACTCATTCTTATTTTATATCTGCTTATAAGAAATTATTGAACTGATTATTTTTTACATTGATTATAAATTATTTGGATTTTAATCTGCTAATAATCTTTAATACTTTAATACTACTTTAATCTTACTAATATTTTATTCTTATGATTCATTATTAACATATTCTAATGCTTCTTTAATTTTTATTTTTAGCTTAAACAAAATAGTATCTTGGACTTTGATTCTTGGATCGACTACTGGTGTTGGTGCTCATCCTCATGAATCCTTTTTATCAAGATATTTTATGTTCTTGTGTGAATTAAGAATGACTGGATTGGCTTAAATAAAGAAATTTTTGGTGTATTGATTATTTATTGAAAAGATTTGAAAATAACATCCCTGTTGAATAGTTTATTTCAATTCAGGTTATATTTTGGGTAAGTTATATTTATTATTATTTTAAAACATTACAAATTTCCCCCAATTTAATTTTAACAAATTATTACTCTGTAATAATTTTTTAAAATTTAATTCCATTTTATTTCCTCTAAATCTATTACTCTTCAAATTCTACTTTGTTATCTTTTAATTTAAACCTATACCTCAATTGTATCTTATAAACAATCTTAATTAATATTTAACATAAATTCTAATTCATAGAGTTGTATATAACCATTAACTATTCATTGGTAACTCATACTTTATTCCTAATTTTAAAATACAATATAATATTTACTTATTTTAGTATCTACATCTTAAACTATCTTATATCCTAAATTTAGCTAGATTTTTAAAATGTTGTATCATTGGTGGTATGCGTATAAGTTTTTAACGTTTACCTTTCCCCTTAGTAAATTGTTATGTGGATTTCTTAAAATATAACTGTTTTCGAAAGCTTTTTCGATTACAAACGGTCCTATAAACGGCAATTTTAATTTTGCACACTCATTATTTCTTTTATTAGCTACCTGTAGTGACCTTTCAATTACCCAATCCCCTTCTTTGAATTCCGTTGGTTTCTTTAAATTTTTGTAGTTTCTTTTAAATATCATTATGCATTTCTTTTTAACTTAATATGAAATTTTATAATTAAATTACTATTTTGCTCTAATTTTGTATAACTACTAGTGAATTGATATATGATTTGTTACTTCTTAAAATTATTCCTTCAATCTATAAAATTTCTTATTCTCTCTACACTCTTTTCTTTTAATTTTAATGGTACAGGATATATTTTCACCTTAAACTCCTCAACATTTCTCACCTCCATATTATATTCATGTTCGGTAGCTTCTTTTGGCTCCTTAAACATCAAACACTATACTTCATCAACAATTTTCCTACAATATTGTAATATATTCCATCACAATCAAATCATCATTTTCAAATACATCTTCTTCTTTCTTCAATCTACTTCATAATCATTACTTTCTTCTTTATACTTCATATCCATAACTTTCTTCTTAATCATCTTCATAATTATTTCTAATATAAATAATATCCTTCTTATTATCTTCTACTTCTTCTATCATCTCCATTAATATCCATATACCATTTAATTATATCTTCTTCTCTTCTTCATAATTAATTATAGTTTTAATTGTTCCTATGTATCATTTCTTATTATTATTATATCACCATCTAGATTAAGTACTGCTAGTAGTTTACAATTTATAATGATTTTAATTTAAATTTATTTTATATCATATGATTTATTTATTTCACATAACTTTTGTTTTTAATAATCGGTTAATACTACTTTTTGACTTTGGATTACTTTATTCTTTAATATTATTTAGTTTTGAAATTGATTTTGAATCTATTAATGATGTTTTGTTTCTTATATTAAGTAAAATTTGTAACGGTTTGTCATAATTTCAATCTTGAATATGCAATAACTCATTAGAATGTATTTGATTTAAGTTTCATTTCAATTAGTATAATTAATATAACAGTTTATCATAATTTTTACCCTTGAATATTCAATGACCCATTATAATATAATTGATCTAAGTTTCATTTAAATTAACATAATTGATTGGGGTGGTATTATAAATTTGATATAAAATACAACATTTTAGAATTCATAATAACAAAAAAAAATTACCTATTACCTGCAAATATTATTAGCAATATTATTTACACCTTGCTACTACCTTACCTCTACTCAATAAAATATTCATTTTCTTCTTTACCTTCTTCCAATTTCTTTCTATCATTCTCTTCATGGCTTTTGTATTTTTCATTATCATGTGTAACTTTGTAGTCTTGTTTTGCTTTCTCATTCGTTTAAATTTTCCAACATTGATATCCATATTTATTTCTTCATCTTCTTTCTTTGTTTCCATATGTTTCTTTTTATTTAATTGTTCGGGTAAATTTTTTATCTCCCTATTTTCTTTCACATCTGTCATTATACTTGACTTAATCTTATTCTTAATTTTATCCACTTCATACTCGATATCACTTTTTATCAATTTATTCATTTTAATCTTCTCAGTTTCAATATTTTTATCTCTGTCTTGGTCGGTTTCTTCTAAATCTTCATTATTTGCTTCTGCATTTTCCTCCTTTTCAAATACTTTTCCTTCTTCATTTAAATTCTCCATATTCTCCTTTTGGTTTACACTTTGCATTTTCAAATTCTCTTTTTGTTCATCAATATTTTCTATAATCTCTTCTTTTAAATCTTCTCCATTGTTTCTATTTAAATCATAATCCAATTTGTCTAACTCTTCCCTGTTTTCATCAAATTTCTTCCCAAACACCTTATTCATCTCTTCTTTAATTTCTTGTTTAGTAATTTTAATCTCTTCTTGTAATTTCTTATTTTGTTCCCCCATTTCTTCCTTTATCTCCTCAAATTTCTTATTAAATGTATGGCTTAATTCTTCTTTGGTTTCTTGAAACTTCTTATCTAGTTTCATATCCATTTCTTTCATATCTCTTCTCAAATCTTCATTATTTTTATTATTTTCTTTCTTACTTTCATCCATCATTTTGGTTAAATTTATCAACATTTTCATCACTTCATTCTGATCCTCTTTTCCTTCTACTCTTCTTGTTCCTTGCATTTGTTGTTGTACTGGTTCTTCTTGTCCATTTTCATTACTTTCATCCCGTGCTCCATGATCTCCAGATCCCTGGTTCCTTTCCTCATCTACCTGGGTACCTACTTCTTCTCCTGCCTTCTCTCCCACTTGTTTACCATCTCTCAGTGTCATTTTATCCATTTTAATTAATTTTATTTTGTTTTATTAAATATTAAATATAAGATTTTATTCTAAATAATTTTAATAGTCAAATAGTTAGTTACAACCAATAGTTTTTTATAATAGCCAATCGTTTTTTTATTAAAGCCCCACGTTGGGCGCCATTTTTGTAATAAATTACAATTAAAAAAAAAAAATTTTGTTTGTATCAATATTATTTAAATTGATGTTGTTATCAAATTATTGTCTTTATATTTTTAAATTCTTAATTTTTGTACAATTTTGTGGGGCTATAATTTATATTTATTTATTTTTCAATTTTATTCCGTATTTATTAATCTCAAACACCTCAAATCTCTTTATTTTGTTACCATTATATTAACAAAAATTATTCTCTAACTCTAAATATGAAATTATTATAGTTTAAGATTTGATTTACTTAAATCAATTTTCAAAACATTTAAAAGACTCTTATCAGCAGAAGTCGGTTCAAAAATAAACAAAATCCAACGATGAAACTATTTATTTTATTCATTTATTCTAAAATTTAATATACCTCAATCCTACTGAATGATGCGACTATGGTTTTTCTTATGCGCATTTACCCACGCACAAGGAAACACGTGATATGTTACTGTTGTTTCAAAAAGTAGTCTAAGAGGTAGGAGATGGTGCGTGCATCATTGTTAACAAAATGTGTAAGCAGTTTGTTTATTCAAAAGCAGAATTATATCAGAATGGTGTTGAAAAGATATTGAAAACTATTTTACAAACTTTATAGGTTTTTGGAAAGTGAATTTAATAAGTGATATCAAAAGTACATACCGTATTTCACTTGCCGCTTGTGTATGGTGCTGAATTTCTCCATTTACGGCTTCTTACAGGATATTCTAAACACGTGGAACCATCAAGTAGTGGATATTTGGCTTTCGAGTACTTCTGGTGGATAATTATCTCGTTCTCACCATGTTATAAAAGTATTAGAAAATTTTATTGCTTCTCCAGACGTCCAATGTTTTAGATTTCAAGGTTAGTAGAATAAAATTTTATTTTATTGCGTGTATACAGTTTTTATTATAATAAAATCCCATTTCCAATTATTATTAGTTTATAAATTTGTTTTAAACTAGTACATGAGTTATTATGCGGCCATCTTTATTTTCAACAATAGTCAGCCATTGATTTTTTGGTAATTTTTAAAATATACTGACGTGGAGTCGCCTTTTTATCAAATTACAATGCTCCCGAATTTTCTTTCTCAAAGGTTTATATACCCTCGGTCAAATTTTCATTATGGCTGCCTTTTTGAGCGTGTTTTGTTTTTTTATAACCTCTCTTACATCGAATTTTTGAAAAATTGATTTTTTAATTATACATTTTCTGACCTTAAAATTGTTTCAAATCAAATCTGGGTAATTTATTTCATTATAAATCAACATTTTTAGAATTTTAAAATCAATCTTTCATTATTAAAACAGCTGACTTTGGGGAGTGAACCATGTCGGCCATTTTGACAATTTTTAATATAAAATTTAACAATTGTGAGCTAATATCTCTTTTTGGCCAATAATTTTAACAAAAACTGAAATTTTACATATTCAAATATGATTAGATAACTTTTATTTTCAATGACACCGCTTATATTAGTTATTATTTGCTTTTAAAATTTGCTATGTCATGGCGATTCAAATACAAAATTTATCAAATACAAGAGTTAATAATATCCAAAATCATCAAAGAACAACTTAAAATTAATTACCTTACAACAAAATACAATTACAACAAATAGAAACATCAATTAAACATCTAATACTAAGTTTAGGTCTTTCTCATACAAGCACCTTTTTAAAGTTTATAGTCAACGTTTTTAATCTCCACTTCACTATTTACAGTGTTTTTCATTGAATTTATCATTCATAATGTCCTTGGCTAAGCTTTAATTAAACGGTCTTAGCTTGTAATCAAACACATCACTTTCTTACAATTTTATTTTTCACATGTAATATCTTTCAATATCTTTATTTTTAGATTCTGACTTAAGTATTTTATTTTATCAAAAACTGAGATGTACCAGAAAATAGGAAGTACTGGACTTGTACTGTTATCCGATACATCAAACTACAGGATTCATCACTTGATGCTTAATTAAATTGGAAAATGTTATCTGGGGTAAGTAAAATCTATTTATCATATTACAATCATTGTCTATGATTCATTTATTTTGCTCTTATATCTAAAATCAACTTGTTGAGCTTCAAATTTCTGTATCTTATATTTCTAACTGATTACAGTTGAATAATCCCTATTTTATATGATAAATTAAATAACCTAAACCTACTCATTCTTATTTTATATCTGCTTATAAGAAATTATTGAACTGATTATTTTTTACATTGATTATAAATTATTTGGATTTTAATCTGCTAATAATCTTTAATACTTTAATACTACTTTAATCTTACTAATATTTTATTCTTATGATTCATTATTAACATATTCTAATGCTTCTTTAATTTTTATTTTTAGCTTAAACAAAATAGTATCTTGGACTTTGATTCTTGGATCGACTACTGGTGTTGGTGCTCATCCTCATGAATCCTTTTTATCAAGATATTTTATGTTCTTGTGTGAATTAAGAATGACTGGATTGGCTTAAATAAAGAAATTTTTGGTGTATTGATTATTTATTGAAAAGATTTGAAAATAACATCCCTGTTGAATAGTTTATTTCAATTCAGGTTATATTTTGGGTAAGTTATATTTATTATTATTTTAAAACATTACAATATTTTAGGTTTCTTCACTAGTCTACCAGATCTCGTTTATAACACAGTTGAGGAGTCTGACCAAAAACACACTTTTAGCTGAACTTCATAGTTTGATTAAAAATTTTGATATAATCTGACTCCAATATTAGCAGCTAAAAGTCCAACGCGGGGTATAGTTAGTTTTTTAACCGGCGATACTCTTGATTTTGCGTCGATTAACTACTTGACCATCATTTCTTTCTGTTCTTAAAAATATACAAGTCGCATAAGCTTCTGCACTAGCATCACAGAAAACGTGTAGAGTTTGGGTTAATGGAATTGTAAAATCTGAAGCTATCCATCCAGGTATTTTAACATAGGTTAAGTATGGTAATTTGGTGTTTTCATTAGAAATAAATCAATGAAATTCCTTTGTAATCATATTGTAAATTATAAATATTTAATCCTAAACTCATTACAACGCAACAATTCTGGTTATTTTTTATAACATATCAAATTGAAAGTAAGTTAAAATCGATAAATTCAAATAGAAGTCGAAACGCACCTCATATCGATGACAGTTTGTTTACATTTAATGTGTGGTAATTGAGAGAGTTGGACTTTTATTTTTGATTTTATTGTGAATTATTGGTTTTATTTGTGTTATGCAATCATAAAATGTCGTCGCAGTAGGGTTTATGAAAGCATTGTCAAACAATTTACCATACTTAGACATTTTCATGGTTAGGTTAGGTTGGGTTAGGTTAGGTTTCAATGCAGCTGAATTTCGAAATGTGAAAGCAACAGCGTAAATACTTATTTTGTACTTTTTGCATTAAAAAATGTCTAACTGACTTATTTTTATGAAAATCAACAAAAAATAACGAAAAGAGATGTATAAATATAAATAAAAAACTTCGCACAATCTCGCAGATAGAGTTGATTCCAAAATTATAGCGACAGCTCCGGTTTTCCCACTCGAACGCTAGCGATTACCCAGTTCGAGAAATAGATTCCAGTGGCCCAGCTGCCGCTGGGACTAAGAAACACCGCAAACGGAATCCGCTTAGCAATTGGTCTACTAGAATTCTCCGACTGCGCTGCGGCGCGCGCCGATCGGAGATCGTCAGCGAATACCCCCACATTGCCGAATTTTACTTGAGCTGTCGCGTTATTTTTGGAATCGTCTCTACACTGTTTACAATAAAATGATGGCGCTTTCAATGACACATATGAGTAGTGACGTAGGCCACCCGCCAACAGTCGTTTACGCAGCAAATTTCTGAATTTGAATTTGAGGATGGAATAACTATGCTACAAAATTTTTTTAATTTAAGTTTTTTTGGTTTTTGGGATAATTGAATGCTGCTCTGTCTTCCTGCATGATTTTGAAAAAAATGGAAAACATCGAATTCTTGCAACCATTTCAAAAAGTTTCTTTAATTGTACCTTCAATTTCAGTGTCCCAACCCAATTTTAAAGACTTTTTTTGAAGAAACAGTTTTGGAATCAAAGTTACAGGACAGAAGAAACTAATGGGATCAAACAATTTATGAGCTGCAGACAACATAATTCGTTTCGTTATTTTTCGAGTGTCCATTTTATCAAAATATTCCAAGGAAAGCTCTAAAGTATCCAAATGTCTGTTCCAAACAAGGCCAAGGATGTTACTTTTTGCCTCAAAGTCTTTATCGGTGTCTATAGCCACCCTCTTAGGTCAAACTTCTACCAAAATGTTACTAAACTGTTCAATTAATAGATTAAGAGCATCCTTATCTGGTACACTTGTTAAAACGTGATCAACGTAAACAGACTTTAATAATTTGGATATGAACTCTGGACTGTAAGAATTTTCTTCACAAAGGGATTTTTGTAATGTTACTTTTAGATATTCCTAAACTGCTCCCAACAAAAAAGGGCTACATGACACTCCAAAAACTACCCGTGCACGTCAAAAAACTTTTAAATTTTTATTCTTATCATACCAAACTTCTTATCATAGCCTACTTCTTCAGCTATTATTTCTTCTGATCCTGAAAGCTAGAGTACTTACTTTTGTGATTAGTATATTAAATGCTGGAAATGGTCACAATTTTCATCCATGCAGTAATATAATTTTTACTAAGAATGATGACATACATTACTCAAGATTTCTAGTGTAATTGGACGGCATTCATTTCCGAGCTTGTAGGGATTTTTCTTTTGGGTAATTTTATTTTATTATCAAAAATCGTAGTAAAATTGAAGAATAAAATGTTGCATGCACAGGGCAAGAAATTTGATGTCTGTAAATCTTAGCAATTTGGTTACTCAGACAATTTTTTTCATTAATACAAACCAAAACAACTTCGACGTTTGATTGATATTGAATTATGGAAGCTCAGCTAGCGTCCACCGGACCCTTGTTAATCACGGTTATCGGAAATATGTATTTAGTCGTTATCCCATTTGAATTCCTTATGAAAAGCCGTCAGTAGAATTGAATATTCGACTAAGATGTTTCACTTATAATCAGTTTAGATCCTATAAAACTTCTTTGTAGAGATTAAATAATTTGCTTCAACACGCTCCCTTCTATAGCATTGATACAAACTGTTCTTCGACGACCAAAAGAGCCTTTACGTTAACATAATACACTACCAGTACTACGAAATTCCTTAACAACCGCTAGCATGATAGCTTTACTGGGGAAATAATTGTTAATATCTTCTGACACTGGTTTTAAACATGGGGTATTATTCCGTTCAACTTCATATAAGAAGAAATAATGTAACCCTGATGAAATCTTAAGTTGACAACTAATGAAAAGTGCACCAACTATAATAAATGCAACTTGCGTGCGCAATTTCACAGCCCTCTTAATTTCGGTACTGTTTATTTTGGCGGATACCGTATTATAAATTGGACTGACAGGTTCATTGGACATCTTTTTATACATAAATTTAACTATCATTTAAAATAGGTTGTTTTGGTAGTATGTAAGAAAGTTTTCTCATACTACTGGTCTATTTTATCAAAAATGACCCAAATGATATACACTCTGTTACAAACAAAAGAACTCGTTAAATCAAGACATGATTATTTGCGTTAATAGTCTTATTCTCGGAGTTTCCTGCAGATATTCGGGTTAAGACACAGTGTTATATTTCGTTAATTACTACCTGGGCACCGTGTCTTGGATATATAACTAGATTTCAAAGCGACGAAGCTGAAATCGTCCATCCATCGTCGCCGCATCTTGGTAATCAGATCTTCACCTGCCCCCCGGCATTTATTTCGTAATTACGTTTTAGTCCTTGTACCCCACTGCGCTTTCGCCTTGCTGTTAGTACGGGTAAGATAGGCAGGGTAACGTAAATTAAATAATATCGAAGTTATGAATCACGTTCACCCCAAAAATCACTAATCTATTTAATGAAGTCCTTAATTACTTTGACTGCAGTTTTTCCCTTTTTTGGTTCCACTGTAGTTGTTGGCTTTGGGACTACAAGCAGTTTATTTAATATAATCCAGATTAAAATTTACACTTTTAAGAATTTGTAATTAATAAAAATTTGTTTACAAACTTTTTAATTCCTATTTTTGTTGTTTTAAATAGGGTTTTGGTTATTTATTACTTTTTTTTGTTTCGTATATTACAATTTATATGCTGTTTTAGTGTAACTACTGATAAAAGTGTTCTGTAAAATAAAGGCTTATTAAGTTTATAACTCACTAGTTGATTAAAAGTTATATTTATTAAATAGTCAAGAGGTTAAAATAGTTAAACAGTTTGAGTACTCAAGAGTTTTAGGCTTTAAATAGATTACAGAACTGGAGTAACACTAAAAAGGTAATTAATTGCAACTCTTACTCAATGAAAGTTTAAGTTACATAATTAACAAAACTTTATTAAACCAATTTTATTTATGCTATTGGGGTGTTATTTCCATTTTAACTTTATTATAGATATACTATAATTTTAAGCATTTCGAACTATTAGATATTTACTAGTTGTCCTGTTAAGTTTAGTTGTTAAAGTTATATACAGAATGGTGGATGTCACTTTTGACAATCCTATTTTTGAGACTTGTCTGTAATTTATAAACAAATAAAATATCTACCGAAATCGAGATAATTATTAGTGGCAACGAGGGAAAAGACACAATAAACGAAGTTCAATTTAATACATTCATAAAAGTTTTAACAGAGAATTTAAAAAGTACAAAAAATATTGCGAGCGAGTCTACAGAAAGTATTACTTTAGAACCATTTTGCGAAGATAATGAAACGTTTGAAATCTTTATCAAAAGATTGGAAAATTTCTTTAATATGAAAAAGTTATCTGGAAACTCTTCAGCCGTAGAAGACAAAAAGAAAGAATGGTTAATTCATTGCATGTGTACAAAAACACTTCACTTGCTTTACAAATTAACTAGTCCTGAGGAACCGACGTCCAAGAAATATTCTGAGTTAATTACTATGATCAAGGAACATTTACATCCTTCACCAAGTGCTATTGCGGAACAAAATCGCTTCTCGAAGCGGATCCAAAGAGAAGGCGAAAGTGTAATGGAATTCATTGCGGATTTAAAAAATCTAAGTAGAAATTGTAATTTTAAATGTGATGCATGTCAAGCCTTTACGGTAAATACGCATTTGCGACAACAATTTATCAGTGGTTTGCGTAACCCAGCTTGGGTAGAAAGATTGGTACAACTGAAGGAACCAAATAACACGTTTGCAGATTGTGTAAATACTGTTGTAGCAAGTGAATCAGCTCAAAAAGAAGCCAGAGAAATTTTTACATTACAAAACTCGGAGACATTAAACTTAACAGGGGAAGAATGCAGTTCAAATGATACACCTAACGGCAACGAGGTGGCATATCAACAATTTGGAATATGCTATGTTACCTGAATTATTAAAAAAAACTTCTAAATTTATGTTACAAATTGGAATCAACGGATGAAATGTGTTTTTTGAATATGACACAGGAGCTGTGGTTTCATCGATGTCACATGAGGACTTTCTTGCATTATGTCCCGAGGTCAAAATTTGTCCGTCTGTTTTACCACTTAGAACTTACACTGGCGAAGTTATTTGCCCAATTGGATATGCTACCATAGAAGTTTCCTACAAGAATCAAAAAGAGCTTGCAAATTTATACATACTGCCTGGCAAAGTAGAGCCAATTTTCGGAAAAGAGTGGATACAAATGTTTCTTAACTTACAACCGCCGATTCATTAGGTTAAAGAAAAGATTACGGAAGAACATGCGAAAATATTGTTAGAAAAACTAAAGGGAAAATTTCCTATCTAAAAGAGAATACCAAACCTGTCCAGCTAGAAAAGTTCCATATGCTTTACAAGAAAAGGTTGAAGAAGAGCTCAGTCGTCTTGAAAAAAAAGGAATAATTTCAAAAATGGAGTACAGCGAATGGGGTACACCTGTTGTGCCAATTGTTAAAAAAGACATCTATTCGTCTTTGTGCAGATTATAAAGTCACGATTAATAATGATTTAAAAGATGACCATTTTCCAATACCAAATTTAGAAGACATTTTCGCAAAAACGATGTTAGGAGGCAAAACTTTCACGACTTTAGATATTAGAGAGGCATATGTATATATGCCAATGGATGCTAAAAGTGCGGAGATTCAGGCGATCACAACTACGAAAGGAGATTACAAAGTAAATCGACTTATGTTCGGAACCAAGGTAGCACCTGCTATTTGGTAACGATATATTTCTAAAACATTGTCAAATATTCCTGGAGTTTTTGTATTTTTAGACGATATTAAAATACAGGGTAGTAAGTTGGATGAACATTTGGATAGACTGGAACAAGTTTTGAAGAAATTACAAGATGTGGGTCTTCATGTCAACGAAAACAAATGCAATTTTTTTAAATCTTCTGTCGTTTATTTGGGACATAAAATTATTTCACCTGGGTTAGAGAAAACTACAGAAAAAATTTAAGCCGTTGTTAATGCTAAAAAACCAACCAATGTTACGCAATTGAAGAGTTCGCTGGGTATAGTAAATTATTACTGAAGATTTTTAGATAATTTGGCAAATAAATTACAACCGTTGTATAGATTGTTGCAGAAAGATATGCCCTTCATTTGGGACGAAAATTGCTACAAAAGTTTTCTCACAATAAAACAAGAAATCACTCTTGACAAAGTTTTAGTTGCTTATGATCCAAAATTGCCGTTAGTCTTAGCCACAGATTCGAGTTCGTATGCGTTAGGAGCGGTTATTTCACACATCATGCCAGATGGGTCAGAAAGACCCATTGCTTATGCTTCGAGAATATTATCCAAGTCGGAAAAAACTATAGCCAGATTGATAAAGAAGCAACCGCTATCTTTTGGGGATGTCACAAGTTCTTTCAATTTATCTATGGTAGGAAATTTACGTTGATTACTAACCACAAGCCGTTGGTGTCAATTTTTCATCCTCAAAAACATTTACCGAATATTACTACTACTAGCTTATTGCATTACGCACAGTTTTTACAAGGATTAAATTATAAAGTAGTGTATAGAAACACTGAAAATCATGGTAATGCTGATGCTTTATCCAGAATTAAAAAAAAATAGGTAGGCCTAGAAAACAGAGATGACGTCACAATGTACCAATTAGAACAAATCTTAATTTTACCAGTTACCCATATAAATATTGTCGAAGAGACTACTAAAGGTCCTGTATTACATAAAGTATACAGGGTGTTTCATTAAGAATTATCCATATAGTAACTGGAGAAACCTTAGCACTAAATATGAAGATTTAAGCCAAAACACTTAAGTAAAATATTTTTCCTAACCGAGATATAGGGTGTTTTATTTTAACTATTCTAAATGATTGTATCCCATATTTTTGACACCTTCAAATATTTTCTGTTCATACTTGACAAAGAGTTTATACATATTGGGTTACTTTAAACAGTGGTAAAAGATATTTTTTTTCGATTACCAGAGGCGTGCGGTAGGGATGGATACTTTCTTTTATCCTCCTACAATTTACGCCACTGTCGTAATAATTGTTTCTGCATGTTTTTTTGATTCTCCGTCACTTTCTACGTAAATATCATCCTCTTGTCTCAATACGATAGAGTGAGTAGTTTTAGAGTTATTTGCATTTAAAGGTAATGTTTAAAATATCCATTTTATTCCAATAATTCCTTAATAATTTAATCAACCCAACATATTTCTAAAGGTTAGGAGAAATTTTTCCAAAAGGATTAATAAATGTATTGAAGTCAATGGAGGCCACTCGAAAATTTACTATAATGTTAACTAACTAGAATTTTTTTTACAGTAGTCTAAATAAATAATTGTTTCAGTACGTTTATTTTATGTATTCATCATGTTATTTCGTAATGAAAATCATAGTTCTATTTTGTTATAAATTTAAAACTGAAATTTTGATAAATATTAATATCAAAAAGTCATTTGAAACTAATAAATTTTATTTATTCAGTGAATTTACGATTAGAATTAACAAATTTTGTTGTCAAGGTGGTTAGATTATTAAGGAATCTCATGTTAAATAAGCAATAAAACAAAAATGGATATTTTAAACATTACCTTTAAATGCAAATAACTCGAAAACTACTCACTCTATCGTATTGAGACAAGAGGATGATATTTACGTAGAAAGTGACATGCAGAAACAATTATTACGACAGTGGTGTAAATTGTAGGGGGATAAAAGAAAGTATCCATCCCTACCGCATGCCTCTGGTAATCGAGAAAAAATATCAGTTACCACTGTTTAAAGTAACCTAATATGTGTAAACTTTTTGCCAAGTCTGAACAAAAAATATTGGAAGGTGTCAAAAATATGGGATACAATCATTTAGAATAGTTAAAATAAAACACCCTATATCTCGGTTAGGAGGAATATTTTATTTAAGTGTTTTGGCCTAAATCTTCATATTTAGTGCTGAGGTTTCTCCAGTTACTATATGGATAATTCTTAATGAAACACCCTGTATAAACTTTTACTCTCAGGAGAAAACGTTACAGAACCTGGATTTCAACATAAAGATACTGCATTTTCGTTAGCTAAAGGAGTTATCTTTAAAGGTACGAGAATTGTTGTTTCAACTTCGTTAAAAGGTGAAATTTTAAATGAACTACACGAAGGTCATATTGGAATTGTAAGAATGAAAAATCTTGCCAGATCGTATGTGTGGTGGCCAAAAATTGATAATGATATAAAGCATATAGTCAAAAGTTGTATACCTTGTCAGTTGGTGCAAAATAATGAGAGCAAGAACAATTCCCATCACTGGGAATCACCCAGTGGTCCATGGCAACGTATTCATGTTGATTTTGCAGGACCTTTTATGAACTATTATTTCTTGATAATAGTCGATGCATATTCTAAATGGCCAGAAATTTTCATAACTAAATCCACGACAGCATTATCAACAATTCGGCATTTAAGAAGTACTTTTGCACGTTTTGGACTTCCTGTAACTCTAGTTTCTAAAGTTTCTCTCTAGTTTCAAATTCTAAAGAATTTGAAATGTTTTTAAAGGAATATTGTGTGAAACACAAATTTTCGGCGCCTTATCACCCGGTTACTAATGGTCAAGTTGAGAGATATGTCCAATCAATGAAAAAGGGGCTTAAAAGATTGACTTTGGAGGGGAAAAATAGTGATATCGAATTGAAATTGCAAAAATTTTTAATACATTACCGTAAGACAGTTCATTCTACCACTGGATTATCCCCAGCAGTACTTCATCTTAAAAGAGATATTAGGACAAGAATAGATTTAATTAGGCCGATCCCCAAACAAGAAATCGACAGTGAGGAAACGATTGCAAAGAAAATATTTTTTGTAGGTGAAACAGTACGTTTTCGAAATTACGATAAAACAGCTATGTGGAAATTTGGGAAAATTATTAGAAGAGAAGGAACTTTACATTACTGGATTTTTTCGGAAGGGACAGAGGTTAGAAGACATATAGATCAAATAGCGAAAACTGAAGTTGACTGGACAGATACCAACTTATACTATGCGGAACCAGACAATCAGCCAGAAAACGTAATAATTACAGACATTGATGAGAGCCAAAACAAATCAGATGATATTGGGAATATAGAAATTATGAACGAAAACAAGAATCAAGCCAAAATAGACTATACTGGCGATTTAAATTTAAATGAACAGAACGAATCAGATGGTGAAAGCACTTTTGGGCCCAGAAGAAGTTCAAGAATTAAGAAGCCTGTCGATAGATGGCAATATATTTGACAAGGAAGAATTATTAGATATTTACTAGTTGTCCTGTAAGGTTTAGTTGTTATAGTTATATACAGAATGATGGATGTCACTTTTGACAATTGTATTTTGAAGACTTGTCTGTAATTTATGAACAAATAAAATATCTACTGAAATCGAGATATTTATTACGAACTCAGCGATTTTCTTGATCAACCATACTTGTTCCTTACTTAACACTCCATTTGTTTTATTTAGCGTATGGCTACTTTTACACACAATGAGACTATATTAAGATTATATATAGCATTAATACAAACATAATATAAAACATACATAGATACAGAACTTAAAAACTTAAATAAATAAATATAAATAAATAAATTATGCAGGCTAAATGTTAACGTCAAGGTTTCTTAACCAATCCTTTACTGTTGGTGTTAAATGAGTGAAGTTCTGGGCAGTTCCTTGACATGAGCGCTTGGTACATTAAAAAAGCAATATGAATGATAGTCTGGAATACCTCGCCAGAATCGCAGCCAGGTGTACAGGAAGACGTTACATCGAATTCGTAAGTACTCTGTTCAGGGTCCTTCATGTGCCACGAGGTAGGTTGAAACTGAAAGGTGGTGCATCTGTATTGAAAATGTTCATCCATGCAGCAGCGGCTTGCTTTTGCCAATTGTTTTCCCAAACCGATTTAGGCTGGAAGTTGGACTTTAGTTCTAGTTCTATTGCTGTGTTGATAGGGTCGCTTCTGGACATTTTCTGTATGAATTGGGACGTTCGGTTTCTGCATTCTTTTGGGATACTCTCGGAGTTTTTGAGCGTCTGAGGATCGGAGGCTCAATGTAGTTCAACACTGGTAGCCAGTCAGTAGGAGTGTGTTTTATTGTGCCGTTGATAATACGCATGGTATTGTTGAGCTGGCCATCTACCATCATTGTGTGACAGTTATTAAGCGAAACTGGGGCACAATATTTGGCAACTTGGTAGACTAGACCCAGTGTAGCAGTTTTTAGTGTCCATAACACGTATTCTCTGAATGTGCATTGACATGCAACTTGTATCTGGGAGATACATATAAAATAAATTATATACTATTAATAATTGTATCTGGGAGATACATATAAAATAAATTATATACTATTAATAATTTCATTTTAGGAATTTATAGGTAAAAAATAAGTATACAGCTGAAATAAACCATTCTGGTATTTGAAAATGATAAAAAATGTAAAATATTTGCAAATACTTGTGGTGGGCCTTGTCGATCACTTATTCCCCCAGCAAGGATATGTTATAAAAAAAATTCTTCAAGAAGATGGATATCAAAACTTCTTTGATGAAGTAACACATTACAAACTATAAACACTTAATTTACTTGATCCCAATAAGAGTTTGAATAACATGACACTGTATTTCAGAAGTAGGGTCAAAATATTTTCTTAAAAGCTCTCAAATCTTGCATTCATAGAAGTAGTTACCTAAAATAGAAAAAAAAAGTAAAATATTATTATTTAAAATAATTAATTTTTTTATAAGTTACAGTTAGAGGAGGTTCCATTAATGAATATTTATATATTAAGTTTTAATAACAATTAAAGACTTAAAATTTTCTCAATACAGATAATTATTCGTTATAAGTTATAGTTAAAAAGGAAATATTAATAAATCCTTATAGTAACGGATAGTTCCTTATGATCCTGAATATATTTGAAAATACCTACCAAATTACCAATATTAAATTTATTTGATAATGGTATGTAAAAAGGTGATACAAGTAACAAGTGAAAAAGATACTATTAGTGATATGATTGTGAACATTGAGTATATGTAACATAAACTTGGATTTACACTACACAGAGTGTTGTATAACTCCGTTACAAACCAAACATATAATGTCTCAAGTTAATTTAAGAATACAAAGGAATGCTAAAAGATACATTAATTGAGTAAATAAAAAGAGAAAGAAAAAATACAATTTCAAAAAGGAGAATTATTCATAGCTAAATCATTACAGGTGTCAAAAAGATCAGAACAAAGATATGCTAAATTAATGTTATCGTATGAAGGACCATATTTGGTGGAAAATCAGCATGCAGAAAATAGTTATAGATTAATTATTGATCCACAAACAGGCGCATTACGGGGAATATTCAATATAAGTCAAATATTTAAATACCATACAGAATAGATAAAATTATGACACAAATAAATTAAAATCCTACATTTTTCATAATAATGATTTTTTTTTATTAAAAGTATCTTTGACAATTTAATAAGAAATAAGGATATTTTTTTTAGTATAGATTTCCATTTCCATTAGAATAATTAAACATATTAATAAATTCAGTAAAGAATAAAATTGAAAGAATTGGGAAAAGGCTAATATGATTAAAATTTTAGAGATGTATTAAAATCAAATAAAGATTAAAGTATAAAATACAAAAATTTAATAGTACTAAATGAAATTTAGCGAAGTATTGTTTGATTATAGCAATAGAATACCACAAAGATAGTAAGAAATATAAATAAATAAATTTCTATGATATAATCTGTACAAAAACCATATGCAATAAGGATCTTTTAAAACAAACACTTATAATTAATTCCTAAATATTGATGTGAGAAATCGACACTCACATCGCAGAAGCTTGTAACTGATTTGCACTAATTTTACAGGAGAGGCAAAAAACTGAAAACTTTTAATATTTATTTTATAAAATCCAAATAGAAAGTGGTAACTCTATGATTTTCGGATACTTAAAATTAAACTTACTAAGGTATTATATGGTGAATAAATTGATTAGGAATATTTTATTAGGAACGTTAATGAAAGAAGTTACAACCCATAGTGCCACTCGCCTCTCTAATGATTAGGAAGTAAAATATTTACTTATTGTGCGAGCTCTCACATAGTGCGACTCTACAAAATGTATTTGGGATATGTGTTGCCTAACATTGTCACACCTGTTCCAGCTTCTACTAACCAGTTCAAACTAAAGAGAAAACGGGTGGGACATTGGGGTATTTGCGGCCAGCTATACAGTGGAGATGGGAGTGGGTTTTCTCTCATAAAAGATTTCGATGGATCGGGCGCCAGGTAAATTCCTCCCCAAATACCCAAGAGATGCAATCTCGAACTCACCAAGTAGATTGCCCTCTTCTAAATCAAGCAAATAAAACAAATTGATATGATAATAAATCAAACAAGGATTTATTCACTACTCGTAAGACAGAGTTCAAATACCAACAAAAAAATATACCAAATAATAATTAAATAAATTCAAGGTAATCTAAACACACTATTAGGTTCCAGTTTCGGGAACCAATTTGCAGAAATTTAGGAGAATTACTAACTTACTATAGACAAACTACTCTGTCAAAATTACTCTACAACCCAAATTCCGCATTACATTTAAATACGTTACCATAATTTAGGTGTGATCAGTTAATATAACAGTCTATCTAATAAACCAACTATTACCTATTATTATCTAAGTACGTACCACTACTCTTAATTATCATACAAAAGAAAATATATTTTACTTTAAATACTACTTTTGATTGATGTAAGAGGAAAGGAAACAAATCAACGTTGAATATCAACTACTAAAATAAATTAATATAAATGATAGGCCAAACAAGTGTAGTGATATTATTAAATCAAACTAGTTATTAAGCTATTTAGATAATATTGAACTCTATATTATTGAAGCAAAATATTCAATTTATTTTATATTATATTTATAAAGATATGTATATGAGGAAGTCCCCAAAAAAAAACATATATATTTCAAAACTTGCGTGACAGTCCAATATTTAGACTCCTGTCCAAATCCGTGTGACTACAAACAGGTCTTCCCCTCAGTACATGATTCACTGCTGAATTCCAGTAGTTGCAGCACAACTTGCTCCGAGTTTTCCTCCTAGGTGGCAAGACGGGCGGTATAGGAGAAGAGGCAAGAAATCACTTATACAATAGGAGACAAAAAAAAACCCTAAAGAGGAAAAAATAATGAGTGTCCAACTTCGAAAGATATCACATCAAAATTAATAATTTACTTTGTAACTTGAATTCTAATTCCACCAGATTGCTAACATATAACAAAATAATAATTACCCACTTAGATCCCAGTACTCTTTTATTATTTCATTAATTACCTGGACTATAAACTTAAATTAAATTTGAAAAGAAACAAAAACCCCAAAAAAAAAACTACAAAAAAAGAACAGGACTTTTGCGTAGTTATAACTAAAAATTGTTAAATTACACGATATATATACAAATTCAAGCAAATTAATATGTTTTTATGAATACATACCCGTACAAGGGGTTTTCTTAAATTCCGCTCTGATAAAGTCAGGAACCAGTTTTATTTTGATTCTTATTTAAAAAAATGAAACATCCAATAAGTTTCTGAAGAAATATCTATAGGAAGAGAGAACAATAAGACGACCGTACTCATATATATATAAAAATATTAAACCTCAGATCAACATACCTGACAGGGTTTTGTTATCAGATACACATGGAAACTTGGTGTATTTTATAACCCAATTTCTTGGAAATATTGGATTCGGCACCAAAACTAATGAAACCAATGATCCTGCCTTATCCAATATGTAGAAAGGTGAATGAAAACATAAATCCCTTAACGGATGAATAAAATATTCTTAGATTATTTTCCAATTCACAACAATACACTCCCAGTTTCAACTTTCTAAAACAAGGAAGAATGCCGTCTTTACCTTCTTCCTCCCTATCTTCCGTGCGCCTCTCGAACTTAGCCGAGTACTCGACTTATAATTATACCCATAGATGGCGATATCCTTAACATTCCACTTGACTTAACACCTAACATTCATGGAACATTCCTATTAACACTGTTACACACTACTAATACAGTCAACCTAACCTACCCTAATACTGAAACACCCTGAAGAATTTAGAGGACCTTTTGTTTAATTTTATCAATGTCACAACCCTACTAGTCCGCAACACACATTTCATGTGTTATCTGTGATGCGTGGGGATATTTCTAAGGATACGCATGTCTGATTCAGCGCCTCCGTCGACCTTAAGCTGCAGAACGGTCGTCGAGAACAAGTTTAATAAAAAACGTTAAACAAAAATTATAGACCAGTCAAATAATAATTTAACTCTCAACTTGAACGTAACAACATATATTTTTAGCTTTTCTCTGGTAATTTGTTAGGATGACTATGAGGGTTGCGGCCTCGTTAATCTACAATAGTACAATCATCTCACTTTTTGTAATTTTTTTTAAACATTGTTGTCAGCCACTTATCGGTTATGTTTTGGGTGTTGAGAAAGAATGTCTTGCAAATATCTATTTTCTTTCCAAGGATCATAAAGTTGTAAGAGTACGTCCAATGACGCCTTGAAATTTGAAAGTTTTGAAGTACTACATGTTTCCTGGCACTTTTTTCTGCAACTTGTTTTGCAACTTGATTCCATTGATTTAACCTTAATAAATTCTTTCCGGTGTTTCTTTTTCGTTTTCATAACTTTTTCTTTCCAACCATTTGGATTACGTAATCTTTTTCCACCAGAAGTAGACTTCTTTGGCATGTTCCTTTTTTTTTTCTTTTCTGGTGTTAATTCTACTAGTTCTTGCTTCTAAATTTTCAACCTTTCTCTAATGTATAATCTTGATGGGTCTCAACGTTTTGGTTTTCAAACTGGCTTTCATTTGACCTTTTTTCTGAATCAAGCTTCACACATTTTTCAGGTGGTAAGTATTCAGATACATCAGGTGAATAGAGCTTCTTAAAAGTTTTCCACGATACATTATGAAATTTATTAGCGGGTTAACTTTTCACAATATAAAACCACAAATATTATAACGCTACGCACAATTGTTTTTATAGAAAAAACGTTCGACTCACAACAGGTGGCGACAAAATAGCAGTAAAAAAGTTGTAATAATATCGTACATACTGGTATCAATATTGTAAAGAAAAAAGACGTAACTATTTTTGCAACTTTATTACTGATGTTCTTTTAAATCGATTTATAATTTTGTGGCGTATCTTGATTTACTTTTTTTTCCAATGAACTTTGACAACAAACATCGATGTTACTTCCTTTTTCTAACTATCTATCTCGATAATTAATAGGACTACAGTTACGTCGATTTAACTGGCATATAGAGCTTGACAAGCAAAGAACTATCGTAGTAAAGTTGGATTTCGACGTAACTCAAAGTTACAACCTTTTCCGATGTGAGTGTCGAATTGAGTATTCAGAATATGAATGAATTAGATAAAATAAAATTAAAGGGATAATTTCATAATTCTGATATGTAGTGTATAAATTTCTAATTACTTGAAAGAATCAAAGGAAGAGATAAATTATAAAAATAATATATTATATGTATGATAAAATAATAATTAATTAATATAAAAAGGAATTGAATTTAAAAAAAAGCTCTTATTGCATTTTGTTAAAAATTGAATTGGGGAATTTGAGATGAATAGCTAAGCTCAAATATAAACATAATGTAAAACTTACCATTTGTATTTAAAATTTAGTATAGTAATCTTAAATGTTAAACATTCAAATAGAAGAAGAATTCATTTAACAACTATATCTTGGATAGAATTCAGTAATACTATTTCATAACAACCAAGCAAGTCCCAATTCAAATAGCTTTTTCTGGAAGTTAAAGTTAGAATCTAAAACCAAAATAATCTAATTAATTATTAATCTAATTTAATACATATTTTTATTAAATAGTTATGTAATTTAGGTAGTTAAATGTTTGAATGTTAGGTATACGGTAGAAGTACTTACTTGTAGGCTTCGATAACAGACATGTATTCAGACAAAACCTCATAATATGAGAAAAACCTAAAAAAATATAAATTGTTTAAATAAATGCTCTCAGACAATGGTGAAACCAGTGTATTAACTTTAAATGTTACAGTGGTAGACAGTGTTGCCCTATATTATTACCCAAAATTCACATAGTTACCACTATTTCAACATCAGTTGATAAAACTTAACGTTAAGAAATTTAGTTATAGGAAATGTACGTAGAATAGTTATCTAAGTTTGTAGTTATAAGCTCTTTAATCTTTGATAATATCAGAAAATTTCACATAAACATCTTATATAAAATTATAATAGTAGCTGTCAAAGTCGTATTATAAATTAAAATAACAAACCTAATTTACATTATTTTAAATCAAATTGGTATTCAAAAATTATAATAGAACTATCTTAAGAGATTTGTGCACAAATTAATATCCATTTCATGTTATTTGTTTAAAATTGTACAAATTTCAGGAGTTGTAACTGCCACAATTAGCAGATTTCAAACATCAATTTCATATGGAATAAACTGATCAAAAAATAATTTAAATAGCTATTTCATGAATATAAGATTGCAAATTTTCTATATATTATCAAAAAAACATTCAAATATGTTACAAATTTTTATAATTTTATCTAAAATTAGGTTAAATTTTGCAAATTGAAACAATTAATTGCTAATTTAATGTCAATAGTGTCATAATTTTGGAAAAGGTATAAAAAGCTTTTGCTCTCTTATTCGCAATTGAAATTGATACCGACGTCGTGGATGCAGTAAAATCTGGTATCATAACCTTACTTTTAACAAAAAGTTGAATTTATTCATTTGATTTAGAAAAATATTAGAATCACAATAGGTAATTAAATATAGTCAATGTACTTACTACATAGTGTGATCCATCAACTTCAATCTGAATTTTGGTTAGATTGATAAAATTTCTTTTACCTTGTACACATCGTACCTATAAGTAAATAATTTATTATCGAAATTTATTAATTATTAAGTATCAAATAAATTCTTTTTTATAAATAATATAACTACTACACAAATTCAAATTGTTTACAATGTTATCTGACCTTAATACGTAGACTCCTACTATCTGATTGGTGGAAAAAAACCATAGTCGCTCTTAAAAAACGGAAACCAACGAAGGTATACGTGGAATCTCTGACTTTTGCAAAATATAGTGGTTGTTAGAAGTTTGGTTTCTTGTGTACTATAATACATTGAGACAGTCAAATAATAATATCAACAGAAGTTGTTTTACAGTATCTTAATCTAATAACTGTTATTATATATTTTGAGTATACAGTCACTATATTGTATCGGTTAACATAAAAATGTCTATTCTGGTATTCATTTGTAAAAACAGTGAAATAATTTCAATTGTAAATAATGAACAGGAATCACTTTTAATACAAAAGCTTTTACCATAATATTAAGGACAATATAGGAGTGTTGCCCTGGTAATACTTTTTTATTGTATTATATTTTTGAGGATGTATATGATGTAGAATGGTTTAAAATGGATTTCATAAATATATTTTTGACCAATTAATGTTAACTGATCATAGAAAACTAGTTAAATTATAATTTAGTTTCATAAACATTCTGTTTCGATTAAAAATTTAAAAGATTCTTAGAGGTACACTTAAAAATAAGTTTGATTTAGGTATTTGTAAGTAAATTTCAACATAGAAATAATTTTTATTGTGTAATTTGTCAATATTATATTTTGTTCATGAACAACTTATTTAAGCTTACCAGAAATTTCTAGAAATTATTTATGTAATGTGAAAAAAGACGACAGATATATTTGTACTGATTGTGTTCTAGGCAGTCCCATAGTGAATAGAATTAGTATGTCTATTGGTATATAGGGAAGACTAGGCATGATAAATTCCTAGAACCTCCAGGAAACCTCTGGAAGCTCAGAAGTGTAAAAAAGAACTTGAGAAGAGGTCGTCGGGATCAGTCTATCTTTGTAAGCAGTTAGTGCATCATTGTTAGTCAATTATAGGCAGTCAATCAATAGTGAGTGAAAAATAAACATTTCTTAAAACAGTTCTAGTGCTGATTAAGAGTAAAAATAGTGACAGTGTGCAATTAAATAGTATTGAAACGTTACGTGTACTCACCATTCAAACGAAATAAAAAAAGAACTGTAACAACATACAAAATCACTAAACTGTAACCATAAGTCAATTTGGGAAAACAATTATATCCTAGAATAAAACTAACAACCGAACGTCTATCAACACCGACAATAGTTCCAGTGGCAGAAGTCAGGTTCTATCAAAATCCGTTATAGAGCAACTACAGATCTCTTTTAATGAATGAGAAACATCCAGTACACAAGTTAAGGTCAAATAAATTTGTAAAAAAATTTAAATTATTGTATTAGTTAAATTATTTTAAAACAAAAAAATTTATTTGAAATTTAACAATTAATGAATTTCCATAATAACTTATTCATCATTGTATACATAACAATAATTTATTTGACACAATTTTCACATTAAATCAAGTTCTTTTCTGGTTCATAAAAGGCCTTTTTCTAATTTTATCAATTATTTTCTTCATTAGTCATTGAATGTTTTAAATTAGCCTTTTATAATAAATTTGGAATTATAATTAATTTTGCATTTATATACCTAACTAAAAATCCAGCTAGAGATTTGCAGAACATAACCACCCTGAGAAATAGAAGATCATGCTTGGTTAGAACATTTAAATAATATTAGTATAAAATATCTATAAATTAATTAATTATCTAAGTGTGTCTAAGTGTGAATGAACCTTTTTTGGCTTTACCCTCCTTAATTTACAAAAAATGGAATTAATAAATTAAAATTACCAAACTGCCCTTTCGGAATACTTATGTATTTAAGAATAATAAAAAACTCTTCGTTTTTAACGTAACTTCCAAGTTTAATTGAAAAAATTAGGTTTAAAATCTCAATGACAGCCGTTTCGATGGAATTAGCATCATAACTTGGAAGCTACATTAAAAATTGTGATTTAAAACCTATTTTTTTCAATTAAACTTGAAAGTTATGTTAAAAACGAAGAGTTTTTTATTATTCTTAATAATATGAACTTCCAAAAAGTAAGGATTAGTACAATAAATTTACTTATGTATTTGTCAAAATGAAATTATTTATTATCATTTATTAATCAAATTTGTTCCTCTAGCTAGAATACAGCTTGATTCATTACTAGGATGTCGCATAAGAGGTTAAATAGCCGTTGCAAAGTTAGCAGCTTCTTTAATTCAATATTTTACACTAAAACGCGATCATAATAGTCCAATTCTATCCTTGACAGCAGTTAGTATTATGAATATTAAGTTTTACTTTTTATAAGCTATTATAGAAATGAAATAAAATTTCGAAGAAAGTAAAAACCAAAGAATGGAACAAAAAGTACAAGAAAGAATAAATTCCAAAGGCATACAATTGTAACTTTGAAATTCCAAGATGTGTTCACATCATTCATAAAAGATCTGTTTGTGTCTAGGCGTTTGAAAGCTTCAATAGCAATCACCAAATGTTTGTTCTTAAATCATAACATAATTATTTTTTGTTTTTAATTAATTTCCAATTTTATTTTCTTAAAAATTATTTTTGTACATAATTAACTTTTGCAAATTAATTTAGAGTACCTAAACGCAAAACATCATGATTCTGCAGTTGCTATATTTAAAAACGAATAAGAAAAATCTGGATTCACATTTAAACGCCGTTTTTTTTACCTTCAACAACTAAGTTTCAACAGAGATTTTAGTGAGATACTTCGGTTGAGCTTGTGATTTATCAAAAAGTTTTTTGAGGTTAAATTGTTGTTATTTAAATACAACCATAAGTCAGAAAACATCTGGAAGTGATCTTACTAAATTGAGCTGAAGCTTGCAAAGTCTTATGAAGAAACATGCCAATAAGATGCCTTAATTTTAACTAATTGCCATGAAATTTCAAAAAATTTTTATGATTCATTATTTTTATTAAATTTAAAGTAGACATTTTTCGAACGTTTAAATCTCAACGTACAGACGTTTTAAACTTGGAATTAAGCTATGTGACATATCAAATTGGATTAATATTTTTTTCCAAATTATGGTATAAAATTTTCTTACCGAATACCGCTTAACTTATTCCTGGTCATTTAGCTTTTTTGTGAAGTTTTTTTTATTTGTCTAATTTGACATTTCAGCAACTGTTTTTTGATTGATACTTCAGCCAATGGGAATACAATTGGGTGATAATGTTGCACTAGTGCAAAATTATCAGGTCCTTTAAAATAAATGGAGACGTAATTATAAACGCTTATTATTTATTAATGTTACATAAAACCTGTTAAATCTAGTTATTGAAATTTTTATGTGACAGCAACTGATACAAATTAAGTGATTCGAAAAATTTTCTCATAAAAGTTAACTCTTGCAATGAAAATGAATCATTAATTTTCATTGCACTTATTAAATTACAACTGATTATTTAATTTAAAATGTAGTAAGTATTAATATATAATCTGATAACCTGTCTATAGAATAGATATTTACTGTATATTTGTTTAACCATTGTATTTACATTAAAAGTCAGTTTATATTCATAATTAGGTTAGGTTAGGCTAGACGTGCATTTTACAAATATTTTAAACAACGTAAGAACGTCGCACAGTTGCTGTGCAGTTAGTACTGAATTAACTTTCCCACCTTCTGAACCGACATCGTGCCTATGATTGGTCGATTGCAGTGCAGTGGTGCAGTTCGCAGTCGAGGCGTTAGATGAAATATTAACGCTGAAATATCCACATCTTCAGATTTTCAGCTTAAAACCGATAAAAATTTATATATATCCAAGAAAATATTTGGAAAAATCAATATTTCATTTTCTTACCATTTTTCCAAAATTCAACTGTTATTTCCAAAATTCAACTGTTATTTTTCAACGTCAAGCAATTAATTTGAAATTTTAAATAGACAACTATTTTTACACAATATAATGGATCGCTACTTTATTATTAATTTATTGAAAATACAATTAAGGTGCGGTTGTTGTTGTTGTTATTGTATACATGTTATATTGTTGATAATTAGATCATGCAATTTAGTTCGTTTGATCTATACGTAATTTAGTTACCTTCATATCTAATGGAGTGTATGTGTTTCAATAAACTTCTTCCTATATAATGCAATTTCAAAATTAATTTGAAAATTATTATTGAATTGTGCACTTAAGTGTTCAAAGGTCCTGTTTTGGTTACATACTGTGACCTATCTTTACTTAACGTTCACAAAGTAGAAAAAAAATTAATTGAGTATATGGCAAACATTCATCTAAAATAGCTCTATTAAGTATTGATTCAGGTAATAAATTGAACAAGAAGGAAAATAATTAAATGTAAATAAAAATAATACATCTACGTTTCTTTATAAAGAAGATACCTTTTGCATAAAGAATACTTGGATGACATTAAAGTACTTTGCTTCAACAAACGATGGTCAACTATTTTTTTTATTAATATTATTTTAACTATACAGAGTAATTTTTTTATTAAATAATTTCCTATTTAATAATACAGAATATTTTAAACAAATAATCAAGTGCTCCATCATTGGCGTAAATGTGTCCAAATAAATTAATAAAAGTGTCTACAAACTGTTTTAGTTGGCAAAATATATGAGCAATTAATATTATATTGAAATTGAACAAACTTATATACATAGTTCAGATGTAAAAAATGTGCAACAACGGGGGGTGCAACACCGGAGTGATACTGGCATCGAATCCAAGTTTTTTTTAAACGTAAGGTTTAGTACAATTCGTGACAGTAAAGGCAACTAGAATCACCATCGTCTGAGTCATATTTCCGTATTTTCCTCCAGAGCGGATTCGTCTTTATCAGAAAATTAATTGTCAATGACAATTCGTTTTACTGTCCTGACTTGTTTTCTCGCCTTTTTTTCCTTTTAATAACTTTTTTCTTTAAGTTCTTTTCGTTTATCAAAGCTAATGGCTGCAGCTTGAAGAGGAGGTAAAATTTCCTTCGCCGAAATGTCGAGAACTGAGAACGAATACAAGTTAAGACCAGATTTAGTTTGCTACTTTTTTACATCGATACTTATCAACTGTACAATATTTATGTATTTGAACAAAACCAGCTCATATTCACGTGAGCACTTAGACTTAGAAACAACTACTTAGAACCTTCAGTTCACCGAACTAATATGTTGGTAGTGTATTTTGCGCGATATATTTGAAAATGCAGCTAGTGGTCCTTCATTGGGGGGATCCATCATAGGCACATTTCCCCTAAATTAGTTTAACATGATATAAGTTAACAGACATTTTTTATTATTAGAAACCTGATAAAAATCTTAGAAGTTACGGGTTTCGAGACATCGTAACCGATTTTAAGCTGGTTCGTTGTCGACGAAACCTGCAATACCTAGGAATTATACATCAAATATCATCACAGATTTAAATAAATACTGGGCAAGATGATCTTATTCTACTTAAAATAGCCATAGAACATCTACGAATAGAAGACAATGTCGAATTGGTCTCACTTGTTTTGTATTCTTAGGCAACCCACCGATCAGTAGCTGCTATATCAATAATAACTGGTAATGGTAACAATAGGGTACTTCATTCATTATAAAGCATGAATTACGAGAGCATAGAAAGTTCTTCTTATTTAAGTTATTGTGAAAAATGTTTTAAATAGGAAAAATGGCGCGAAAACTACCTCTGACGTCATCAGGTTAGTAAAGTGACGCAAATTGATAGGTCGATAGAAGATACATTCCAAACACAGCATAATATACTTGTCAAACGTACGCACTGGTACGCACATGCAATAGACAAGGAAAGATGTATGGATTCGTAACAACCGACAGCAATTTGAAGCAAATGTGCACCAAACCATAAACACCAGGGGCGTATCTATGAGAATATTTTATTAAATATTTAATTAAAATTGAAATAAATAAGACATTTACAATTTGTTCAGGGTCCACTACGCAGTTACTCATATTTTTGTAATATATTTTTTTTCAAAATATTACAAATTTTCATTAGATCCATCCTAAAATTATTAAAGAAAATTTACAAATTAGGCACTAAAAACTTATTTACCCATAGGTTACACACCACTGAGTTACATATTTGAAAATCTATACATTTGCATACATAGCTTATACAAAATAATTATGTTTGGTTAACTGTTTCAAAACGTACTGATCTTTTTTTTACCTGTGAAATGATATACCGGTTTTCTTTCTCCCGCTATTACTACCAGAATTATAAGATGAGCACTTTACCAGGTTTATACAGTATTTACACATAAAATAGTTCGAAATACTCATAATAATTGCACATAATCGATCGAGCACCAAAATCAATGTTGTGCACCAATAAAATGGGGGCCACTCGAAAATAGAACCTCACATGAATGTGAAGTGACAGTTGACATGCATTTTTGGGTGCGTCATATAACCTGTTTTTGACTTTGATAATCATATAATCATATAATCATAATCATATAATCATATAATCATATAATCATATAATCATATAATCATATAATCATATAATCATATAATCATATAATCATATAATCATATAATCATATAATCATATAATCATATAATCATATAATCATATAATCATATAATCATATAATCATATAATCATATAATCATATAATCATATAATCATATAATCATATAATCATTTAATCATATAATCATATAATCATATAATCATATCGATATACCTGTTTACTTTGGTCTTATTTTTCGCTTTCCACATTAACAGCGCAATAAATACAAAATTCTTATTCAGTGATTAAATTCAAATAAATATTTACCAAACTCTGCTATTTTTTTTATTTTAACAATGTTTTAACTAGTAGCAATGAAACTCAAAGTCAACCCACAAGTATTTAATATTGAAATCTAAACGTGACGTGTTTCGGTCAATGGATCATCATTAGGCTATAAGAAGAAAAATAATGGTATCAGGAGAGATTATACATTCAGTTACAAGTATAAAAAGATGCAATAAAATAGATTCAGTCAACTTATGTTCAATGCATAATTAACAAAGCATCAAATACTTTAATAATCTATAGAATTGAATTTACATTATAATGTTAAAGTTCTATGATTAGACAAATGTAAAAAAAATATGAAAAAAGTTATGTTTTATCACAAAACTGAAAAAAACTCACTTATACGTGCAAACTGCAGAATCATAGCGATTTAAATTGTTGATGGAAATGGAATTATAACAATAGAAATACATTAAGTAGTAATAGTTATGAAAAGTAAAAACTTAACGAACAATGTAATGCATTAGAAATAAGGTTAAAAAATATTAATATTGTGGATTGAAAAACAAGAGAACTAACAAGTTATAATTAAATAAATTTTGAAAGTGATTAGTATGAAAATTTTAGAAAAAAGTAGTATTAACAGGTTAAGAAAATATACAGGAAAGAAAATATTGGTGTGATAAACAATCCGATAAAATAAAGACTACCCTTAATAAGGAACTCGATCTGCATTGCACTTCTTGGAATAACCATGGATGTAATAAATACCTTAAAACTATAAAAATGTCCAGAGCTTAAATAACCTACTTAAGCTAAGTTAACTAAGCAAGCTACGAACTATGTCAAAAATTAACATTTAGGAATCAGTGATTTTCATTAGGTTGAATTTGGTTAACGAATGTTTAATGTTTTAATTAGTATTATTATTCATTCTGGATTTACATAGTATATGATGTTACTTGTCTTGAATGTAAATCCGTATATTTATGATAATTTGTTAATTTCAAAAACATAGCAACATTTTATGTGACATTAACCGTTTTGATATTTAAGACTGTTTTAGCGTTTCCCTAATATCTCGGCTATTAGTGAATAAAATCGTTTCATTTTTATCAGAGACATTCAAAAAAATTTCGAAACAATCTGTAGGTTTTGGATTTTTATATCAAGTTTTTAAAAAAAATGAAAAACTAATATTTAATATTATCAATTTTTAAAAATCAAAATTTGGGAACCTACAGATTGTTCCTTTATTTTTTTTCTTTTTACAATTTTTTTTTAAAAAGAAACCTTGATTGAGTTTTAAGGTATAGTCGGTGCAAAACAAAATTTGATACACGTCATCATAATTTTACGTCGACACGTATAGACAGTTTTGCCGGACTTTTAGTTTACAAGATTTAAAGATCGATTCGAATAAAACTATCCAAAACTACTTATTTGAAGTGACATCAAACAAAGTACCAACATTATTTTTGTATTTTTTTTCCTTTTGGGTATATGGGTTTAATAAAATAAAGAGTATAATAATATTTGCTTTTATTCGCTATAATTATATTCATCACTACTAGTTTCAGTTTGTTCATTGGGATTTATAATTATAGGTGCAATCTATAGTGTATCCAACAATCTCTCTCTATCAAACCATTTAAAAATTTCCTCTTAAGTATCATGGATAGTTTTTTTTCCAAATTTCTGGTGTAATCGTTTCAAGAGCTTCAGATCACATATTTAAATAGTCTGTTTCAGTGGTTGCGTCTCTGCCAATGTGTCTCTAATATTGTTTTGATGTACCTTATATCAGTTCTATGGGATTGAAAATACGCTGATATGGGGGTAAACGTAGCACTTTGTGTCTATATTGTTCGGCTAAATGGTCAGCCATATATATGACTGGTGGTTTATTTCTTAAAATTAAATTATTATCCCAAGGAAATTTCCAAAGTTAAGCTTAAAATTCAAAGTATTACTTTCATTTCTTACCTATTAACAATGTTCAGAAGTTTAACTTTTAGCATATTTTCTGTGAAATCAAGGTTTTCACTAGTCGACCGTTCTTTAATTTGTGGTGTGTTCCAACTTGTATTAGGTGTTTTATAGAGTAAAACATGGAGCATTGTCCATAACAATTATGCGGGGTTCTGTGAGATTAATTAACAGCTAGTTTTCAAACCACTTTAAAAAATTATCCTGATTCATTTCACCATGGTAATCGCTTAATTTGGTTTTTGAGGAAAATACTGCTTTCGCACTGTCAATAAACCCATTTTCATTCCCAGCATGGAGTATGATATATCTACGAAAAATAAAACTTATTGTTGAACAGAAACATTTAAAATTAACATGTAAATAGGTACAGAGACATATACTATTAATTATACTAAAATAACCGGAGAGTTTACCTATTACCATCAACTTTAGTCGTTTTGACACTCCTTTTTTCATTATTTTGCCATGAACGGTTTATGCTACTATTTTGAAATATCTATGTTTCATCAATAAAAACAAATTTATATAGACCTGCTTCTTTTCTTTAATGTAGTTCCTTAAAAATCTAACCCGTTTTACAGCAATATCAGAAAGCTCCATGAGCCCCCGTCTTGGTTCATCTTTTTTCCATTTGAAACCAATTTCCTTTAATAAATTTGATAAAGACCTTCGAGAACCTTCAAATAAGTGCCTTACTTTTAATTCAGCAAGTAAAGAATTTAAGTTACACCCTGTCCTGAAAACAAAAAAATATTATTTTTCTGGTCTTACAATTCAAAACAATTTAAATAGCTGTATTGAGGAAAAAGGCTTACTTTTTTCATACATATTTTAGATTACATCGGTATTAGTTACTTTTTTTTCATACCGACGTTTCTTTGGAGGCGACTTTAATATTCCATGGTCTTTCACAGTTTTTGAAATACTGGAAACAGTAGCCATACTGAGGTTGAGTGCAGCTGTCACACGCTAAAATAAAATGTTTTTGATTGAATTGGCTATAACTATACATAACTAAGTTAAATAAACACACAAATGTTTTCACGATATCTATAATATACTCTGGATATCGTGAAAATATTTGTATTTTTATTTAATTTAATTAATATTTTGTCTAATATACTGTTTAAAACTTTTTACTAACCTCTCGAACAGCAGCAACAGGTATGAAAGGGCCACCTTACCCTCGTTCTCTTTCAAAAAAAATTATCAAATAAGGTACTAGTTTTTTGCAGCGACTATTTAGTTGTTTTATATGTACTAATCGGTGACAACAGCAACGACGCGACTTGTTAATTACGGCTACCAACTTTATGTAAACAAATTTAAGTATTTTTTATTGATTTATTGAATGGAACATGTAATGTAAGTTGGGAACGATGCTTGGCAATTAAGACGAAATTAGTGACGTGAATTTTGTTTTGCACCGACTATATACCTTGTCC
The DNA here is from genome assembly GCA_035357415.1 of Ophraella communa. Classification (NCBI taxonomy): domain Eukaryota; kingdom Metazoa; phylum Arthropoda; class Insecta; order Coleoptera; family Chrysomelidae; genus Ophraella; species Ophraella communa. The sequence goes on from CM068981.1 coordinate 21,351,033, forward strand.
AGTATAAAAAATATAGGTGCACGTCATCAAAGTGAACAAATCGCTCTGTTTGTTAGTTGGACTCCCTTCATTCTTTTGCTACTGTCAATCAGTATCTTTTTTCACTGTAAATTCGGTAAATATTGAAATTTGTAGGGCGCAAGTTATTACAAAAGATAAATAAATGCTTTAAGAAAGGTTTCGTAATTAATTTTATATCAAATACAACTCGTGGGCTTATAAAATATTACCTTTAAACGAACAGAGCTCATGCTAAAATATTTTATAAGTTGGCAAAATTGCGCTCTGTTGCCGCGTTCAAACCTAGCGTTATATTGTAGTAAAATAAAAAGAAGAATATTAGAGAAACTTCGTTTGATATTTACTAGATTCTAATAATATTTTAAATGCTTGGGAACACAGTCCCGTTCTGACAGCTGTGACGTGCAACTATATTTATAATGGACAAGGTATATATTATTTCGAGAATATAATATTATTTGGAACTATTAAAAGTATCTCGCGCTCTCTCTGCTTCTTGCTACTGCTAGTGCGCTACGCGTTAGTGAGAATTATCAAATCCACCTGGGTCGAACTCAAGGATTTTAGATTTGATTTACAAAAAAACAGCTAAACTAAGTTTTACGAATTTTTACCAAAAATGGAGTATATGAAAATGTGATAAATAGAAGTGTTTAAAAAGAAAAAAGGAGAAAGATATGGTTAAAACAAAAATTATAAATATATAAATAATAAATTAGTGTCAATTATTATACAAACCATTAAATGTTTCTACAAGAAGTTTAAAAATTTTAAAACGATATGACAATTAATGAAATAATTATAATAAATTTATATAACTCGATGGATCTGTTTTATAATACAAAAAAGTAAAGATTTAAAAATCAAAAGAAATACAAAATCTTTTAAAATGACATTTTAACGTCTATACGCACGACAAAGTCTTTGCAGGCATGCTCTCAGGCAAAACGTTGTGTCTAGCCGGTCAGTTCCGTTTATTTTTTAAAATAAACTCATTGGGTTGACTTTTAAAAAATATTAAAAATAAAATATTAAACTCATTGGCGACATTGGATTTAGGTAAGAGGGCTTCTCTAATAAAAGGTACACATAAAATTTATTGGACAGCAGGATTGCATTTTAAATTTAAATCTCTAAAAAATCAAATAAAGGCTGTTTATTTGGTGCTCTCTTTCAGTTTTTCCCTAATATCTCCGTTATTTTTAAATAAAATTATTTTATTCTTTGCAGAGGTACTGAAAACTTAACTCCAAACAATTTGTAGCTAAATGTTTATGTCCTCGTTTACAAAAAGAATGAAAGTTAAAATTTAATTTTGTCAAATTACAAATATTAATTTTTAAAAACCTACAGATTGATCCCTATTTTTTTATAGTTTGTTTAAGAGGGGCGTCAAAAATATGACAGCTGAAAACGGGTGGTAAGCCTGAATTGTACCCAAAATTTCAATCATTTTGTAAACAACAAATCTAAAGAAATCCTTTAAATTACGTATTCAAATTTCAACAGGATATAGCTTAGACCTTTCTCTAGTAGATAAGGTTTTTTAGTTAAGTTTTATATTGTAATAAAAGAGATATTGGCGTTTAAGTGATGGTAAGTTTTTAAAAAGTTTGACAATTTATGATCACGAATTTTAACGCCAGAAGCTTAACTCCTAAAGAAAGCATAGAGAATGCGACTAGCAAAATATGAAGTTAAAAATTTTTGAAATTTGTTGCACGCAAAATTTAAACATTATGCCAACTTGTCAATTTAGTTCAACAGCTTTGGTGGCCGAGACGTATGTCTATTCTAATTCTCCGAATCAAAACTTCACTTAACATAACCAAGCTAACCTTATTTCTCGTTTATAACGTCAAAATATATTAATTTTAGTGTTTTGCTTTTAAATATATAATTGTCTATATTAATATTTTTTTTTATAATTTACCAGAAGTAAAAAAAAAGTTAATTTTAAAGTATATTTTTACAATTTGCGTTGGTTTTTACATCTTTATAGCATTATTCAACTGTGATATGTACAAGGTGTTTTTGTTGATATTTAGTGTTATGAACCGTTGTTATTTCCTTAATTACTTTAAACTTAAACACAGTTGTCTTATTTTGGTCGAATTGGTAAAAATGTGAGTTTTGAGAGACCTGATTTTTCTTTATACTTTTTTAATCTTTTAAGTTAATTAATATTTTATATCTTTATTTGTTATGTAACATAAACCCAATCTCTAAGGGATTTACATTTATAAAATAAAACCATATATGTAAATATTAACAGCTAAGTGTTAAACTGTTTTTCTAAATAGGCATGATAATAATGTCCACAAAGTAAGGGTTTCTACAATATTTATTTACATGTTCAATATGTATAAATATAATAGCTTTCTCTTTAGACAATGTGAAGAATTAAAATTTACAGTCAAATATGTAATATTTTTATTAAAACAGTTTTACAAATTTGGGTTGGATACTGGATACGTCTGTTATCTTTATTCATCCATGGCAATATCATCTTTACATTCAGCATATCCTCAAAATAAAACAAAAAGTTTGTAGGTAAATGATAAAACAGACCAAAGGATTCCATATTCATGTCATAATATGGTGAACTGGGTACATATAAATGAGAAAATGAGTCCTAAAAAAGAAAAACATAAATTATTTACTTGTTATTTACTAATAATATGCAGATGTTATTTGGTAATATTTAAATTGTAATTGAACCCTAAAATAAACATTTGTATTTTAAAACACATAGTAGCCCACAATAGGTTTTATATTGATGTAGCCATGGGTTCTATAAGGGTCCAGATTCAATGTTTTTGAAGAAAGAGTTCTAAAAAATAAAAGATTAGAATTAACATTAAAAATCATTAATTATTTACTATAAATAGAATAAAACCTGTGTAGGCAGTTACTTCAGGTCCAAAGTTTTTGAGGAAATAGTTCTAAAAAATTAAAGATTAGAAATGAAATATAAAAAATAAATATAAAATTATTCATAACTTTACTAACTCACTTACAAATTTTGTCAGTCTTCTTACTATCAACAGAATACAACCAGTGTAGGCAGTTATTTGAGGTCCAAAGTTTTTGAGGAAACAGTAGCATGCATTTTGAACACCATCAATTTATTTCTCCATCAATTTGATTATCTAAACATAGATGAAATAACATATATGGTTGCCAGAAAAAGTATATTGCTAAAAATAGTATTTTCAGGACATTTTTGAAATACTTTAGAAAAGTAGTAACCTATTGAATCTTGTAGATATTCCACCTAATAAAATAATCAAAAATTAATCAAATAGTTTTGATTTAAAAAATGATACTAATATTCTTCCTGGTCTATCCTAGTATTTAAAGTAGACAAAGGATGGCTCAAAGGAGGAGTAGCATTAACACTTCTCTGAGATGCCCTAGTAAAGCCTCTTATATGAAACCAAAGAAATATGCTATCCAGGTAATGCTGATTATTTAGTATCAAGAGACAAATTCACAGGGGAATAAGCACACAGTAGCAGTAATACACAAAATACCACTGATTTCAATTTTCCAAAGAAAATACTTCAACATGGGCTCATACTATTGGTAGGTACCCAAAAAGAAGAAAATTCATACATCTAAAATGCAAAATACCTATATCAATACATCTTTTAAAACTAAATTTGATATTTAGACCTGAATCATATATACTAATAGTATATTACATAACGAATGTGGAAAGTGAAGTATTACGTACGAGAGAAGTTTAGCACGAGCCGCGTAGTGGCGAGTGCGGAAACGTAACGAGTGCAAGAAATACACTTTCCAACGCGTTGTGTACACGATTTTTCCTACGACCCCAATATTTCTTATAATAATAAATATTTTAAATTTATTTATAAAATTTATTTTAATTGTTAGTCATGTTAAAAATTAGGATTTAAACGAGTTTATATATTGCATGGAAATATAATTAATTAAAATCAAATAACCACCTTTCTCAGGAACTCACATCAAAATTCTTTATTAGCTAAATGACATTTTAATTTTTTTTGTGGGCTCTATAAAAATTAAAAGTAAAATGGTCAGTCGGTGAAATTAATTGAAAAGTAATGTAATAATAATAGACACAAAGATAATTGTGAACAGAAACACAAACATAACTTCAAAAATCCACATTCGACACATGCATATATAAAAAAGAAGAATAAACTGTTCTTCTTTCTAAAAGTGTTTTTATAAAAATAATAATACTGAATAAAAATATGTTTATTTTTTAAAAATTTAAAAACCTATAAGAAACTTTTATCTTTATTCTTACTTTATACAGAAAAAATTGTATTGGCAATTACAATACAATATTTGACACAAGGAAGATTTAAAAAAAAATTTAATGGTCCTTGCTTTGACATTTATGTGTTTTTACTATTGATAAATTTGACGTAAATCAGATCATAGAATTATATTTTTTTACTTTTCAATACGTGTATTGATATTTACTTTTCAATACGTGTATTGATATTAGCTACTTTCTTAAGTACAAATAATTGTGCAAACTAGCACTTTCATATGTGGTCGTAGGAAAAATAAATAATCAATACCTATTAATTGTAAAAAACTAAACCAGTAAATAAACAAATTAAAACTTACCTCTAATCACTTCTGATTACTAAATGAAAAGTACTTTCAAATGTAAATAAAATATGGATCTATATAAAATAAATTAGATTTTTCAGAGTTTTTCATTTGTGTGAAAGACACCAGTTAAAAATTTAAAGTTACAATCCTATTGGATACATTTTAATTTCTATTGATTCCACAAAGTATGGGGTTGACAGTTTTGGAATATAATTAATAAAGTCATAATTTAATAATCCAATTAATTTTATTAAGATATACCCATAACATTAACAATTATGTTTAGTACTTGCTAATAGTCAGCTTATCTTCAGGTATCTTGAAACAGGTGCACAAAGTGTATTTCTATATATAGTAGATTGGTAAGTTATTATCGTAGGTTATTGAAAATATGAAAATATTTTTCTTGCACCACATTCTCAAAATAAAAATAAACTATAAGCTTTATTGTAGGGTGTGCTTTACTTTGTACTCCATTTTTCATTAAATCATGGATCTGGGTGGTAATTTACAAAGGTATGTCCAATACTCCAACTAAAAGATAAATGATATTTATTTATTTGAGCAGTAAAAAATTAGCAAGGTACTTACTTGAAGTCATATTGAAGACAGACTAACCTATTAATGTTTACAAAGATTATAGCAACACTTTTGCAATAATCATCAAAAGTATTTAAATTTTTCCCCACAGAATAAATTCTAAAAATTTACATCTACTTCAACACCTTCAAATTAATACATCCATCAGAAAGTAAATAAAAAAATATCTGATAAAACTAACCTCGTTTAATTTTGAATTGTTGCCAATACATTTCAATATCAATTTTAAAAAAGGTATAATTACATACTTTCCACTTTATTCCAATTTTTCTTTAGACCATGTTAATGTGTAATATGTTTTTATTATAATTAATATATTTATCTAATAAATACCTTAATTAGTAAGGGTTAGTACCAGATCTGGGTAGTTTCCGGATACATCATCCGGATACTTTTTTAATTTTGTACCCGGTATCCGTATCCTAGACCAAATTTTAAAGTATCTGGTATCCGTATACTGTTTTAGATATTCGGATAGTTTTAAATATTACTTATCGTCCTACGATAATGCACCTAACGTAGGCACAACATTGTCCTTCCTTCAATTCAGATGTATCTAGCTAATATGTTAAATCTTTCGTAGTGGTCACCGTTACAATATACTCGTATTATTATATAGCTAACAGAGCTTTGTTTTTACCTAATTAGTTATAAATCTTCATAAGTGCGTTGTTTAATTAATTACTTACATTTATTTTTTATATCTCTCTTTTCAAGAACCCCTTTGTATCCTGTATTTATAATTGAAAGAAATTATTTTTCGGATTATAATAAAGGACATCCTTATATTAATATTTTTATTTTAGTGTACCTACAAGTACAAATAAGTACACCCCATAAAAATTTTAAAATTTGAAACTCGGCTGCTCCGATGCTGGTCAAATTCAATATACTTATCAAAAGCTTAGGCAGTGACACGAAAAAGCTTAGCATTTAATGTATTTTTATTATTATATATTACATTAAAAATACATGCACATCACACAGCAAGTCCCAATTCATATAGCTCTCTCTGGAAGTTAAAGTCAGAATCTAAAATCAAAACAATTTGATATCTGGAAGGAAAACCTGAACCTGCAAAAATTTTTAGAATATATCTTATGGATTTTGTCCTTTACGATGTTCGGGCTGTTTCATTGATATGTGTAGATGATAGTTTTTTCTTTTTGAATTTTTTAAAAACATTTTTCTTATATTTTCTTTAGTTACCCTAATATTCCTCTTTGATACGCAATTAGGTTGGTAACCCTTCCTGACTTAGGTTGGTACTATACTATTTCCGTTTTGTACTTTCCTACTCTAACAATCCCTTGACTTTCATACGTATAAAGTTCTTATTCAAGTGCACTTGTACAGTTTTTCTGTTCTGCAAATTTGAAATGCTCTTTATGCTATTCATATTGGTTTACATAGCCTTTCTGTTTATATTGAGAAGACTACAAATAATCTATACTTACTGTTTAGGATCGACTTGTCTTCTTAATTCCCAGGAGATTGAGCTACCACCATGGTACTCTCCTTTCTTAAATTGTTTTTTACAATCAACTCTTTTTTCTTCTTCATGTTTGCTTTTTCTACTGTTACTTCCCATAAAATATATATTGTAATGATTAAAAATTAAATTAAAATTATCTTATCTTATGTGTCAGAACAATCCATGTTTTATAAAGAAAAAGGATATATAATAATAATAGTCTTCAGTAAAATGAATTTCAAAGCTTCTTTTATTCTGAATTATACACATTAACTAGGTATACTGAATAAACTTGAGTCCAACAATAATTTGAGTTTGAAAACACTATAATTCAGTAGTCTGGTTAAGTAATCTTTGTCTTAGATGTCGAATCATGCATCAAGTTCAAGTTACCTAAAAACCAATTAAACATATTAGTTACAACAAGTAATATTTAAGTATCATCATTAGAATAAGTTTAATTAGAAATATAAAATGAAAGTAACAAGTTAAGTTTAATATCAACAAAACAAGAAGTATTATTATTATTATAAAGTATGAGTAGTTTATAAGCTATGATTTAGATTTAATATTTTAAATAAACAATGATACCAAAAGAAACTAATAGTAATACAAACAAATAAGCCAAAATTAAGTTTGTAATAGAATAATAAAAGTACTTACAGATAGTAATGGTCTATGATTTCAACATCCATAATAGTGGATATAACATTGAGAATTCCAGTATTTGAATATACCTAAAAACATTCAATTTATTAAATAACAACATATAATATGTAATATAAACAAACAAACATGTGATTTATAAACTGTGAGTGACAGGGTGAAACCCAAATAGAAACAGTGATAGTGCACCCGAATCTATAAAGTGATAGGACTCTAGTAATCAAACTATCGGACATAAAAATTATGTTTAAACAAGTAATGAAAGTGATAGCGACACTATAAATAAACAATATGTATTAGATAAAAGGTATGAAATGTGAAATTGCAATGTGAAAGGACACTGGAGATTATGGTTGCAAAATACCAGAACAGTATTAAATTTGTTATTATTATTATTTGTATAGGTTATTAATATGTTTTTTCGTCGACCTCTAGGAAAAGTTACATTTTACGTACTGATTTCCGGACGAAAAATCGACTATTATTGGAGGCAAGTACTTTTCGTCCGCAAACACTTTTCGTCCGCTGCGGTTGCTATGGTACGGCACTGTTCGAGAGCGGCGATTGAATAATTTTCGTTTAATAAAAACGTAGGCGCCTGTGACAATTACTGTCATTTGCTGTTGTCAAATGAAGTAATTACGAAATTCGCTAGATTTTACGTGTGAATAAGACCGCGGTGTGTGTTCAAAGTAATCAAAAATGAATAGTGATAGCGATGTGGATGTAAGTAATACTCCTCCGGAGCTACGGGAATTGGCAAATACGGCCACGTTGGATTTACTCCCACAGAAATCACGAATTTTATACGAAAAACAATACAACAAATTCAAGAACTGGCGTCAGGAACATAAGGTGAGAATCTCTCAGAAAATGTTCTTCTGGCCTATTTTTCTAGTAAAGCTGATGAGAATAATTATAAGTCCTCGACGCTATGGTCAATATACTCTATGCTAAAGTCTACACTAGCCATCAAGGAAAACGTTAACATATCCAAATTTCCGAAACTTATTGCATTTTTGAAAAAACAAAGCGTTAGGTACAAAGCGAAAAAATCTAGAGTATTCAGTCGAGATGAAATAAACAGATTTCTTGGTGATGCCCTGATGACACTTATCTTTTGCACAAGGTAAAATGTTTTTAGTTATTTTGCTGATGCATTTATTGTTATATTATATTTCAGCTCTGTTTGATTATTGGAATTGCTGGGGCTTGTCGAAGAGACGAACTACGTAAAATAACGACCAAGGATATTGTTTATCAAAGCAACATGCTTGTAATAACCATTCCAGACTCAAAAAATGGTAAAAGGCGTGTTTTTACAGTTACAGACAAACTTTGCGACGGAGTGAATCCTTTAGAAATATTTCGACAATACGCCAACTTAAGACCGAAGCATTGTAATCATAATATATTTTTTGTCAATTATAAATCAGGAAAGTGTACAGTGCAAGTGGTTGGTGTGCATACATTTGCAAAGATACCTAGCTTAATCGCAAAATAGTTAAAATTGCCGAACGAACTAGAGTACACCGGGCATTGTTATCGGCGCACATCTGCAACACTTTTAGTCAATGCCGGCGCAGATATGCTGTCACTAAAACAGCACGGAGGATGGAAATCCTCAACAGTCGCCGAGGGTTACATTGAGAATTCCATTCCCAATAAAATAAATGTATCAAAAAGTATTTTTACTGGTCAAGCACTCCGAGAGGGAAGTTTTAGAAATAGTGATGCCGGAGCATCTGCATCTGAAGTTGCATCAACAAGTACCCAAAATCAAAACTTGTCTCTGGCATCTTCTTCGACAGCAGGAATTAATATTAATAATTGCACAAACTGTTCTTTCAATATCCATCTTCGAGATTGATAATTTTGTAGTAATATGATTTAAGTAGAGAGTTGTTACACTTCAAATCAGAATACATTTTTTATAATTTTATTTGAATTATGATCGAGTCTGCAGTTGGGAGAGTGGGACGTAGCCGGGGGTAGCAAATAGGTGAGTTCTTACTTTCATAAAAGCGTAGGGGACGACGAAAAAATGAAATATGCACCTCTATTCCGGTAATTAAAAAAGGTGAAAATTAATAAAAAAACCTAAAAAAATACAATTCGACGTTCCAAATTTGTTTACCACCAAACGTTTGAAAATTGGCTTCACTCACACGCATAATTTTTCATTACCATGCGCTGTCCTCCCTCTTTCCTAGTCTAAGTTATTCGTCTATCTACTTTAGTGATATGTAATAATCTTATGAATGAACACTTACCAATGAAAAAACAGTAATTAACTCCCAAAAATCAAGAAAATACAATAAAATAGTTAATAACACCTATAAAACATACCATAAAAATGTAGTTTTGGAATCATTCGGTTTGACACTTACGTCACTACTTTCCCAGTCCATTTGTATTCAGATTTGTTTTATCATATTTTTGAAGTAAACGAGACTTGAGTTATCTCTTTAGATTGTGTATCATTATGATTTTATTAGCCAATAAAACAGACCAAAATAAATTGAAATAATATTAAATTTGATTTAGGTAAATTTTAGTAATTATTTTACTGACCAATTTGATTTAGGTAAATTTTAGTAATTATTTTACTGACCATTTATAATTTGAAGGACAATATTATTTCCGTTCAACATTACTTTCCCATTCTCATCAAATACCGGTTTCCAAGTTTCCATTTTTTATAGAAATATTTATATTTTAAAAATACCAATCTGACAAAAAACCTTGAATTGTATTAAAGGTTAGAAAAAACACTGAAATTCCAACCCAAAAACCTGGTAGTTGCGGTGCTTGACCGGTAGAGTTACCGCTGAATTTAGAAACACTCACAAAGTCAGGAACGGTTAATTTTGGAACGCTTCGGTGTGCAACCGGTTGACACCGTGGCATTCACCGGTGAATACTGGAAAATGCCCATAACGTTATAAAAACATTCAATTTATTTCACACAAAAAATTGAAACATGTGACTTAAAATTTTTATAATTGAGAGATTGATAATGTTTATTGTAATTTAACTTTATTTTAAAAACATATCGTATAGTTTCCTTCTATTGAATTTGGCACCTGCGCTTTACACTTCAAACTTCAAATTGTCGAGAATCGAGTTCTAGGCATCACGTCATGGCGTCAGTTGTCTACCACATTGAACATCGTGTAGTGGCACGTGGAAATTTTATTGGATTATTTAAGGATACAACAAATTACAGGTAATTAATTATTTATTCCATCTCCAATTTTCATAAATAGGTTGGATTTATTCCAATAGTTCCATAAATAATGACATAATATACAATTTTTCCAATTGACACTTAAATTGGATATATCTGCTAACTAAGCCGCCATTAAAGTCTAATTTCTCTTTTGTTTCTACATTTGTGCATAGGTTCGGCCTTTGAATAAAATGTAACTGACCACAAAACAAAGAAATCTGCAGTATTTATACCCTTTCTCCCAGAATGACATATTAGACTTAAATTATTGAAATTCAACTGTTTTACTAGGCAATTTTTCGTAATTTTCTGATAAGTCTCTTTAATTAATATTACTTTAATGATTCTTTTGTTGGGTGATAATTAAACTTTAACTTTAATAATTGATAATAAATCAACTTTCATTAATTAAATTTCACATTTTCCCTGTTAATTTTTACTTTAAAACGGAGCGAAGTGACAGCTACCGGTTATTAATCAAAATGAAATTTTTAAAAAAAATATGAGCAAAACATTTAACATCTAATAAATAATAACATAATTACATTTCTTAATGTTTGAAATATTTATGTATATTGTTTTCTATGGCTAATATTCTATAACTTTTTTATAAATTACTTTTAAAATTACTTAATCTCCACCATTTTATATACAAATTTAAATTAAATTACATGATTAACAAACATTTTTACTCTATAACATACAAAACTTTAGTGTAATAGTTATTTATGTACCAAGGATGAAAAACTGTCTATTATAGTCGAGCATGCAAATTGCTAGCTGAGGCGCAGCCGAGGCTAGCAAGCAGGCGAGACAATAGACAGTTTTTCGTCCTTGGTACATAAATAACTATTACACTAAAGTTTTGTATGTTATAGAGTAAAAATGTTTGTTAATCATGTAATTTAATTTAAATTTGTATATAAAATGGTGGAGATTAAGTAATTTTAAAAGTAATTTATAAAAAAGTTAAAGAATATTAGCCATAGAAAACAGTATCCATCAATATTTCAAACATTAAGGAATGTAATTATGTTAAAATTTATTAGATGTTAAATGTTTTGGCTCATAATTTTTTTAAAAATTTCATTTTGAATAATAACCGGTAGCTGTCACTTCGCTCCGTTTTAAAGTAAAAATTAACAGGGAAAAGGTGAAATTTAATTAATGAAAGTTGAATTATTATCAATTATTAAAGTAAAAGTTTAATTATCACCTAACAAAAGAATTATTAAAGTAATATTAATTCAATAGATTTATTAGAAAATAACGAAAAATTGCCTAGTAAAACAGTTGAATTTCAATAATTTAAGTCTAATATGTCATTCTGGGAGAAAGGGTATATATACTGCGGATTTCTTTGTTTTGTGGTCAGTTACATTTTATTCAAAGGCCGAACCTATGCCCAAATTTAGAAACAAAAGAGAAATTAGACTTTAATGGCGGCTTAGTTAGCAGATATATCCAATTTAAGTGTCAATTGGAAAAATTGTATATTATGTCATTATTTATGGAACTATTGGAATAAATCCAACCTATTTATGAAAATTGGAGATGGAATAAATAATTAATTACCTGTAATTTGTTGTATCCTTAAATAATCCAATAAAATTTCCACGTGCCACTACACGATGTTCAATGTGGTAGACAACTGACGCCATGACGTGATGCCTAGAACTCGATTCTCGACAATTTGAAGTTTGAAGTGTAAAGCGCAGGTGCCAAATTCAATAGAAGGAAACTATACGATATGTTTTTAAAATAAAGTTAAATTACAATAAACATTATCAATCTCTCAATTATAAAATTTTAAGTCACATGTTTCAATTTTTGTGTGAAATAAATTGAATGTTTTATAACGTTATGGGCATTTTCCAGTATTCACCGGTGAATGCCACGGTGTCAACCGGTTGCACACCGAAGCGTTCCAAAATTAACCGTTCCTGACTTTGTGAGTGTTTCTAAATTCAGCGGTAACTTCACCGGTCAAGCACCGCAACTACCAGGTTTTTGGGTTGGAATTTCAGTGTTTTTTCTAACCTTTAATACAATTCAAGGTTTTTTGTCAGATTGGTATTTTTAAAATATAAATATTTCTATAAAAAATGGAAACTTGGAAACCGGTATTTGATGAGAATGGGAAAGTAATGTTGAACGGAAATAATATTGTCCTTCAAATTATAAATGGTCAGTAAAATAATTACTAAAATTTACCTAAATCAAATTGGTCAGTAAAATAATTACTAAAATTTACCTAAATCAAATTTAATATTATTTCAATTTATTTTGGTCTGTTTTATTGGCTAATAAAATCATAATGATACACAATCTAAAGAGATAACTCAAGTCTCGTTTACTTCAAAAATATGATAAAACAAATCTGAATACAAATGGACTGGGAAAGTAGTGACGTAAGTGTCAAACCGAATGATTCCAAAACTACATTTTTATGGTATGTTTTATAGGTGTTATTAACTATTTTATTGTATTTTCTTGATTTTTGGGAGTTAATTACTGTTTTTTCATTGGTAAGTGTTCATTCATAAGATTATTACATATCACTAAAGTAGATAGACGAATAACTTAGACTAGGAAAGAGGGAGGACAGCGCATGGTAATGAAAAATTATGCGTGTGAGTGAAGCCAATTTTCAAACGTTTGGTGGTAAACAAATTTGGAACGTCGAATTGTATTTTTTTAGTTTTTTTATTAATTTTCACCTTTTTTAATTACCGGAATAGACATTTTAAAATGGTTAATTGTGCAGTTTATAAGTGCAACAGTCAGAGTGCTAAAAAAGAGGAAGGAATTTCATTTTATAGGTAAAAAGTATTTTAAAACTATTTCCTTGAAATTTATTTTTATTAATATTACAGCTTTCAGGTAATAGATGTTTAACTAAATCACATATGTTATGTATCATAACTCAAACTAATAGTACATACATTTTGAAAACTGTTTTCATTCAGTTTTAAAGATTATTTTTCAATTAATTGTTATTATTTTCTCATAGATGTAATAGTTTTGCAGTGGCGTGGAACAAAAACATATATTTAAAATAGATAAAATAGATTAAAACTGTAATATTTATTAAATAAATATGTTTTAAAATGATTGTTGTTTTTTTTGGAGCAGTACATATTTAAAGACTTTTTTAAATTAGATTTGTAATACGAAATAATGAAAATGATTATTTAATAATCGTATAAGAAAAATCGTATGATACGCCTATGTCAATATTGTCCGCCATTAGTTTGGTGGTAAATGGGTTACATAAATTGATTCCAATGCGCAGTCCTCTCTCTTTCCTTGTCTAAGACGAATAATTTCCGTAAAAATATTATGATATAACCTTCAAAGTTGTGCATTGTCATAAATTGTAAGAATACTTACAAAAACGGTACTTTAAAAATCGAAATTTGGAAAGATTTTGCTAATATGTATTTAATTATGATACTTTCTTTATATTTCAAAGTATAGTAATAACAAAATAACTCAAACAAAAGTTATTTCTGGAGATTTATAATGTTGCCGTTTGGAATCATTTCGTTGACATTTCCCAGTTTAACAGCATAGAACACAAATTTTGACGTCACACTTTCCCAGTCCATTCATAACACAGAACACAAAAAAAACAAATTGAAATGTCAAAACATCGGTCATCTACCAAAGCGTTTCAATATTCCACAGAAACCATAGAGAACCTGACATTGACCATAAAAAAACCGGTTTATTCGACTAGTTTATTTACGGTGAATATTGGAAAATGCCCCTTATTCAAACCAATATAAATATAAAATCGAGTTGTTAGAAAGTTGATGTTGAATCGATTAACGATTTGTTTTAAAATATCGAAGTCATAGAATTAGAATAAACGAATAGTTTCGAACCAACTGATAAACAGGGTCGTATTTTAAAATTTTGGTATCACATTTACAAGTTAATTTAAATTTGAATAATATAAATTTGAACCGACTACTGAGTAATAGAGTTCTCATGTGCATAAAATTGTATACCGGGTTGATCATAAAATAATTTTAAACAAGATAAAATTAAACAAGATAAAATTAAATTAAAAACATATAATAAATATTTATAATTATAATTAAAATAAAAGAAAAATTAAATTCATTTAAACAGAAGCTTATAATAACTCAAAAAAAAATTAATTTATATTCCAAGAAATAATTAATTTAATCAATCTAAATTCACAGTACATACTAGATACACTTTTAATATTTGTATACATTACAATATATTTCCTCTAGGATAAAACATCCTTACTTTTTTATCTTTTATATGTTTCTCCCTAATTTCTCTCCACATGTTATTTTAACCTACACACTTATTAGACTCTATCTTCGTTGATAGCGTCTGATTTTCTGTTTTCTTCTTCTTTTTACTTCATAATTCTCTTTATCATTTATGTTTAAATTTTAAAATCTCATAAATAAGAATGCAATTTCTGTGTTCTACACATACAGATGAGTTTGTAGACATTTCACGTGCTGTTAACGATTTTTTACTTTGTCACTTCAATTTGAAAAGTTTTAAACATATTTTTAATGTAATCATGTAACCTCTATT
The DNA here is from genome assembly GCA_035357415.1 of Ophraella communa. Taxonomy (NCBI): domain Eukaryota; kingdom Metazoa; phylum Arthropoda; class Insecta; order Coleoptera; family Chrysomelidae; genus Ophraella; species Ophraella communa. Next base: position 21,366,233 of record CM068981.1, read on the forward strand.
AATTATACTTCTATATAACTAATTTTGATTCTTCGCGAATCGGTCTAAGGACCGAAACATGTCGCTTTTATAGTTACAAGCACCTTTTTTTATTAAAATTGTGGATTGACTTTGAGTTTTATTGCTATTATATATGATTATATTTTACACTGTATTAAGTAGGTTCCTTTAGTAGCTGAAGGACTGTTAATTTGGTTCGGGCTAGATAAGATAGTCTAATTTTGCGTCTATTTGTGTAGTAGGGGCAAACTATTGGGATATGTTCCTTGGTTAATTGAACCTGGCAGTGCTGACAGTGGGGTTGAGGAGATGAATTCATTAAGTGGCCGTGGGTGAGTCGGGTATAGCCTATGCGCAATCTTCTCATGACGGCCTTTTCCTTCCTTGTTAGACCTGGCATGTTGAATCTGTCGATCTTGGGGTGTATTTTTTCAGGAATAGTACAGGGAATGGAGCATTTCACCTGGCAATTTTTTCGTCCAGCATGGATTGACTTAAAATTTTAACAAAATGTAAGTGATAGCCCAAGGATCCAAATCTATATCGAACTGAAGAGCGATAAAGCATTGGGAGTGGTTGCCACCCCATCTAAAAAGTAATTCTAAACAAAAAATGTTGTATACATTTTTTTTGTAAAATCAATATTCTCCAGTTATTCGCGATTGAAAGTAACGCTTTTTAGAGGAAAAAATCGACGTTTTTTATATGTTTTTCGCGGATAACCAGAAAATTATGCATTTTATCAAATAAACTGGATTGAGCAAAACTGTAGCTTTTAAAAAAACAAGTAAAATCCTTTTTTATAATTTTTCTAAAACCCATAGGAACCGAGATATGGCCTATCAATGATTAGCTTTTTTTCCCAAATGCAAAATGTGATAGATTCAAAGTCAAATACCGGAAAAATTATGCATTTTTCGTAGAAAACTCATAGAATCTTTTTCAAAGAGCATAATTAGGCCTTTCTTTAAAAAAAGGTCTGTAGCATCAAAATTGAGTGAATTATGACAAAAATAATGTCAGTACTGAATTTTTTATACAAAAAAATCGGTGAAAACAACCCCCTAACTACCCCCCTAATTAAAATTATCTTTACCCTTGTGCAATTCTCTTTGTACATGTATGGTTAATATGTCCAAGAAGTTTGACCAATTTAAAAGATTTTTTGCACAGTTAATATTTGACGAGATATAGCCGTTAAACGTAGTCTATTTACGCACGAGCTCCACCTTTTTTTAGCCCTTTAAACTCACCCAATTTAAAAACGAAAGGGTCTAAAGAGATTTAACTTACAGATTCTTTTAGTTCTTGAAAAACCCTACAAAATCGTTTTTGAATAAACTTTTTATTAAAAATGAAGGAAATACGTTAATAAAACCAATCGACTTTTTTTTCGAAAAATTCCAATTCAACAGTGGCTTGGAAATGAAATCATCCGAGCAACAGATTGGGGATGGTATGTCAAAGATGATTCATTACTACCAGTGCGCATGAAAAAACCACCTGCACCCGATGAACTCTTAAAAATGATTTTTTGCCAATGCAAAAAAGGGTGCGGCGCATTATGCGGTTGCAGAAAAGTTGGTTTATATTGCAATTCCACTTGTTCTGCGCATTTTTATGTAAATAATTTTTTTTTGGACCTAAGTCTACTTTTTTTCAATTTATATCTATTACAATAGTTTATAAAAATTGCTTGCAATGTTGTGAAGGGTGGCTTTTAAAGGTTGAAAAGTTACTTCATGCACGTGACACATTTTTTTACAGCGGAATTATTGACTATTAATCCCTGTTAGCATTAATCATTTTTCTCTTGGCAAATTTTTTTTTTACATATAACACTAATAACAATTGAAAAAGTATAAAATTGTATTTTGAAATGTAACAAATTCATCATTTTACTAATTCAAACCAATTTTCACCCATCTTAAGATTTATAATTCTATTTTTTTAATTTTTGGCAATTAGGGGTAGTTTTCACCCCTAAGAAACAATCAGGGTTCGTCGTCATAACATGAAATATAAAGCAGAGGGTGAGTTGAGCCTAATCCCAAATTTTTATGCAAATCAATCAGAGGTGAAATCATTTTTTAAGGATTCGTGATTTTTTTTTCATTAAGCTATAACAGGGGCTGCTTTTTAAGGGTTGAAATATGATGGAATTGTATTCCGAAGCACAAAACAATCATTATTCAACTTATCCAATCCAAATCTTACCCATTTTCAGGTTTAAAATGTTATCTTATGATTTTTCACAAATAAGGGTAGTTTTCACCCCTAAAAACCGTTTATCGCCCTTCGGTTCGATATAGATTTTGAACCTTCGGCTATCACCTACCTTCTGTTAAAACTTCAAGTCAATCCAAGCTGGACGAAAAAATTCCCTGTACTAGAAAGCTGTAGTATTATTCCAATGGTTCTGCCAATTCTTGCGGAAAAGTTGTTTACTATCAATCTTTAGATCGGTGGATATTTGTAAGTTGATCGGTTTGGATGATGTTGATGCTGCTTCCTTTGCTAGACAAGATGGAAATGTCAAGAGAAATTAACTTTTGGCAGGTATCATGAATACGTTGAATAAGAGGATGGATGGGAAAAAGATTATTAATTGACTGTACAAATGGCAATATGCTGATGGGGTTCTGAGCTAAATTTAAGAGCTTGTAGGATGGCATACAGCTCTCTAGTAAATACACTGCTAGAGTTGGAAATTCGGTATGAGCTAAGGGATGCGAAAGTGCACATCCAACTCCATCCTTAGTCTCTGATGCATCAGTGTAGAGTGTAGAGGATCATGTCGTAATGCTTTTTGTCGAGTATTTCCATAAATGCTTTTCGTATAATAGCATGATTAGTATCTTCTTTTCGGTACTTTTGGTGAGAGAAATTTCGAAATTCGGGAGATAATTGGTCCAGGGAGGATTTGTTGGTGTGGGTATTCGGATAGTTTGGTAAAGTTGGATATGTGATTTTATTGATTAAAGTAGGATGGGAAAGGAATATATGCGTGGTGTGGGAGATTAAATATTTGTGCTACAAAGTGTTGTGATTTTAGGAAAAAACTGGGTTATAAGAATTTACTGAGACTGTAGTTGAGTAGGAGGAGGTATTGACGTCTAAGCCAGAGAGGGGGTTCATTGGCTTCTATATAAAGGCTTTCCGCTACCATAATCGAGTTTAGATCGGATCAAGGACCTGTATATTTTTAAGAGAGTGGATTCACTAGCACCTCAATGATAGTGCGATAGTGGTTTTATGATATTTAGACTTTTGAGGTAGTATCCTCTAATTTCTTGTATATGATGTTTCCAAGAAAGACGAGAATAGAAGACCTAGTATTTTGCAGTGTTCGACAACTGGAATGAGTTGACAATTTATGAATATGTTTGGTACAGTAGCCGGCGCTTTGCTGCTAAATTTAATCAGCCTGGATTTAGAAGAGGAGAGGGAAAGACAAAGGGCAGTTATTCTACTATTTAAAACCTTTTGTAAAAGTTTGCATGTGGAAGATGTGGTGGTCCCATGGGAGTAGAGTATAACATTGTCCGCAAATATAGTGGATTTGACAGGAGTAGGAAGATTAGTACAAATACTGTTAATTGCTAAAGTGAATAGGGTGGGGCTTAATATGGACCCTTCGGGAACTTCATAAAGACAGTTTTTCAAGAATAAACTGTCTGGGTATGGTGTCGAATGCTGCTTCAATGTCAAATATCGAGGCTATTACTTCTTGTTTTAAGTTTATGGCATTGGAAATATCCGTTTAAAGAAGTACGAGATTATCTCTTGTGGAACCAGATTGTTCTTTAGGCAATATTTGATATTTTTTAATAAACCATGTCAATCGTCGGTTTATCATCTTCTCCAATAATTTACATGTAGTACTTTTGAGTGAAATAGGTCTGTAAGACTGTGGTAGAGAAGGGTTCTGTGTCGGTTTCAAGATGGATGTGTTCTGTTGAATTACAAATTCTTCAGTAGACCAGATGATATTATAAATGTCTAGGAGAATAGAGAGATTGTAATTAGAAAGATACTAAAGAAAAACATACGGGATATCATCGGAACCGGCGGAAGTGTTTTTGCATAGAGACAAAGCATATGATAGTTCAATAAGTGAAAATGGTGAGTTCATGCTATTTATATCTTGAAGAGTGGGTGTGATTAGATTAAGGGAAGAAGATTATGGGGGGTTGGTAATTCATGAGGCTTGAGTTTATTTCGGAATTTTTCATTAAATTTGGCAGCTAATGCATGGCAAATAGTTGGCTTATTGCTAGAGGGGATGGAAATTAAACATGACATTTTGGTGTTGGTCTTTTGACCTTGCACCTGTCGAATTTTTTTCCACCTTTGAGAGACACTTGCGTGTCACCCATGGTGGACGGTTCTAGATTGTCGAACAGCTTGTTCACATTGAGGATTCCACCAGGAAATAAATTTATGTCTGGTATTAAGAGTGGCATTTCCAATATGATTGTTAGCTGCTGAAATAATGGCTTTATTGAATGATTGTAAGGAAATGCCGCTACTATTGCATAAAAGATATTCTCGTAAAAGAGATTCGGCTTGAGTAGAAAATTACTCCCAATTTACTTTATTGAGGCGCCAATAACTTATCTCGAAAGCTTCTTTATCAATATTATTGCGGATAATTATTGGATAGTGATCGCTATCATATAAATCATACGTTGTTTGCCAGATCAAAGTAGGAGCAGTTCTGGAGGCATACAGACTAAGTCAATGAATGAAAAAGTACCAGAAGCAATATTTAAATAAGTATATGAACCTGTATTGAGAAGATATAAATCGGTACAATTTAATGTTTTTAATGACTCTACCACGTTCAAATGTATTGCTGGATCCCCACATAGTATTATGGGCGTTAAAATCTTCTTAAATTAGAAAGGAGTGAGGAAGTTGGTAAACCAGATCAAGTAGCTCTGTCTCAGTTGTTTTATGATCGGGAGGGATATAGATAAAGCATATTGTTAATTTGTCCTGCATAAAAGCAATTAGTTGGTCAGAAGAAATGGAAAATGATTCTGGGTCACCATTTATTAAACTTTCTATGGAAGTACGAGCGGAGAGGCTAATAGTTTTTTCTACTGTTTTGACTTTTTTCTTAAGATTTGATTTTGGTGTAGGAAATTTATTGTTAGAGAGGGCATTTGTAGTATCTTCATTGTGGGTAAAAGGAATTGCTACGACTGATTCAGGCTAAGAACCAAGGCTTGGAGTGCATTCTTTTGGTAACCGAGGCCTTAGGAGTGGGTTCAGTTTTGTCAGGAGAAAAAATTGTCTAAGTGGTAAGGTTATTATTACGACAGTCTGAAATGGGAATGGAAGAAGCAATGGAAGAGTTTATATTTATACTATCAGTGGGATTCTTGGATTTATTAGATTTGGAGCTGGAAGAGGTCTTGGGAAGATTTCTACATACTTCGGCGGTGTGTCCAGCCTGCTTGCAGATAAAATATTCTAGTTTATCTGTACTTATCAATATTCTGTAAGAAGTGTCTTCGTATTGTAGTACTATTGAAGTTTGAATTTCAAAGTTTTCTTTGGATGGAATACCGTAGACGGATCGCCGAAAGCTTAAATTGCTTAAATTATGGGAATATACATCTTCAGGTGATTAGCACTCGGATGAAAAATACTACCTTTACGTTCGAAAGCCACAGGTAGAATGATAAAATTTTTAATTTGATATTTTGTAGCAGATATACTCCAGAATTAAAGAGAAATATTTATAATGGGTTCTTTGAACTCTGCTACATAATATTAAATAAATTTCAAAAACCTGTCTAATAGCCTATTCCAAGGACGTTGATGTTTATAACAAATTAAAGACTGGTAAATGGTACTGAACTTTATGAAGCCTTTGTTGTATCTTATGTTGGGTGAAATAGCAATTCACGCATTCAAATATTTTTGTCTAAGCTTCTAAAAGTTTTAGTATGGCTCTGATAAGTATTATAACATTAAATGCATTCAATAGATTTTTGAACTGTAACAAAAGATATAGAAAGTACCTCGAATTATCTGTTGTGTAACACGTTCGTTTGTAAAAGCAGTGGTACATATAATATGAATTGATCGCTAACAACTATAGCACTGAACCAAATTTTTAAAGTGTATATTATCTAACCCCAAGTTGTTTAGGATAAATCCACTTCTGTAGATGCAGAGAGGGATATTGCTAAGAGTGGTGCAGGGGTGTGTAACCCTCCTTTCCCACCTTGGGAATTTTCGAGACATCTTTTTATTTATATTGACATGTACTTTAAGGTGTTTACCGCTTGTGAATTTATTTACGGAAAAACATTAAAAAAATCATGAATATTACAAAATATTTACTATATTTTAATTGTTTGTTTCTAATTCCACTGGATTGGAAAAAAATCCTTGCTAGTAGCAAAAATAAGGAACAATTGGTTAACTCATACATAATTAATGATCTCAGCACAAATATGCCCACTACTTACATGGAAGGAAACTTTACTTGTCACATAAGGCTTTTTTTAGCGAGTTACCGTTTAATCAACGGCTTCCAAAATTTGTTACCGTATCACTTTAGCGAGATAAACGCTTAGAGGGGATGTAGTAATGACGTATACAATTCGTCATTACTTTTAAAAAACGGGAATACAAGTCGTCTTGTGTTAGAAGCGGTTTACATTGACAGATAGAACCCAAAAGGAACAGAGTTTTGTTGTGTATAGAGCTATAAACATAGTTATATTTAATATACGTACATATTGTAATAAATTACAATTGATATTAGTGATTGATAATATTATTTTACTTAATGTAATTGTTAAGTTATTATTTTTATTATTTTAATTTTTTATTATTTTTTATTTTATAATAATAGGTACATAGTTTTAATAAACAATAACCCTAAATTAAACACTTATATTAAATTCATGTCTTTGTATTATAATCATTTTCTTTTAGTCTATTTCTCCAGTTTATAATCACTGTATCACTATTTATAGTGTCTTTTCACTAGTTTTATCAGTCACAAGGATATTTGTAAACTTTTAATTGTTCAGTCTTTGTTTACAAACAATGTTAATCACTCTCTTTACAATGTTATATATGGTAAATTTCAATATCTTTTTAGATTCTTTCAAGATAAAATCCTGCATCAAATTATGAATTATATCAAGTTTACATTATCACCTGATACATTATCTATATGGAATCATTACTTTGATACTTAAAATGGAGTCTCATATTGGTTTGGTAAGTAACATTATTTATTCGGTTATGATTTTAATGTATAATAACACTTATTTTGTTTCATATTACTAAAGTTTATTTATTAAGTTTATGTTCTACTAATCATAAAATTAATTAATATGTTTGTATATTTTCTACTCTAAATAGTGGTTTGTAATCATTTATACCTATTTATTTTTATCTTATAACTAACTATTAAAACATTATTATACTTATTATTATATTATTAACTTTAGTTATATCTTATTGATATTTTAATTAAACTACCCAGGTAACCAGCTGACTAAACATCACGTCGTGGCGACGTCCTTATTTGGTGATATTTGGTCACAGACGTCATAGGTCAGTGTATAGACGTTGGTACGACGTCGATGTAACGACGTCGGTATAACGTCTGTTTCGTGACTTTAATAAAAAGTTATCTTCCCAAAAAATGTTAGCCAAAGATTTGATTCGGCCTTCCAACACCGTGTGTTCACAGTATACCAGCGATAGAAATGCATATCGTAACACACACGTTCTCTTACGGATGCAGATTTCAACACACAATTTTTCCCCTACCCCGGTATATAATTGATTTAAATATGTTCCTACTACACTCTGATTGATTTGTATCTTACATAATTTATTTTATTAGATAGTATCCACATTCGTGATTAATCCTCTATACGTATATTTTACTTTGGAATTCGGAGTGACAGATTTGTTTAAATCTCCCGCTTCATTGTATACATTCCTCGTCATTGGAGTGTTTTCCGTTTCCGTTATTTTTGACAAGTGAAACAACAGCACACGTGAAACAACGACTTGATGAAAGTAGTTGTTATATGTTGTGAAGTTAACGTGAATTGTGCAAGTTGTGTTGTGGCTAGGAGAGTTATCCCAGGAATTAGAAAGAAAAGTAAGTTTTCTAAGATTTATATTAAGAAATACAATATCAAACATTCTACTATGCTCATCCTCAATAAAATAGACAGAAATGAAAAATTATAATCACCTTTAAAAGATGGTTACCTTTTTGTTTAGATGTACAAGTTGAGGCATGTGCTTTTATTCATCGATGAACTAAGCGTGTTGTTATCGGAAAATAATTAATGTGTATTTTTTTTTGTAATATCTACATTTTATGAAATATTTTTATATTTGATACTGTAATATGTATTTTATGTGTTATGTATTTTTATTTGATTTATAATGTATGATTGTTTTATTTTTATGAGTTGAGAATAAAAATTTTTTATTTACTAATTTATTATTATTAATATCTTCTCCTATACATTTTTAAAATCCTATAAATAATTTAGAACTGTGTATATAATGTCTTAATATGACGTCGAGGAGACGTCACCAAATGTCGTCATTACGTCTAAATTATGACGTCGTGGGGACGTCACCAAATGACGTCAAAATCATGTGACTTTTTCACGTCGTGAGTACGTCATAGGGACGTCAAAAAATGACGTCATTACGTCTAAATTATGACGTCGTATGGACGTCTTTTGGTTGCTTGGGTAACTTTACTTTATATAACTATTATACTCTTATAGCTAATATTAGATTCATATTATTCATTATTGTCTTATACTAATGTTTATTTTTCTTTTTATTTTTAGCTTGTACATCATAGGATAATGGATTTAGTTATTGAATCGACTCCTGATGTTAGTGTTTCTTCATAAGGACTCATCTTTTATCAAGTTAATTGTGTGTGTGTATGTCTATTAAGATTTATTAAGTAGTTCCAATAAAGAAGTTTTATGGTAAATTCATCATATAAAAGAAAAAACTTCAAACTTATATCCTTTTTTTCTTATTGTTTATCACAATCTTAATTATATTTTGGTAAGTTATTATTATAATTATTTTGAATCATTACAATATATAATTAATTATTTATCTAGAACATATATTTACAAACAAACAATGGAGACAGAGGCAGAAAATGTGGTTTTATTTATTGAAATTGATTGTAGTATCCTTTACTTTGTCCATCTTACTAAGAACAATAAACAACTAAACGGTTGAACTAAACTTCCACTATTTATTCGCAACAGCTGTATCGCTAAAAACTAGTATCGTCAGATTGACATATTAAGGTTTATTTTGTTTGTTTGTAGCTAGGTACCTGATGTTGATTAAGTAGTTAAGGCTAGACCAAGTATGGAAGTAATAACACATAACAATATTAAAGCCTAGATGTTATTAGCCTTAAGGGATTATCCTGGATGTATTTCCCTCTAAGATCAGTATAACTGTGCAATGATATAGAAAAACCAGCAAAAAAAGTTTATCATGCTAATCTTTACAATAACTTAATATATTTCTGTTACAATTACGTCCTATCTATGTATAAAATGAAGACTCTATCGAAGTAAACAGTTTAATACTGGAGAACTTTAAAGATTTATTTGTTCATTAACCACTTTAAATGGTTGATACTATATTGTATATATTATATGTGGTAATAAATAAAGCAAAGTTATGTATATATTTTTACTATTTAAAATGAACAAATTAAAGTATTTATTTTTATCTATTTTCCCATAATTCATTCATTCTATTTCTTTTAAATTGACCTAGCATGTAGTCTTCATTTGCTTGCCAGAAAAATCCATTATGTTGATTATTGTTTTCAGCTTCTAATATATCTTTCTTCAGCATATACATAGTTAAAAATATAACAGAAATTGTGCAAAACACATGCTGCAGTTGCAATTTCAATGGCCTTGCAAATATTGGAAGTATTAATATACTTAAGCTTAACCTATTTTCAACCTCTATACTTTTTTTCACAATAATTTTTTTCCATTAAACCTTTAAAAGTTGCAATTTTCATTCTAAATATTTGGAAAAATACTATTTCGTTATACCGTTCTATCCAATTGTCATAATCTATTGTTGGTTTAAAATATGTGTCTCTTGCAATAAAATATGCTTTGTTTAAATTTTTTGCTGGGATATTGAAAGTAATATCAAATAATCGTTAAAAAATAAATTTTCTACAGCGGAAAACAAACAGAAGTTGGCCATTTTTTATTTAACACATTTGAATTTGAAACCAAGTAAATTAAAACCGTTTTTAACCGCAATATTTTAGCGACAAATGTCATCAAATTGGAAGTTATGAAAATTTGGAGTAGTGGGGATTAACCGTACGAACATAAAACGGTAATAAACGGTAACTCCCTCAAAAAAGTCCATAGTAATAAATACATTTGCTTTACTAGCGAAGACGGATTATTATAATATATAACACAAGAACACCTATGCTCTTTGTAAGAGGAAGCAGATACTAAAATAATCTTGCTTCAATGCTGCAAAATATTGCCAAAACCCATCAGAGCTAGATCCCCAGACACAAATATTTATGTTAATAAAATATACCAGCAACATTAAAAACATAGTATTCTATGATACAGCAACAAACGAAGGGCCATAAATGTCACCGCCATTTCTCATAATTTAGGTGTAGAAATGAGTTACGTCATGAAAAGTTTTATGTGAAATTTAAATTGTAAATGATTTCAATGTTTGTACTTATCTTTGCACGATTAGGAGTATCACCAATAATTATAGACACATTAGTATCCGGTCTGGAGGAACTCGTATGGTGCATGTACAGTAATAAGGAATATACAAATATATAAACTGTTTTTTCTTCTCAAAAGTATTCTCCCACAACTGCATTTTCTATGCCCAACAATCAAGGTGTGCATCTAATTCGACTCCCATGCAAAACGTCATAAGAAAAGCATATAAAACATGTAAACTACCAATGTTACGTTTGGAAAAACGCACATGTAGCTAAACCCTCGACTCCAACTTCAGTGGAGATGGGTGGAAATTAGAGAATGGTGAACTTAAAGGAGATCCTTTGTCACCCGAACTGCTTAACGTTCCAGAAAGCTTTGAATCATATGAATTTAAAGATGAAGATGAATCAGAAGTACTAAACTTAGACAGCATAACACACGAGGATGAAGAAAATTATTGTGAAGAAAATAACAGTTTATTTAAAAAAAATAATGAGAACTAAATCATATGATGTTAGTTATGATAATTTATAAAAATAATTATATTTTCAAACTTCCTTCTATTTTAAAATTAAACAAAATGAAAACTTATTTTTCAATATTTCTTTAGTTTAAAATTTTTTTCTATATTTTCTTTAATATACTGTGATTTAAAAAAGGCAAACAATTAAATTCAATCTGGAAGATAATAACAATAAAAAAGTATAAGTCATAAATTCCCAGGGATCGGGGGAGGGTTTCATATTGGTAGTTCGTAGTCTAAAAGTGGGAGAGGTATGAAGGTGCATTAGGCGATTAAGACTAGGAGTAAGTGGATGAAATGGGTCAAGAGTAGTGTATCTACCCAAGAATGGGAAGAGAGACTAGAATATGCGAGAGGTGTGAGGTGGGACACGATTTTAGTTATTGGAAAAACGAGGAAGTGTTGAGAAAGTTGAAGAGGAAACTCGAGGAGGCGGAGTATTGGGAGAACAGGGTGAAGGTAATGTTGGGGGAAGAATAAATGATTGGAGGTTAGAGGAGCAGTGAAGAGCTCGGTTAGAGGAAAAGAATATTCTTGATGGCTCGAGTGGAATATATTATAGGAGAAGAGTGTATAAGCGACCACCGCCAGTCCGAGGCGGGGATAACGGTGAGATTCCAAGATTAACCAAATCCAACAAAAGTCGTTCGCGTTTGAAGCACTACGAGGAAAATGGTCGCCTGTTTCTTCTGCCAATGAGATCATTTGTCCACTGTATCACTGGAGAAACGTACTATGAGTAGTATAGGACTTTTAGTTTGCCAAAATTCTTCGGAGAAAACCTCAAAACCAAACGCCAAAGATAAATAATTCTGTACCATGACAATACGAGCTCTCACGCTTTTCGTGCATCAGATGAATTTCTTAACAGTTAAAACATCGAAATGATGACATTATCCATAAAGTTCTGTTTATCAGAGCTCCGATGTCAAAGGTAAACTGCATAGTCAATGATGATGATGAAAACACGGCAGCAAACAGCTCTAACAGTGGTTCTGATTGTGACTAAAAGTTGCTATAATCTTTTATTGAATAAGTATCAATTTAATAAATTTTTAATAAAGGGTAAGTAATTGAATATATTTTCCCCACCAAACCAATGCTGGCCTTCTTAAACGGAAATTAGTAAACGCACCATAATATTTTATTGATGTCATTTTATTTATGTCGCAGAGAAAATAATAAATTTTGAAAATTTGAAAAAAAAACATATTTATTTAATTATTAACCAGTGTACAAAAAATTCTTTTGAAACATTTGTATTCCATACCTAACATATCACTTATTATTTCAAAGAATATGTTCGAATTCAGTTGTCTGTTTTATGGGTCGTTTGTAGACATGTTTCCATATTTCGTAGAAACAAACTGTCGCTTGGAATCTATAAGAGACGACAAGCGGCATGGACACATGGGTGATTATGTTCCAAGTTAAAATTCCGTAAAAATTCATTTGATTGGGATGGAACGCAGATCGGTTATTCTTCACCCTATTAATAACCTAAAACAAGTAAACAGTATTTATTAATTTCTATCATTATAACATGTTTTATGTAGTAGAATGATTCAATGACATCAAGTAATAAAAAAATTAAATATGGTGTCTCAAATCGAGACAACAACTCCTTTTGCCGTTTTTTAATAACTTTTCACTTTTTTTCGCCTGGAAAAGGTACTTGTGGAAAAAAAAAGTATAATATTTTTATTAGTTCTTTGGACAATGTAAACTTTTTTTAATTTAACATTATGATATTTGATATAGAATTGACAGAATGCGTACTGCAAATATCATCAAAGTGTATAGACGCTTTCTATCCTGCTAAACATTTGTATACATCATAAACATGATTACGTTTTTATGTTCTATCATACTGTTTACACTTTTGCTGTCACAAAATTTCATGTTTAGTAAATCCCATGCCACACATGATATTTTCATGTTTATCAATTCACAATATTAGTAATCTATGGGTTAACAGTTCTACATTTATAACAACGTAACCGTAATTATTTTATCTATACTTTGCTTCAAACAAAATTTATTTTAATTATAGACAGGCCTTTTTATTTTTAATTCTTAATAACAATTGTTTTTTCTATGTAGGTAATACAAAATAATACATTGGAGAATTTATAATTTTATTCAACAAGGACAAAATATTAGGAAACAAAACATGAAAATGGCAGAACTACAGAATTTATATTTTAGATTTTTGTTCTCTGATATGCACGTTCTTTCGATATCTTCAATCATTGTTTACGTAAATATAGGCACGTAATCACGTAAACCAAATTAGAGAACGAAAGAAAGCGCCTAATATATATACATATATATATAATTGAAAAAATGACTATAAAATATCGAAAATATTTTTGATCTGATTACTTACAAATTAAGCTTATTATTAAGTGTATGTCCAATAATCTTCATAATTTTAAATTAAAACAGTCTAAGATATACAGCGTGTCCACGGATGGGGTATCCTATAGGTGAAAAATGTTTAAATATTAGTTTTAGTGAAAAATGTCCTTCTTGATAAAAAGTTTTGCTTGTTCTGAAACCCCATAAAATAAAACAAAATTCAAGTTCATCAAAATCCGTCTGATTTTATAGCCAGTTTTATTTATGAAAACCGTATGAATTTTTGCACTAAGTTCGACAACAATGTATTAATCTAGTGAGTGACGTTTACGTGTCCCAAGTAACTGTCAACTTTATTAAACAATTTTCAAATTGTCATTATTTAATAAATATTTGACAACAATGTTAACTATTCAACAAATACTATAATATCTTATTAGGTGTTATGGTATTGGGTAAGATTCGTACCAGTATGCAATTGCAAAATTTCACGAAAAATATCCAGATGTATCCATTACGCGGTGTGGATTAAAAAAATTAATAAAGAAGTTTGATGAAACAGGGTCTGTTCAAGACAAAATGAAATTAAAAAAGGCGTTCGTTAAGGAGGATGATGCAGCTACTGCACTAGCTATGCATTCGTTAAGGGAAAATCCCAAGTTGAGTCTACGAAAAAGAGCAGTGGAGGTTGGTTTTTGCAAGAGTCACTTACAGAAAATATTTAAGCAAAACAAAATATATCCATTAAAATCGAAATTCATTCATACCTTACCAGATTATGATTATCACACAAGGTTGGACTTTTGTGCGATGATTGGTGAAAAACTTATGCATGACCGATTCTTTCATAATAGTATTTTGTTTTCTGATGAAGCAACGTTTACAACAAACGGAGTCGTTTCTTACCAAAATTGTCGATATTGGGCTAATGAAAACCCGAGCTACAGAATTAACTGTAATAGTCCATTTGCTAAAAAAGTTAATGTTTGGTGTGCGGTTTTACCGGATCTAATAATCGGACCGTATTTTCTAGAAGACACACTAAATCAGGATATATATTTGTACTTGCTTGACAACTTCTTAATACCTGAATTAGAAAATATTCTCTTGGAGCAAAGGTCTAAGATGTACTTTCAACATGATGGATGTTCGTCACATTCGACTTTGCTAATTAGAGGATCGCTGGATGAATATTTTCCTGGGCGATGGATGGGACGTTACGGACTAATATTTTTTTTGCCCCGATCCCCTGATTCAACTATTTTACATTTTTTATGGGGCTACTTAAAACAAAAAGTTTACGCAAATAATTTAAACCATAATATTGAAGACTTGAAACAATCTATCACTGATGCCGTTAACGAAATTACCCCAGAAATACTTACAAAGAATTTAGAAAGAGAATTGAGATTTGTTTTGAAGCTGGGGGGGATATATTGAATAGATTTTTTTGTTTACTTAGTGTTTCTTACATTATTATTCTGTATTGTTATTTTTGATAGTGATTATAATTCTTGAATAGTTAACATTGTTTTCAAATATTTATTAAAGAATGACAATTTGAAAATTATTTATAAAAGTTGGCAGTTACTGGGTACATCGTAAACGTCACTCACTAGATTAATACATTATTTTCGAACTTAGTGCACAAATTCATACGGTTTTCATACAACTGGCTATAAAATGAGACAGATTTTGAAATACTTGAATTTTATTATATTTTATGGGGTTTCAGAACAAGCAAAACTTTTTATCAAGAATGACATTTTTCACTAAAACTAATATTTAAACATTTTCACCTATAGGATACCCCATCCGTGGACACGCTGTATGATTACTACATGTTTACTACATATAATTTAAATAATTTTCTATTATCAGTTAAAATTAATTAATTATAAATATATTGATGAAATCAATTTTAAACAATTCTATATCACTTATATCACTAAAATAATATATTGTCCTTAATATTATGGTAAAAGCAATTATTTCACTGTTCTTACAAATTATTACCAGACTAGACATTTTTTATTTTAACCCATACAATATAGTGAATGTATACTCAAAATATATAACAGCTATTAGATTGAAATAGCATAAAACAACTTCTGTTGAATTTTAAAAATTGCACAGGAAATTAAAAAATTTAAGAATACTTATTTAAGAATTCTTATATCACTATTAATCTAACCTTAGCTCTTTGGACAATGAAAACTTTTTTAATGTAACATTATGACATTTGACATAGAATTGACAGAATAGGTATTGCAAATATCATCATAGTTTTATAGGCGCTTTATTTCGTGGTACACAAATTCAAATTCAATATTCATCGTTAAAATAAAAGTCGAAACGTCGAAAGAAATTGCCTTTTTCCATACAAAAATGTTATAGAAAGAGATATTCAGCAATTTTGATCGCATATTTAAGACATTCTTTGTCTTCTAATATAGGTACAAAGAAAATTCACCCAGCTATCAACTGGTGTAGTTCTGTAGGTGCCTAAGTGCGTTATTTTGCTATTAAAAAATAAATCCAAAGAATATAAATCAAAATATTTTAATTCCTGCCCATATAATCGAAATTATGAGCATTGAGGAATATTTAATTTTTGAAGATTATAGACTTTACTTTTTCCTGGACAAAGTAAAGCCGGACCGGGTTGTTCATTTTTCCAACGCAAAAATTTGTTGTTTCGGGATGCTTACGGTGGATTTTAACTACAATATCCACAAAATAAAGACCGAATATAAAAAATATATTTATGAATTAATTTTTATAATACATATGCTCAAAATGTGCACTATGGAGTTTCAAATAAGCTTTATAACATTTCTGAAGATCATTAAACATGTTTAAGAAAAGTGGTTGCTGCAAATATTGAAAATAAATAATTGTTGGATGCTGGATGACGGGAAATTATTCTATTACCAGAATGTTGAAGAAGCAAATTTACGGAACGTTCGAATATTTGTCTTGTTGCGGCAGCCTGTAGGAAACCATTGACTACAGATTCCTAAACTACGCGCAACAAAAAAGGTCTTTAAATCTACAATATTGACAGTAAATGGCTGCTCATTCTTGTCATCAGCAAAATAAGGATCAATTATTCCTTTACCAGACACATCAACACAAATAGTTACTCGAGCACTGTAGAGAGGCTTTTTAGCAATGGTATCCAAGGAATCCATTTGTTGGTCAGTTGAAGTAACCTTTGAAGTGAATGTGACTTTCGTCAAAAAACCATACGTTTCTTATGAAATCGGTATGTTCATACACTAAGCTCAGCACGCTTTTCCAGTAAATTTCTCTTTCACTTTTATCCGCAACATTTAGTCGTTGGTTCATTTGAATTCGATATGAAAAGCTGCCAACAGATTTGAATATTCGACGTGTAGTTGTTTCATATTTAGAGGAGCTGAATATTTATACAAAACACTTTTTTTTTATTTATGTAAGCATAAATTTTAACCAATTAAACAATTGCACGATTGAAATGAGCTTCTGTAAGTTTTTAATACTTGTGAATTAATCTTTTACAATATTTGATCTCTGTTTCGTAAAGGAAGAGAGAAGAGTGCTATATACAATAAATTTTTAGTGTAGAAATGACCAGATGAGATAAAATGTTATAGGAGTGTAGTAGTGCGGAGGCATAGGTTCTGCCAAAAATTTCTCACATCACCTTTACGAAGTTCGTTCTTTTCTGGAGATAGTCCAGGGTAAATCGGACTTAGGGTACAGGTGCATATTCCAAAGTGTTAGTCGAAAGTTTCTGGAAACCAGTATGTGAGTATTGAGGTATTGAGGACCAATCGAAGAATTGGTTGAGATATTTTTAGAGACAAGTAAGAAACTCTCAGTTTTGAACGTACTTTGTGAACCAGGGAAACCATAGATGACGTTCAAAAAAGGAACATCTGTATGATTCAAACTTTGTCAGATCTTTCAGTTTAAAGTAATCGTAAATTGACAGATTTCTACTTGGACAGATACGAATAAATAAAGCGTAAAGATTGAGAATTTGTGGAAAAAATAATACAATATAGCTATTAGATAATTGAAATTAAAAATCTTGGCTAATGGTAAAAGTATGTAGCACTGATTCCAAATTTGGCATAAATAACTTTATTTATAAATTCTAATGAATTTTTAACTGGAAAACTATTATATTTTATGGGTAGATTTTCAAACTCGTTCAATAACCATTTAGAAATCTTATAACTAGGTGTACAAATAGCTAAAACGATAGATGTCATCCATCTCCTTGGAGTATAACAATCCCTGAAATCAATACCTATTTACTTCCCTATAATAAACTCGATACAAACCCTACTATCAGAACTATCTTAACCTCTATTTTAAATCTGCGTTACAATAATTTTACGATGCCTCAAAACCAATGACGGTGTTGGGACAGCTGTAGTTACTCCTACCGATGTTTTTAAATATAAACTTCCCATTGACACCAATGTCTTTTCTGCAAAACTTTATGTATTATACAAGGCAATCCAATACAATAACTCATCTAATTCTCATCTAGGGCTTATCCTCAGAGACTCCTTGAATTCAGTAGAAATATCTTAACGGGATAGACGGAAATGAGACAGCAGACCAGTGTGCGCGAAACGTGATTCAGACGTAGTATCTCGTAGTCTGAGTGATTTGAAAGTACTTTTTAAAAAGAAATGATTTGTTTGTGGAATACAGAGTGGGAAAACTCGCTATCAAAATTGCATCAATTTAAAAACAATATCGTTGGTTGGCAAAAAATGTGTAAGAACAGAAAAGCACAAATAACTCTCTTGCGGTTTCCTAACATCGATAGACTTCGATAGATAGATAAAATTTAAATATGTCTTAGGTTATATTATTATTATTGTACTAGTATTGTACTGATCCGTCGCTAATCAACTTTCAGAGAAAATAATTTAATTGAGAATATAGCGAATATGATAAGAGACTAAATCATAAGCTAATCAATCGCCATAGTTTTAAAAAATCTCTTTGTCAAACCACTTTTTTCCAGCAAAAAAACAACGATAGGAAATTAATTGAATTACCATTTAACCCTCAGTACACCAAAGGATTGAATACAATTTTTGGTACGGTGGGATTAGGTTAAGTTCATAAAACTAGTAGAATCCTGCGACAATTGATAGGAGATCCGAAGGATGTAACAGTACCTGTTAACATTTTAAGCAGCTGGTATTCTAAATATTAAATTAAATTAGTACCGCGAGCTTCATCTTTCCGAGAGAATTCTTAATAATAAAATAATGAATACGGTCTCTATAATTATAATTGGAAGTTCAAAGTAGCTACGCTACGAGGTGTACTAATGAGTTGCCATTATCGGGTTCAAGGGTTTTAATAATTATTCCCACTCTCATTTTCTTCTATTGGTTTACTGTCATATACAGAAAGTTGGAATATAATACAGTAAACTCGAAGCATCTTGAAAACTCGAACAACTTGGGCAGATCATCCCTCCACTCGGGATCGTCCATAGACATTTTGAACCACCTAGAGAGTGCTCTAGCGACCCCAAGGTGCGGCGAAGGATCGTCAACTAGTACTAAAAGATAAGTTTATTGTTGTATATCAAGTTTACTGTTCCTAAATTTTTTCTCTTTTATCTTCGTTTACATCTATCTATATCGTCAACTGTATTAGAATAAGTAGTTTTAAAGTAGTTTGTAACGTATTCTCAACTTCATTTATTTTAGCACCTAGGAAATCTATTTATCTTTTATCTATTTGTACATTTTCATTTCATTTTTTCTCTTCATAGACAGTTTTTTCTGACATCTTTCTGTCCTCTTATGATACTTATTTTAATAACTCAACTTAAAACAACTTTACTTAGCAGTATCATAATAAATAAGGTTTCAGTGGCGCCCTTAATAATTTCCAAAAGAATTAAAAACATTGTACTTCAGTCAGAGAAAATGAAATGAAATGCCACTCCTAGCCGTGGCATGTATATCTTTTCGTATTTGTGTGGATAAACCTATATATCTTGTTGGTAAAAATATATTTTTTATGAAAATTAAAGATCAAATTTAGACTAATCGTTGTTTTATTAAAAATCACGTAATAAATATCACAAATCACAAATAATATGGTTACAAGGATAAAATAAAAGATTTCTAAAAAAACCGGCATCTATCAAAAAAGTTGTAATTATTGTAATAAAAAGTATGTTGGGAAACAAAAATATCGGTTAAAACTAGATTTAAAGAACATTTAGCTCATCTAAAATATGCAGATAGTTTAAAATTGTTAAAAAATGTTTCAAGCAATACATTTGGTGTTAAAATAGATTAAATAAGGACCAATGACCTATTCCAGAAGGTCCACTTTATAGCTTATTAAAATAACATTTATTGTAAAATTGGTTTCGCGGTTAAAGATTGGTTTTGCCGCCAAAAATTTAACGCGAAACCATTTTAGCGCTAAAAATATAACATATATAAGGTTAGTTTGTAGACAGATTAAGGTTACCTTCGATTTCTAAGGAAGATAACTTTGTTATCAAAATACGCGTCAGGCGGTTAACAGTGTGCATTAATGTAGTGGTAGTGCAAATGGTTTCAGTATCAGTTTCGCCAACGGTTCAAGATTCAACATTTTAATTCAAAGAGGTGGCGAAAGGGCGCCAGTATATGAGAAATTAAATAATCGAGTTATTTTTAGCAAACACGGAAGATAACATTGTTGTAAAGAATGATTTTAAGATGTTAATATGATACAAAGATTTCTCTTATTTGTCATCTAAAACTAAATTTTGGACCTATACTATTTAAATGTTTTTCATCGTTCGCTTTAATTATATATTCAATGTAAAAAGTTTTATTGATTACATTTAATTAATAATAATCCTGTTTTGTTAATATTACTTTTATATGTTTTGCTTCTGCATTTATCTAATTAATAGCTCCCGTTAAAATTTGGCAGATTAACTAAATCCACTAATAAATTAATTATAAAACTATTTTTTATAGGTACAATTATTGATGAAAGTCATAATTATTATTTTAATTTTTATAATTTTATAAGAGACAAACTTGTTAGAAATACCTTTTATTCTTTAAAAAAAGTAATCACAAATAATAAATACAATTAAAACTTAGCCATAAAAAATTACAAATGTAATAAATTTAACCGGAAAACATGCGATGTAAATTATGTGGTTACACAGTTTCTATGCAAATATTAGATACGAATACGAATTTCATGTACGACAACCAATCAAAAGTTGTTGATTATTTTACTGAAAACAAATCTTTTTACACATTTAAACAGTAATATGAAAAGTTCTAGTTATGTTTACCTAATTATCTCAGATTTATTAAAAAGCTACTGGAAGTTATTTTAAGATAAAATTAATACAATACTTATTTGTGCAACGAGTTGGGAAAGGCACAATTTACTAACTTGTTTCATACAATATTTTTTCTAATTTTAAATGGACAGTGTCTTCGATTGAGATAACGGACATTAATAATACTTTGGATATCGCAATTAACTTATAAAGGTAAGTTGACACGTGTAGTGACGTGGAGCTCGTGTCTCACCCTTGCGTAGGGACCAAGGTGACAGGTAAACTCACGGCCGAAAATGCCGACACTAGCAAGAAGGGCTACTACAACACTGATCATGAATAATATTATATTCATCTTCCAAGAGGCCAAAAGATACTACCCTAAAATTGTAAATAAACATTGGAATAATAACTGGAGATATCTCAGTACACATCTCTAATCAGTAAGACAAGACATATACGCCACAAGACCACTGAAAACGTCAAATAGAGGAGACCGGTGTACAATTTCAGAATTAGAACTGGACATATATGTCCAAAGTATAACTAAAGAAGACCCAAAACAATGCTCACTTTGTGATCCTAACCTGACCGTGCTCCACATCCCAGGATTCATTATCAATATTATAAAATCAACTGTTAAAGAATCCTTTGACTCATCAAAACTATTGATACATCTTAGTATATATAATGTAACTTTAAAGGGTATCCTTTTATATTTCAGGATTAGAGAACAAAAGCAAATATTAATCATCGAAAATTACTTTATTGTTTTTCAAAATATTCCCCATGAAGATCTATATACTTTCCCATGCCTTTAAACCAATTGTCGAAGCACTTTTGCCCCTCAGACTGAGATATCAGGTGTCGAAAAATGTTGATCTCTCAGTTTGTTTTTTACGTACGGGAATAAAAAAAAGAAGTCATTCGATGCCAAGTCAGGACTATATGGCGGATGACTCATCAAATCGATGTTTTGGGTGCTCAAAAATGCAGTTGTTTGAGCCGATGTATGGGAGCTCGCATTCTCGTGGTGAAGAGTGATCCGTCTTCGGTGGTTGGTTTTCCTAATTTCTAGCAAACAAATGGTTGTGTACCACTCAGAATTGAATGTTCTGCGTTGTTCTAGTGGTACGGTTGCGACATGTCCAGTTTTTCCAAAAAACAAGCGACCATTTGCTTGGAAATGCTTCGTGCTCGAACAGGTTTTGTTGGATTGCGCTCATTTTGAAACACTGATAAAATCGACTGCTGTTTGCTTTCGGGCTCATACGAATAAATCAACAATTCATCACCTATCACATGTCATAGACGTGTTTCGAAGCACCGCGATCGTATTTTTTGATAATTCCTTCAACCAATCGACACGAGCCTTTTATTGAGCGATTGACAAATTGTGTGAGATACAACGCCAACACATTTTTTGACCGTCAAATATTTATGCAATATTGAATGTATCCTGGTCCCACTAATGCCTAAGGTTGTCTCAACCTCACGATGACGATCTTGCAATATCAGTTCGCGCACAGCATCAATGGTTTTGGGAACAGAAACTGATATTGGACGACCTGCACGAAATTCATCTTGGAGTGAACTACGGCCACGAATTAATTCACCATACCATCGATTAATACTGGTCCTTGATGGAGTTTCATTGGCAAAAATTGAATTAAGTTTATCCATGCACTGTTGCTGAGTTAATCCACGTCGAAAGTTGTAAAAAATAATCGCACGAAAATGTTCATGATTTAATTCCATTTTTAGGCCGAGATGAATCTTTTAAGTTACTGTAAACAACACAAATAGCGCTCTTATGCCAAAACGTTCTGAGTACATATTTGCGTCTAATTGACGATTTCCGTTTTGCACTTGCTACGGGAAGGACGTGCTGGTTGTGAGTGCAATTATTAAGGTTAAGTTTGTAAAAAATCTTGAACCATCCGCTTTTGGAAGTGGGATTTGGAGCGCCCAACCTGCCGAAATTAAGCTTGCTGTGTTGTTGGTTCGGTGTATTTGGATATTTAATTAGCATGTAATTTATTAGATGGTTTATTCATCCATCCATGCCGCTTACTTATTTAACCCCGCCTAACATCATAGGGTATATACAATTTATCGCTATTATTTTATAGGGTTACAATTTATTTTCTGTCAATATGCTTAGTATCAATGTTGGCAGCTGTTTTTCCATCTGCTATACATGTACAAATTCGCGAAATTGCTTTTCTATTTTACTAATTGGCCCTTGGGATATAGGAGGCAAATTCGGAAATTTTTCATGAAATCGGCGAGTAACTTCCATTTATGCTCGGGTGTTGTATCAGTAACCAATCATCTGTAAAACTGATGATTTATGCAGTTCTGTTAATCTAACCATTTTTATGAATTGCAGTCAACAAAATTGAATTAGCAATAATTATGATATTGACAATATCCTGCAGTTATAATTATTACAAAACAATTTGCTGACGCGTTTTACGCAAACTAACATTGCTATGTTAGCTTTTAAAGGATTTGTTTTGCTTAGGTATTGTCTTTTTATAAAGACTAAAACGGGAAATAAATTAGTAATATGGGTATTTTAGCAAATTTCGGTGATAATATGATTTTTTTATGTTAGTTTTTGCAATAAATTTAAAAACAATATTTTTGGACATATCGACATATCACAAGTTCATACAAGCCCATTTAAAAAATTTGGGGTTGTAACTGTCACTCAAAAGGGATTGAAGGTAGGAATCAAATGTTTACTTTAAAGAATGTCAATATATAATTTAAATTTGACAAGTTTTGGAATTTTCTATAAATATGTACAGAACCTGAACTAATGAATTTATTTCATTTGGCTTTTCCACACTGTATATACTCCTAAAGCATTATCCCTTATGTGTTTGCCTCTAAGATTAGTATAAAACTATATAATAATATAGGAAAAAATTAACTTTTGGCGAAAAAGTTTTGAATCCTAATAGGAGGAGCTCAGTCATCGGAGGCATCGAAAGTCTAGTTTAAGAAGAAATCTCACAAATAAAGCTATCGAATTTAATTCCCGTATCTGAAAAATCCTAGAACAAAGAAAAATAGAAAAAGTAATAACAGAAAAATTCGAAGAAGCACTAGCCAAAATGGAAAAAGGACCAGGGAATGTAACGGTTGAATCATTTTACTGGTCAGAATAATACAATTGATCAACAACTTTTACCAACAAAAACAAATTCCCACCGAATGAAAGACAGTGCACCTAATATCCATTTTGATTTGTTGGTTTTAAGTATCGACAAAGTCAGTCGCCATCACGTTTCCTATTGAAATGTAATTCAATGTCCGTTGGGGCATATAGCCCAGGAAGTAGTTGTGGTTTCATGGAAAACGGTCAAGCTTGGTATAGAAACTATTAAGTTTCTTTACCTTGGGTGCAGGTAGAAACAATTTTCTTCTTTTCATTTTTACCATTGACTGCACCTTGTATCTGAAATTATTTTCAGTATTTGTTTATCTTTAGAGAAAATTAGCTTATTTTTACCAAATTTATAATGTATAATTTAAAATGAATTAATTAATTTTGAGTCATTATGATTTAAACTGAAATATTTTAGTGAAAAAATATCTCCCCGTCATGTCTATTAATTAATTTAAAATAATAAAGTTTTAATGACTTTTGGAAATTTTTCTGTTGATAGTTCTTTATATAATTTAACAATTTTCTTAAATATAGAGATTTAAAATTATAAGTAAACCTATTAATTCATCAATTACATAACCCAAATCATACCAATATCATCAAATACCTTTCTTTTTTATCAATTTAGCCCTTTTATGTCATAATACTTTAGTTTTAGTTTTTTTGTATGTTATATATGAAACACATTTTGTATTTTATAGGAAATTTTGTATAAAATCTTCAGTTTAAAGTAAGTACTTTCTATTATTCCCATATTTTATATTTCTTCTGTATACATTTTAAATTTATACTTACATATTTCTTTTATAATCTATCCCAATATTTCTTTCCATCCAAAATTCCTTTCTAATTATTGTTTGCTTTTTGGGGAATGGGTGTTTATTGCAACAAAGTATTCAGAACTCTAGCATGGATCCGATTTAAAGTTATATTTAAGTTAAGAATAATAAACATCTCTTCGTTTTAACGCAAACTCCACGTTTAATTAAAAAATTAGGTTTTAAATTACAATTATAGCTGTTTCGCTACAACGAGTATCGTCAGATTGACATATTTAAATGACATTTTATTTGTTTGTAGCTAGATACCTATTGTTAATTAGGTAATATTAAGGCAAGACGAAGTATGGAAGTAATAAGGCATAACAATATTAAAGCTTAGATGTTATTAGGCCCAAGGGATTATCCTGGCTGTATTTTCCTCTAAAATCAGTATAACTGTACAATGATATAGAAAAACCAGGAAAAAAAATATATCATGCTGATCTTTACAATAACTTATATATTTGTATTACATGAATGTCTTATCTATGTATAAAATGAATACTCATTCAAAGTAAACAATTTAATAGTGAAGAACTTCCAAGATGTATGTAAGCTTGTGTACGTGACATCAAGATGTGTTCATGACAAATAATTTATTTTTTTTGACAGCTTTGAATTTTTATTTTGAAGTTTGTAAATCGTGAAAAAACTTTGATTATAATATTGAAGCTTATTAAAGATATAGTGAGGCACAGGCATTTAATTGTCGATTCACTATTTTCAGGTGAATCAATTTGTGTGTTTGCTTCAAAAATTCTTCATCCATAATCTTATAAATCGACAATTTGCGTACTCGTAAGAAGAAAAATGGCAAAGTTAAGATTTTATTTCGAAGTAGTAGCAGCAGAAGATGAGAAATCAAATGTAATAAGAATGCGTTCCATAACTGACGAAGATATACGAAATTCCAAGCGACTTACAAACATTAAAAAATCATTTTGAACTTGCTAAGTTACCAGAATTTATAAAACTTCAAAGAAGAGGACAAAGAAGAAATGTATACTTCAACTTGAGTGAAGCTTTGTTAAGACTTTACAAAGATGAAGCTGGTAATATGGCAATTGGGAATACCTTCTAGAAGAAGTTCAAAATTTAGATAACCAATGCATGCAAAAACAACAGACCGATGAGCACCTAATTAAAATTTTGGAGAACTTAGCTGTAAAAGAAAAACATCCTGATCAAATAAACAAAAATCTGAGTAAGGTTGCTGATAATTATGTTCTAGATAAATTTAAAGGGAAAAGGGTAAATGTAAATCAGTGGCTAGATACTTATGAAACTGAATGCAGAAGATTGGAAATAAAAGAAGATTCAGTCAAAATTGAGATGTTAAAGTTTTTCTTGAAGGATGCAAGTAAAGATTGGTACAGCTCGATGTAAATAAAAAACACACTAAACTCTGAATGGAAAGTTTGAAAACAAAATTTTATGGAAACTTTCATAGACAAGGGATGGACTTCCATAGTGTTTGCGATACATTTTAAATATATAAATGGCTCATTCCTAGATTATGCCTTAAAAAAAGAACGCTGATTACTAGAAATAAATAAAAATATAGACAATATAACTTTGATAAATTTGATTGCAGCTGAATTACCAATATGTATATAAGAGAGAAAATAGATAGACAAAATCTGAAAACACCAGAAAATCTATTCAATGAGTTAAGAGGATATAAAGATATAGTTGAAAAGAAGCACAACAACATTAATAGGAACGTATACCTTACAAATAACAGTACACAACAAGAATCGAAAGTAAAAAATAAATGTAAACCTTGCAAAATTTGCGAGAGCAAAGGTAAAAATAAATACTATCCTCATAATCTTTGCTGGTACGAAGCAGAAATTAACAATACTGGATCAACAGTTAACACAGGGGCTATACTGGAAGTAGAAGTGGATAATCAGGACCAAAAAACTTAAATTTCCCCCACTTATTGCAGTTAAAGTACTATTTAACGATATACTAGAAATTAAAGGTATTTATGACCCAGGTTCTAGTATAACAGTAATAAATTCAAAATTAGTACAAGTAAAGAATATAAACAAAGACAATTTTTATAACACAATAAAAACAATTAGTGGTAGGGGGAAAACTAAAGGATTAATTACATTGAAGGCCAAAATTCTAGAATAAGAAAATAATATTAATGCATTTATATTTGAAAATGAAAATTTTGGATATGATATGATAATTGGATTAGATACAATACAAACATTTGGGTTGACCCATGATGGGAATATAAATATCCAAATACAAAAGGAAAATATACAAAACAATAAAGAAGATGCCATTCAAATTAAAGAAAATAATGATGATATTAAGAAGAAAAATGAAGAACGATATCAATGATATTTTAGAAGAATTGGAAGTAAATTTTAACGAGGGAATAGAAACCGATAGCTTTACAGCAGATATTGAACATTTAAATGAAGGCCAGAAAGAACAGATGTTTGAAATATTGAAAAATTATAAACAAATATTTGCGAAAGATAAAGTTGATGTTGGTAAAGTAAATAACTACGAAGCATTCATTGATTTGCAAATTGATAGGTATTGTTATAAAAGACCATATAGATGCACAATAGATGATAAAATTGAAATAGAAAAACAAGTATCACAGTTATTAAAGCATGGTTTGATTGAAGAATCATATAGTCCTTTTGCAGCATCAGTTACTTTAGCTTATAAAAGTGATGAAGGCAAAATAAACCGACTATGTATAGACTTTAGAGATCTAAACAAAATAATTGTTCCTCAATCTCAACCGTTTCCTTCAATAGAAGGCTTAATGGTAAAAACAATACATTGTACATTTTTCACCTCATAAGATATTAATTCAGCTTTCTGGTTCATACCTTTAAGGTTACAAGACAGGCCAAAAACAGGATTTGTGACACAAGAAGGTCACTACCAATGGACCTGTTTACCGTTGGGATTAAAAACATCTCCAACTATTTTCAACGTATTTTGGGAAACATAATGAGAGAATACTAATTACTAATTAACAGAATTTGCCAGTGAATTACATTGACGATATATTGATTTTTTCTAAGACGTTTGAAGAACATAACAAATATAAAACTTTTACTGGAAGCTATTGAAACTGAGGGATTCTGACTAAAATTTACAAAATGTAAGTTTGCAACTAATTCAGTTAAATATTTAGGACATGTGATAAAAAATAATTCTATACGGCCTCTGAAAGATAATTTAAAATCTATAAGAGAATTTCCAATTCCAAGTAATAGGAAAAAAATAAGACAATTTTCAGGCAAAATAAATTTTCACAATAAGTATATTCCGAATGTTACAATGGTACTAGATCCTTTACATAATTTACTCAGAAAAGATACAAAATTTGATTGGACAGAAAGATTTCAGGAGGCTTTTGAAAAAATTAAAAATTTCGTATGCTCGGAACCAATTCTAGCGATATTCAATCCTAATGCACCAACATTTATTTACACAGATGCCAGTATTAAATGTTTAGGAGCTGTCTTGAAACAAACGCAATTCAATGGTGAACAGAAACCAGTGGCTTATTTCTCAAAAAAATTTAGTAAGGCACAGCAGAAGAAGAAGAAGGCGGTGTTTTTAGAATGTCTAGCTATCAAAGAAAGTTTGAAATTTTGGCAACACTGGTTAATGGGTAACTATTTTACCGTCCTAACTGATCATAAACCATTGGAAAATTTAAATGTGAAGAATAGAACAGATGATGAATTAGGTGACATGACACATTACCTATCTCAATATAATTTCAAGATAGAATATAGACCAGGAAAAGAGAATGCAGAAGCAGACTGTCTTAGCAGGAATCCAGTATATATTATAATGTTATGAAAATAATAAAGATAATCTAAAAACAGTAAACTTCGTTACTTTATAGAGTATAACAACAGATCAAAAACAAAATCAATTAATTAAAGAAGATAAAAACAAATTTATACTGAAAAATGGAATATACTATAAAAAAATAAGGGGAAAAGGGATTAAATAATATTAAGTGAAGACTATGTAAAATTTTGATCAAGAAGATTCACGAAAATTATTGTTACACTGAAATAAATCAAACAGAATCAAAAATACGACCATTTTATTCAGCACCTAATCTTTCAAATAATATTAAAATGATTTGCAAGAATTGCCAAATATGTATAAAAAATAAAACAAGACTCAATAGAAGATATGGATAAATGTCCCATCTAGGACCAGCTGAGAGACCCTTTCAAATAATGTCATTAGATACAATTGGTGGATTCGGCAGACAAAGATCTACAAAAAAATATATGCATTTATTGGTAGATCATTGTACTAGATTTGCATACATTCTATGTTCAAAGAGCCAAAACGCTAAAGATTTCATCAAGCTAATTAAAAAAGTGAGAGAATAAAATTGAAACATTGTTATCTGATCAATATCCCGCTTTAAACTCTATAGAATTCAAAAACTATTTAAAAGAAAATGATATTGAATTGATTTTTACTGCAGTGGATGCTGCTTTTTCAAATGGCTTGAGCGAAAGACTAAACCAAGATACGATGTAGATTGAATGAAAGAGGAAGAAAAGTAGCTTGAGCTAGAATTGCAGAAGAATGCACAAATTTATATAATGAAACAAACCATAC